>JADLZN010006829.1:0-29880 GCA_018155175.1 Sinocyclocheilus anophthalmus
GGTAAAACTGGATTTTTACATTGATTTCACTGTCTGTCGCTCATAAGCTTTGGTTTGTGTTTGGTTTCACTCTTTAATGCACCTTTTTATGTGGACTTTATTGTTGCAATAATTTGTCATGTTTGTTAAACAGAGTCAGGAACTCTTATTGATAAAGACTTCGGGTGATTGTATGCCTTGATGGGGCTGTCTTGAGGTCAGGGTCAAGTGAATGAAAACCTACAGTATATCAGGTGGTGTGGTTTTATGTAAAGTATTTCAAAGAGGACCAATGAAAAATATAAAGATAATATTACAGATACAAAGTGGTGAGAAGTTGCTGAATAGTCCCTTCACTTCATGCAATGCTTGATATTGATTCGAAAGTCCAATACTATTGCATAAAAGGTAATATGATGGTAGAAGATGTAAGTTACAATATGCAATGGGTTGCTAAATGTCGTAAACGCATGTCATCTTAGTGTGAAGCAGAATTACGGATGTGTTCTACCTAATTTGGGGTCATATAAAAGGAATAATATTAGTTTCTTTTTATTGTAATGTTCCCCCAAATGATTGTTTGTACGACGTCATTTCCATTTTGTACAGAACGTTATAAATGTAAACATTGTACATAGCGTGGCCCTGCATTTGCAACAACAATCATTTAAGAAAAAAACATAATGTCATTAAGAAATGTGGTTTGTAAGGAAGACGTGTGCTTTTGTTACCGATGGAGTGGCCCAGTACACAAAAACTGGCATGCTTCGGATGTTCGTAATCTGACCACCAAGACGTTGTCCATCTGTCATAATAAAACCACAACGTTCGTTAACTGTGTTCTTTGTTGTGTCTTATGTTTTCACATGCTTTGAAGTATGCAGAGTACAAATGTGTTTAGTGTTAACTTTTAAACTACCTTTGTTCTTTACCTTAAACATGAAGGCTTATGTAATTTGTGGAATTAAATCAGTTTAGTATGTACTTAATTTTCTGCAAAATATAATTTTTATTATTTGTAATCAATCGTTTGCCATTACTAAAGTCTTCTTTGTGCAATTTATGTAGACTACTTAATTGTATTTGTTTCCCAAATGTGCGTACCCTATACACTGCACTTCATGGCATTGGTGTACTTATTCCTATGTACTCAGCCATGTAGTGTATGAACTTTATAATGTTATTGTGTCATTAATCATTGGAATCTGATAGCCCCTCCCCTTGTGCTACGTAATTAAAGCTGCTACAGTTGAGTGCATGAAGTGTTCAACATTCCACACTTCAGGTGCATCCCAAATCACGTAGGCTACTTAAGCATTATTCTATGACGTTTTGTAGTACAAATAGTGTGAGTATTGTGTTTACACTGTAAATTCCAAAAAGAGAAAGTGGACTTTAAATACCTGGATGATGCACTTAAATAAAAAGTGTGAATGTTGAAACACTTCCATGCACTCACTGTAGGCAGCTTTTAATTAGGTATCAAAGGGGAGGGGCTACCTATATAATCATACACTACGGTCGCCGGATTTGCCAATTAGACTGTTCCTGGATCAACATCTTTTTGTTGATCTGCTGTTGAACAGTTTATGATATGACTGATATGTGTATTGGCTGTTAAGTTACTGAGAATTGCATGATTATTCATGCCACATTAGAGCATAAACTGTAAGAAATGGGGAAGGGACATCTAAAGCCAAGTTCTCACCTTTACAGTAAATATTGTTATATCTTAAATAGTGGCCAAAGAACCTATCATATTATTAAATCAAACCTCATCTATGGAATAATTTCATAATAAAACTTAAGGCTACTAAGTAAACCTACTACGATTTGTTTCTATTACAGTTGCATAGATTGTATAAATATGCATTCACACAGAAAACTGCTGTTTTAAACTAATAATATTTCACAATATGTGCGTTCACTTAACGCATATTTATTTGTAAACAAGTTTGAAAATGTATCAAGATATCCTGATATTTTATGTTGACTTGTTAGGTTGTATACAGATAGTAATAAAAAGTGTCTAATACAGTACAGTACACATTGTTATTAATACAGTAATTAAAAAGCATCACTTGGAAAGAGTTTTGCACTACGTTTCACACTGTGGCCTTGGTGTGTGTGTGTGGCTGGTGACTGATCGGTCCATGATTCACTCTCTCACTGTCAGGTGTCTGCTCCTTTGTTTAATTCTCACATCTGTCTGTAATGTTGAAAAGTTTCAGGACAAAATGCATTTTAGTACAATATGTGCTTGACTCAGATTTTGTCTGCCTTCTTTTCTGTTGCTGCTGTCTAACTGTGGTTTTAAGTGCAAACTTTCTGAAACATCACTGTCACAACAATTTGAGTGGTACAGACAGTGAAGGATGTTTGTGTAAAGATCTGAAAATTTAGTTCTTACCAGAAAAAAAAAAAAGACCAGACATTGAAGAAACATTCATTGACATTGAGCAATACATTTTTTTTTTGGTGGGATGATTTATTAGCAATAACTACAGAAACACTATAAAACATTCTTCATTATTGTTATAACATCTTGTTTTTCATCTATTTGACTTTTCATAATCAATCCGGCTCATTTTCTTTTGAGTTCCTAACTTGTGCAATGTAATAACTTAAACTTGTCAATGAAAGTAACTTTAGAGTTTACTTAAAATGCAGCTAATTTAGTTTTAAATTTTAGTGGGATGAATATTCTTAACAGACTTCTACTTTTCTGAATGTAATGATTCATAGTTGTATTTATGATAATCATAGTGTTTTTGGATTGAAGCACTCAGATCTCCTCTTTGGCAGGGTATGATGTACCTGGAGGAGAGGCGGCTGGTGCACAGGGACCTTGCGGCCCGTAACGTCCTGGTAAAATCTCCAAACCACATCAAGATCACTGATTTTGGACTTGCTCGACTGCTGGATGCTGATGAAAAGGAGTATAATTCAGATGGAGGGAAGGTAAGTGTTTAAAACCTGAAACACACTGGTTTGAAATCATTGAACTCATTTTTAAGTGATTTTGTCATTCAAATGTTGGGTTGGATGCCAAACCATTAATCAATGTTAATCTATGAGAATGGTAGTTGCTTGATTGTAATTTTAATTTCTAATCATACTTCTGTATGATTTTTTAAATGCATGATTGCATTACTATATAGATTATCACATCCTGATGAGAATTCTCTCTTATGCATTATGGCATGCGACTTCAGTGGGATGGCCCTGTGATGCTTCTTACAGAAAGTTCACATCATCAAGTGATATATGAGTTATGTGATAAAAACACTTTTGAGGTCTGGCTACGTTGTTTTATTAAGTTCGTATGTGTATTGAAAGAGCTTAACCTACTTTTATTCCTGCACTCGCATGTTAATGATAAACAAAGAAAGCACTGACAATAAAGACATGTATAATCTTTCTGTTTGCAGAAATGAATGTACTGCGGTTTTCACAAAAAATGTTAGCAGTACAACTGTTTTTAAGCATTGATAATAATAATAAATGTTTCAGTAAATCAGCATATTAGAATGATTCTGAATGATCATGTGACACCAGACTGGAGTAATGATGAGAATTCAGCTTTGATCACAGGAATAAAATTACATTTTAAAATAATTAAAATAGAAATCATTATTTTAAATTGTAATAACATTTATTTAACGCAATATCACTGATTCCTGTTTACTGTCTTTTTGATCAAATAAATGCAAGCTTTGGTGAGCATAACATCCTTTTTTTCAAAACCGACCCCACACTTTAACACTCTGTTGCTGAATATGATATAATATATGAATAGTACGTATAATATATAGTACATATAATATAAATACACTTAAAATTATGATCCTTTTACAGATTTGCGGTTTTAAAATTGCAGATTTGCTGTACATTACATTGTGTACACATATTTATATAAGGTAATATCTTTAAATTAAATGAATCATTATATATTGCATTTTTTTCTATATTTTTATATTAATACATCTAATTTGCTGATAGTATCAGTACTTGATAATGATAGATAAAACAACAATAAATGCAACATAATAAGGTATAAAGATACATTACAAAATGTGAATATTCTTTTTTCTAATAATCGTCATCAAATAGAAAAGTAAATCCCTTATGCGGTGCATGTGGCACAGTGCATATACGTGTTGATACCTCTTCCAGTATTTACTAATACTGTATAATATATATTACTATATATATAGCTAGATATATATACTATACAGTAACATGATGCTGTATGACCTATATATTGTCATTCAGGGGTGACTATCTGGGAGCTGATGACGTTTGGAGGAAAGCCCTATGATGGGATTCCCACACGTGAGATTCCAGACATCTTGGAGAAGGGCGAGCGTTTGCCCCAGCCACCCATCTGCACCATAGACGTCTACATGGTGATGGTCAAATGTGAGTGTTATGCAGAACCCTGAATGTGATCAGTAGCTCAAATGCTTCAGAAAGGCACTACACTCTTAAAAAATAAGGTGCTTCAAAGCTGGTTGCTATCAGCGATGCCTATATGAAACCATGGTGCTTTTCTGGTTCCACTAAGAAGCATTCAGTCAAAGGTTCTTTTAAAGAACCATCTCTTTCTTACCTGTTTATAATCTGAAGAACCTTCTTTCGCCACAAATAACTTTTTTTTTTAAACAGAAAGGTTCTTCAGATGTTAAGGTCCTTCATGGAACCATTTAGACAACCGATTGTTCTTGTCTATGGCGCGTCGAAGCACCTTTGATTTTAAAAGTGTAGCTCATTACCGTCTTGTATGTAATCCGGTACATCTTGTCATCTGTAGTAGTCTGAATGATACTACGATAAGGTGTACTTGAATTCCTACGGATGACAATAACGTGTGATTGCCACTAAACATTCGATTACCCTCGATTCCAATTTCCTACGCTAGTCGTGGTTTTCTACTAACACAGTGATTTGGTTCATGTAGGCAGATACATGCAGGCTGGTTTGTACGCCAGCCGCTTGCCACTATTTGCCAGCCGGATCAGGTCATACTTTATTTTTATGAACCGAAACGAAAAGCCACAAATTAAATCAAATCACAACAGAAAATAAAATTTCCCAAATGCATAGAGGTTGTGTCTATAATACCACGTTTCCACTGTACTGTTATTTACCTGAGTCTTGTGGACTGTGGAAATAAGCAGATGTGTGAGCGCTGGGGTTTCTCAGCTGGTTCAATCAAATAAACACAAAGAGATGAAATGAGACGTGGATTGAACCCATTAATTCTAATTACATTTTGACTGTAAGCTGTTGTTTGTGATTCTACTCGCTGTGACATCTGTAATCCCACGGACAATGAAATGCAAAATATTGATGGAGATGAAACGTGGTGTGATTGCGTGAGTAATTGCTGCTCGTTTGGTTAATGTGTTTGAGTGTGAGAACTGAAAGGAGATTAATTGGGAAGAAATAAGGAGCAGGCTGCTGCAAGGTGAGGGCATGTTACTTCCTGTCAGACACTTTAGAACTTAAAAGTTCAAGAATTAGGGGCAAATTCTCTCTCGCAGATGTAAAAACTATCTCTCTCTCTCTCAATATATATATCTATCTCTCTATCTATCTATCTACATTTGAATCTTTCATATTTCCTTTATATACAAAAAAAATATCTCCTTTAAAAACCTTGCATCTGGCTGTTATGTTTATCTATCAATATAATCTTTCTTGTCTGCACCACTGTCTGTCCTGCTCTATTCTTCTGTGCGCATTTGTAAAAAAATAAAATAAAACTAATTTGTCGCAACTGCATGCGCGTCCATAAAACTGTGTATATGACAAATGCAGGTCCTACTTGTCATTTTCTTACTGTCTCACCTCCGGCTGGATGATTGATGCCTGATAGCGTCCTCGGTTTAAAGAACTCGCTGCAAGTTCAGCCCATGCACGAGACCCTCAGAGTACCTCGTCATACATGTGCGAAGATCGACTAATTTCTTGTATTGCACTGCACCTTGAAATACCAATGACCTCTCTTGCTGTCCTAAACACCTACCTCATGGTAAGCTCCAAGGTGAACTCTGCAAGAGAGTGATTCGTAGTCATTTCTTAGCTGCTTCTAAGGGAGACCGATTCTTGTCTCATGAAGCTGCACCCATCCCCAATCCTCACGTAGGTCTATCCAGGAGTCTTCGATAGATGAGGGAGAGCTGGATGACCGAATGGATGCTGAGGTAGTACTTGGCTCTACCTGTATCTGAACAAGATGGCCAGGGACCTCCTAGCAGAAAATATGCACCCCCCCCCAATCAGACCTTCAAGAAGAGCCATAGGCTACCTCTTCTTATCACATCGAAGACCACAATGGATCTCATTAGTGATAATAATAGCTTTTCTTCTTTACGGTTTTCTCTCAGAATGATAAAATGTAACCTTGAATCAGTGGCGTAAGTCATTTTGAATACAAATGTGATATATTTTACGGTGACGCCTTTTTAACTTACAGTTTTTTTACTTAACTATTTTTTATTGTACCTACGCTGTCAGAACTTTTGTGCGACTCATAATATGTGTTATGAAAAAAGTCTCGTTTTTCACCAAGGCTGCTTTATTTACTCAAAAATACAATAAAAAATGTAAATATCTTTTTACAATTATAAAATAACGTTTTCTCGCTTTGATCTATTTTAGAATGTACATTTATTCCTGTGAGTGGCAATGCTGCATGATTTCCAGCAAACCATTACTCAGTCTCTCAGTGTCACATGATCCCTCCAGTAATCAGTATAAATATGTAAGCCATAAGTTACCGAAGGCCATGCTGTATAGTTGAACTAACGTCATGGCTGAAGTGCATGTTAGCACACGTGAGTCAACATATTGCCACAAATCTATGTAGGCCTTTGAATTTAATTACTTAACAAAAATAAAAATACTATAAATAGAGTATCATTCATTACCAGTCCTGTCTATAAACAATATATTCCTGACAACCACATGTAAATGGCAAACGTACAGAAATGTTCCGGTGCTAAACTTTGTCCTGATACCTATGTAAGTTCTAATAAAAGCAGAGAATAGGTTGCAGGGTCTCAGTCTAGCGTTGTATCATTTTTACACCATTGAATTACATTTTATCGCACCATACATCTGCTTAGGCGTGCTGCAGCAATGATAAAATATCGTAGACTTTCTTACACTTTACAATAATAGTAAACAGACCTACTTATGCGTGGCCCATGTGTCGAGTTTGCAAATCATCGTATAGATGGTTAGCATTAACTAAGGACATACGTGCCATATTTGTCTGTAACAGAAAAACTTTAATATTATATGCTATGAAATATCTATAATACATAGAATAGTTTTTGACAGCTATACTTTATATTTATTATGTATCTTAGGATAAGTTTCAGAAAGATGGTGACTCACACAGAACCTCGGGTGGAAGCGTTCATAGCTGTGCTTTATCGTACGAAACAATCTGTTGACCAAGAATCAAGGCTGGAACTAATACAAAGACTGTGATTTTACGGTCAGGACTACTGTTTTAACAGCAGTTTAATAAGGGGAACTATTTGTCCAATTAAGGACAGTGCGGGAAGTAGAAGGGGTGGTAGTGTTTGGAAAACCTGTTTTGAAGCAAAAAGATCTATACTTAACTATCCAGAAGCATGCCCATTCATGTCAATATACTTGTATAGTCATGGTCATCTTGTGCTTGACTGGGTAACACAATTGGGCAGACAAAGACGCAATGAAAAAAAAACAATGCGGAAATTCTTTCTCACCCTCAGGCCCATCCAGATAAGAAGAGTTTGTTTCTTCATTGCAAACTGAGTTTGAAAATTTTGCATCACATCACTTTCTCACCAATGTATCCTACTTCATTGAAGGGTGCGCATAAACTATAGTCCAAACATCTGATAAAAACATTACAATAATCCACTTGTCTGAATTATATGTGAAATGTGCACAGATCAAGCAGTTTATTAAGCAGTTTATTGGTGAAAACATTCCAAAACACTTTTATACAAATATGTTGGTGGAGAGGACAACAAGGGATTGACTTTTTTCACTGGAGGAAGCGTTATAATAGATTATGTACTCATATTTTGGCCAGAAGCATCAGTTTAAAGTTAAAACGTTCCTTTCTACCAAACCACATGACAATTTTTGTTGCTTCATTCGACTTTCACAAGATGTTAATTGCTGTAGTGGTTGGATTATTGTGTAGACATCTATTATTGTGATGTTTTTTATCAGCTGTTTGAACTCTTATTCTGGTGGCACCCATTCACTGCAGAGAGGATCCATTGGTGAGACAGTGATGTATGCAAAATTTCTCCAAATCTGTTCTGTGAGGAAACAAACTCATCTACATCTTGGTTGACCTGAGGGTGAGTAAACTTTCAGACAATTTTGGCTAAACTATTCCTTGAAGAAAAATGATTACAGAATCATTAAGGGAAAACAGTTCTGGCTTTCATTTCACTTATTTACTCTAATGCCAACTTGCCAAAACTTGACTCATTATTTTGGAAATAATCACTATTTTTGCAATTCTGTTTGTCCCTGGAACCTTTAGTTTCACCTGTAATGAAACTTGCCATCATCCCATTGATTTTTTTTTTAAGTTCCCATAGTCTTTCCTGGATCACCACCACATGCATTTGGACAACATGAGAGAGACAAAAACACATCTTTCCACATGCGCTCAGATATCCTATCCTATCTTCTCTTAGTTTTAGTACAACATTTTCTTTTCTAGCAGTGACACCCCCAACAATTTTCAACCACCCTTTTATTTGTAATTGAGCACTATCATTATAAAACTAAAGATTTAGACACCTAAATGATTGCTGAGTCATTGAGGAAGGTGGATGATCCATCTAAACTTTATTTTTGTTCCCCCATATAGACACAACTGAAGTGTCGTGAAAGAGTTTTTAGCCCAGAAGACGGGATGGGAGCTTGTTCCCATGATACTTCTGGTACAGAGAGGGGCGTCTTCATTCAAAAATCTCTCATATAAGTAAAGCTCTACATAGGTGCGGGTCTCTTGTCTTCCTTTTTCCTCATGTAATGTATGAACACACCTGTAAGGAGAGCAATCTGAACAAACACATGTACCCATTGACAGAGAAAATCCCACTGGAGACGAATTGTTGACATTTGGCGTATCGTGTCCAGCCGCTATCAGATGCGGAGTTATATTACAAAAAAGGAAAATCTGAACCAACTGTAACTATCTACTTTTCAGGGGTAGAACCTAAGGAATCAGAAGATACTCACTGCATGAAGATGGCACTTCACTGAGTCCTTGACTGTAACAAATACTCTAGTAGCCAGCAGGTAATATAAAAAAGAGAGCTATTTGAAATATTCAATGTCCTTTTTGAAGAGTTGCATTCAAAATCCACTTGGCGCAAAAAATATGAGGGGGCATGTGCATGTCGCTTCTGGGTATACAGTTACTATATATACTATCTCGATGGGATGAGTGTTGGTGTAAATCACCTCTGATCAAATCGTTTTGTATTGCCATCATCAGTCTTGTCGTGCTACTAATCGCAGTCGTTCCATTTCAACCTCAGATAGTTTAAAACAAAAGAGTGTCTGGGGTAAAACATTAATCCATTGTGGTGGGTTGAGTAGGATGATAAATCAATAGATTCTGAGTTCCTCCATTACAAATTTTGGCAGCAGTTAATGATCTCATCCTTCAACTCAAGAGGCCTCAAACTAAAGAGTGCCAATGAATTGTGGGTGGTTAACTACAAGTAGGCTACTCACAGTTTTTATGCTGGTATCAGTAGTTAAACTACAGCCAGAAGGCTATATGTTACTAACACAAAGTAGCTAACTTTAGCTATTTAAGGACACTATGTTGCTATTCAAAAGTTGGGGGTCAATAAAATGTTTATGCTCACCAATGCTGCATTTGATAAAAATACAGTCAAAACAGTAATATTGTAAATCTTTTACAAGGTTTTAATGTAAGACTATTTATTTCATTTTAATAGATTTTAAAATGTACTTTATTCATGTGATGGTAAAGCTGAATTTTTAACAGCCTTTATTCCAGTATTCGTCGTCACATGACATGACATTTACTAACAAATTCACTAATCCTAACTAGGACATTCTGTACAAAAAAAATAATAAAAAATAACATTATTGCCCTAGACTGCAGATTTAAAATGCTTCATGTGCAAAAACATCAATGTAGCTTGCTGTTGTGCTGCTCCGCTATTTGAGTAAACAAACTTCTTAGCTGGTAAAGCTACTTTATTTTAAAAACAGCTATACTGAAAAATTTAGCTAAGTAAGTAGTGTTGCTACTTTTGGTGACCATATTTAAATAATTTCCAATTAAGGTCCATGTACTTTTTAAGCCTTTATTCTGAAGATATTCACATGCTCCTCAGATGAATGAATATTTCTGTGCACATGTAATCAGCATATTCGGAAAAACTAACACTGATGTTCTCTTCTGGAAATACTAGAGACATTGCTTATTTATTATGCTGCATATTTATTATGCAAACAGTAATTTAATCAGCTCATTAATTCTCATTCATTTCCTGAACAATAACGCACAAGAATTCAATGAATTGTAAAATGTAGTTCATGAGATTTGTACAAATGTAGGCCACCGTGTTCCTTTTAATGTTTGTAAAATGTCCTTAAAGTCTCCCCTTTTCTCTACAAAAGAAAACGCAACAAACAAACAAAAAAAAAAACCAGCGTTTCTTCGTAGTCTGTCCCTCATCATGTCAGCGTCAAATTATATTTCTTGTATATTCCCTAATTCACGATGCTCGATTTATAGTGATTATATGGCTGAATAGTGTGTTTACATGATCCAAAATTCTGATTAATACAAGCATATATCTTATTTAGATTTATGAAAGCTGGAAAATGTTCTTAATCTAGTTAATTTGTTTACATGACTTCTTGATTAAGGTAAAAATCATCTTACCTAGTATCGGACTAATACCAGTGTTGTTATTGCTATCTCTATTGTTCAGTCAAGTTAAAAATGTCATTAAATTAAATAAAATAGAATTATTGTAAAAACAAAAAAAAATAGAAATGCTGGCTTGGCATCTATCTGAAGTAAATATGTTGCTAAAATGACAAAAACTAAAACTGAAAAAAAGAATAAAAAAAGAAATAATAATAATAATAAAAAAAACAAGCAATAACATCAATTCTTAGAACTTCAACAGAATGAAAATAAACTGAAGATAGATAGCATAGATAGATAGATAGATAGATCATAGATACGATAGATAGATAGATAGATAGATAGATGATAGATAGATAGATTACGATTGGGTGAATGGCAATGATTCTATATACAGTGTGGAGCTTTTGTCATTCTATTTTCATTTTCTTTTGTGTCTACAGACCATCTTAGTCCTGTCGAGGAGAATCCTTTTGTAAACCAGCGGAAAAATGGAAATATTACTGCACTGGACAACCCGGGTTACCACAGCACCCCTGATAGGAAACCCAAGGGTGAGGATGAGTACATCAATGAACCCCTTTACCTCAACACATACAACAACACTAGTGGGATGAACCAGGAGATTATGAGGAAAAATGGAGCTTCCATCCCGCTACAAATGACAACAGCAGCCAACACCGCAAGTAGCCACGTTATCCTCTCGACACAAACTGGGAAAGCCCACCACCATGGCCAGGGAACACATGTTCATTTCGCCGTTCCACCTGTTCAGCCCCCCCAGACAAGATCGATGAGCCAAAATGGCCAGCATTCCCAGTCACCACACGGTGCCGAATCCAATTCCTCCAGCATGTCTGGCAATCCCTCCTTATTAACCCAAATCTCCCTCGTCAGCCAACAGATCCATCCTTGTCTGGCGAGTCAGTCGGGCTCTTCAACTCATCCGGCTCAAGTGGCGAAATCTGCAGTCACTAGTAAAAGTATATCCGGCCTTCCCGGCCACCTTGTCTATCCAGGTAACATGCTTCAAACGGGTCATTCTGGGACTGTAATGGTCGACAGGAAGTCAAAAAAGAATTTTGATAATCCTGACTACTGGCAGCATAGTCTACCACCCAAGGTGACTCAGCCAAACCCTCAAGATCCAACGCAAGTGTGCAAAAGCAAACATCTCTACAGGCACAGCATCCGAAGTCGCATCGCCGTGGCTGACAACCCTGAGTATCTTTCTGAGTTTAACAAGAGACCGGGAACAGTTCTGCCACCTCCACCGTACCGGCACAGGAATACGGTAGTGTAACGACGCAGTTCTATAGAGCCAGATTCTCCTACCCGGCATGTGTATGCTAAATTGGGACATGACTGTGAAGAACAGAAAACTCCCAGCTTCAGTAATTACTGAGGAGACTTTGCACGACTAAGTGGAAAACCTAATATAATACACCACTTCCCCTCCCCGTCACATCAACACCTAACAAAACAAACTCTCTGAAAAAATTAGAATATATAAAGAAAAACACAAAAAAAAAGCAAACAAAAGGCTATAAAACCTCTACAAACAAAAAAGCAAAGATAGGCATCATCAAAAATACGAACACACAAAAACAAGATCACAAATGCCTTAACACATCCATCTTTCTCTATTCCACAAATCAGCACTTCTAATCGACTACAATTTTAAAAAAGGGAGGTGTAAAACCAAACAATGGACTTCGTCATCCATTTATTTCTCGCTGCATGTCACTCCAAACTTAAAATACTAGTTCAAAACACAATGAATTACTGTGTTTCTTAATGAAGCGATGATTTATGTCCCTCACATGACAAGTCATTGTACTGAAAAACAAACAAAACCAACCCCATCTACTTTGTTACACGGCCAAATGTATTGCATCTTTTCTTAAATCCATAATTGTTGTGGTTTGTTAAAACCTTAAATTTGATTCAATATTAATGCAAAATATTTAATTTTACCAAAGACCAATACGATTTACATTTGTATCACGTAAAACTAACTGTCCAGACTACTTCAGCAAATTGTTTTCTTTTTATTCTCTTATTTTATTATTATTTTTTTCATTATTATATTATTATGCTTTTACTGACCACCAGAACCGGAAACCATGATCTGTTCGAATAGACCAAGAAAAAAGTCGCTGTACATAAATGGCCCAGTTTTTTTGTATTTTTTTTTTATGCGTTTTTCAGTGCTACTACACACACCACTTTTCTAAAAAGTTCATAACGTTCGTAAAATAAATCCTATAAATTGTTTGTTCGCACATGTCAAGCCGTACGTTTGAGCTTCCATTACCACATTTGATCTCTATGTACGCATTAATCAGGTTTAGGATACAATGCTTATTAATAAACCATTAAGCAACTGTGTCCTCTGCATAGATTTAGATTAAACCCTTTAAAGTGATCTTTCTTTACGACTCTCTTTAAGTTTTGGTGATGGGACAGAAATATCTCAGGTTTCATTTAAAATATCTTATTTTGTGTTTCAAACATGAAGTCTTATGTGATTTCATGGGTTAAATGATGAAAGAATATTCATTTTTGTGCAAACTAACCCTTTAATTCTCACCTCTGATTGATTCTCCTATTTAGGTGCATCGTGACATTGTGGAAACTGGGTAAGGAGGGTAAGGAAAAACAAGAAATCACACATTCTCTTGTGTTTTTTCGAAAGGAAATGGACTTTAATATCGTTTCTTTGTGGTGTAAGACCAGCTGTCTTTTTGACCACTTTCCATCCATCTTGTATTATTGCTGTTGATGCCGTAAGCTATATTCTCTTCCATTTTCTTGACTGAAGGACACGGATGCGTTACGAATCTAGGATCGCTCTCAAGAAAACTGGGGTACCCGTAACGCTTATGTGAATGAGACAATTGGATTGTAAATTGGTGCATCTTCTTGTACTGTAGTGGATTTATTAATGGACTACACTGCTATTTATTTTCAGTCATTCAGTTCTTCATGTTTTTTAAAGATCTTACCAATTTCCCCCAGTTTTGTACCCGTATATAGGAATTATTAACAAATCTGATACACAGGCAGAGAAAGATCACATGGGCAGCCATACAGCGTCTTGAGCTAACGGGAAATAAGTGCCTTTCTCAGTGGCACAAAAGCATCGGTGGACGTGCCAATGGAGTGATTTGACCTGGAATCTTTAACTGCTGTAAATATATGTGAAACCAATTTGAATATTTACTACTACTGAGCCACCCATTTGCAAATAGACTCACCCAGAGCCGGGAACCATGTATTGAAAATATGTTGTTGTATTTAATTCATCTAGTAATGAATTTAACGGCAAGATCGATATATTCTGGAAGGCAATATTACAGGTTATGGAGGGCACAATACAAACTCAAATGAACTACTGATCTCCAATGGAGAATTTTTCCGTGTACTGTGACAGAAAATACTTTTGTCTGAAATGTATCCTGCTCTCAGTGAGAGTGTGACCGTATTGTGGCCAGGGAGAAACTGTTCATATGTTTTATAAACTGTAATGGGCGTTTGTCATTAATTATGTCAGAGTGTCATAGCAGATAAGAAGTTGTGACTGTGCAAATTTGGTCCTAAACATACCATGCTGAAATTATGAGACTTTGATTTGCTTTCGACTGAACTGCCATTGGAGATGTATCTAGATTTGTTTGGCTTTTCTGTTTTAATCTTTTCTTTGCCTTGTACTTTTGTTTGTTTTGGGGCTATTCCAAAAGATGAATCTCATCCCTGTTGTAATTCTATTTGATGGAATGACACAATAAAGGTCTTGTTTGAGATTTTGAACTTGTTCTTAAGTTCCTAGAGTCTGAGATGTGAGAGTCTTTTGTTGTTGCATGGTACGAGCACCAGCTTGTTCACTACACTTTTCAGTTGTAATCCATCATGTCTGAACTTGCCCTTACAAACAAGCACTGTGGTGCTATCGATTCGGATTTGCCAGTAAGTTAGATTCATATTTTTGCTGCTTCAGCTACTTTTTTTTTTTTTAATTACTGTTTGGTTGAACTGATAATTATTACGCTATTGGAATGAAAACGATCTTTAATTATAGGAAATTCATGGCACCAAAAATGAGACGACAAATTGTAATGAGTTGTGTCTTCATCAGAACAGATTTTAAGAAAATTAGTATTGCATCACTTGCTCACCAATGGATCATCTGCAGTGAATGGGTGCTGTCAGAATGAGTTCAAACAGCTGATAAAACATCAATAATCCACAAGTAATGCCAACACCACTCCAGTCCATCAATTGACATTTTATAAAGTGAAAAGCTGTGTTTGTAAGAAACAAATGACCCCTCAAATTATTGTGAGGCTGTGTTTTGACGGCCCATTCATGGCAGAGATCCATGTGAGAAAGTGTTCTCCAATCTGGTCAGATAAGCCCCGTTCAGACGACACAATTTTAGCCTCATTTGACACAGCTCTGCCTTGGACGTATGATGTCTTGGATTCCATAACACAAAGTGTGTCAAAATTGCATGTAATCTGTAACCAACACAAATCATGTAGTCTGCACTGGACCAACATAATTTGTTTATGGTCAAAAAGTATTTATCAGCATGTCCTGTGCTAATAAAAAACCTGTATATATAATATATATAATATACTGTATATATATACTATACAGGTTTTTTTTGTTAAATCACAGGACACCTGCTAAATCTTTTCTGAAGGCAACCTTAAATACATATTCCGTTTCCATTTCCTCTCAATCTGGCTTATAGTTTTAAAACATTATAGTCTTCTCCCAACTGCAATATTGTTTCATTCCTGTCCTCGTTGTAATGAATTACTCTGATTGTATAGAATAATTAATTATTAGTAAGTCAATTTTTGAGAGGATTAGGATCTGGGAGAGCCTAATTCAACCTGATTAGACTGATTCTAATTGATAGTTGTTACACTTTAAAATCAGGTCGTCCAGCGACCGTTGATGCTTATATATTTTAACAATTTATATTATTTGTATTTTCCCTGGCCACGGGTTAATATAATTATGATAATTTGTAAGCTCTTAGAGAGGTATTATAAGTAAGCTACGAGCTAGGTAGCAAGCAAGAGATCTTTTTGGCAACAGTTTTAACCTTGAAATTATATGACACCAACAATGATTCTTTATAAATGAACATAGATTTTTATTGGCTCCCTATATTACATCAAAACTAAAGCGTAAAACCCACATACATACACACACAGGAACACCCACAACCACACATATATTTTCTTGAACTGGCGTTGCCGGAGTTGCATTGAGTTTCAAAGTTCTAACTCGTTTTCACGAGTGATTTAAATTCACTTGAGAGAATTCACAAAGCAGAGAATTTGTCTTAATTTTACTGCTTAAATTAGCTCAACACCAGTTAAGCAGATAAATGGTTGTCTTTGTTTGCGTTCTGCTTGTTTTCCTGGATGTTCCTCTGCTGGATGGAACCCCGTTCTGATGGTCGCTGAGGTGACGTTGGAAGGACGTCGCTTTGGCAAAAGCCCTCCGTAGATTGGTTGGCTTCTTTATGACGCGGAGGCTTCAGCAGTTTTGCTACAGTCTGAGTTTGCGTTAAGTTCTTTGAAGATCGTGTTTCTCTGAAGTGTTTGAGTTTTGGATATACCGATCGCTTTGATGGTAAGCATGGGAGCACAAGGGGTAATAAACCTAAAAAGGGGTAATAAACACTGATTAAAGTCGCACCGATTAAATGAACACATCAAGCATAAATATATAAGACATACAACATATTATTTATGAATCTATGCTCCGATACTTTCAATGATTTTCAACGATTGTCTCAGAAATCGTCCTTTTCTTTGGAATGCAGGGGGAAAAGGGGAGGTGTCCTGAGGTCATGCCCATGTCAGAGTTGGGAGTCTGCCAATTTTCTCCTGGACAGAGAGTTGTTAATCTGTCACTTTCTGTTTA
Organism: Sinocyclocheilus anophthalmus; assembly: GCA_018155175.1. Taxonomy (NCBI): domain Eukaryota; kingdom Metazoa; phylum Chordata; class Actinopteri; order Cypriniformes; family Cyprinidae; genus Sinocyclocheilus; species Sinocyclocheilus anophthalmus. The sequence continues at coordinate 16,877 of JADLZN010006829.1, forward strand.
TCGGATTTAGCAATTTATGCGTTAAACGGTCAGGGGGTCCAAGAGTGTCTGTCGCGGGAATCTTTTGGATACCAGGTTCTTTGTTCTGTGGTCCATTAGATGGTTTATTGATGCTGAAGCCAGTCACGAAACCTACTGACCTTCTGTAGCTTAAATGAATCCAGATGGGAGGGGGTCAGTTCTTGTTGTCCTAGTATTGTGTCGACATCGGAGGTGGTTTGGTAAATCATTATCTCCGTGTTTTCTTTGTAAAGATAAGCAGAGCGAGACAGGAACTCATTGGAGAAAGGTGGCGCCTGGGCTGACCATGGTTCAGCCTTTACGACTCTCATAGTTGAGAAGAGAGGTTAGTTGTCTGATGGAATGCGAAGATTCCATCGTTCCTTTGCGTGATGTTCGCAAATGCCTTACACTCTTTTGTTTATAAGACAAAGAACTAGTGTGAAGGAGGTAGAGTATTTTAGCTCACTGATCTCTGCGCATGGAGACTTTATTCCAGCTAGGCAGAGGCAGTAAATAAATCAAACTGTCAGCACATGGAGGTTTACCTCAACCCATGTTGTTCCTCTCTAAGTATAAATGCCTGTGGATGTTTCTCTTTGTCCTCTCTATTCCAGCATCACAAATTGCACCATACTATCCATAGTTCCAACCAAAATGTTATAGCTACAGTGATTTCCAGTGATTTCCAGATTATTATTGCCTATACGCAAGGTTCAAGGTCTGAGCGCTCCATAACTTGTCCTGTGCTCCATTGATGTATGTTTATTTGACAGGATCAGTTAGTGAGACATTCCTGTCTCGCTCGGTACATTGTGTATGATGATCTTCATGCGCAGTGCCGGCATTTGTCCTTTTAAATGTCTCCTTTTGTGTTGGTGACCTGTAATAAATGAGCATGTGTTTAAAAGTGGCAGCTGTGTGAAGTGATTAGGGAGAGAGGGAATTCTAGAGGAATGAGAAAAAACAAAACTGTGGAGCTTTTAGTGCATGGCCTATCTAGCATGTTTAGGCATCACATGCATGCTCCTGATGCATCAAACTAATGGCAACATAAAATAACCTCTTTTTGACCAAATTCTGAAGAAGAATTGTATGGTATTGAGACTGAGGCAATTTTAAAATGCATTGTTATTGTAGTATTAATGTAATTAAATGTATTTTTCATATTTTAGTATTCTTTTATTTATTTTTGTTATTTTATTTTATTTAGGTTTAATTTATTTTTATTTTAGTTTTAGTCATTTTGTTGTGTTCTTTTGTCATTTAAATATTTCTGTTTTGCCTTAATTTTTTATTTCAGCACCATTATACTTTTTATTATGCTGTCAGGCTAAGGCGTTAACGCATGCAATTCATTTTACAATCCTTACGCATAATAATTTAATTGCAGTTGCAAATACTGTTCGTCGCTGCGGGCGATCAGATCATTTTAAGATGCTAAACTCCGGGAAAGTTTTAAAGTTTCACTGTCCGGTAATGAATGCATTCAAACAAAGGAAACCAGGCTGATTACATCAGAGATTTCAGAGAGAACAGAGACTCGCATTGCGTTTTCAGTGAATTATTAATTCCAGTGTTTCGCTTTTAAACACGAGCTCTGTCATATTCTGTGATTGTCTCTGAAGAGCGCGAGCCCTCACACGTCACACGCGCTGTGTGAAGCACAGACTGAACGGAATGTCAACACATCCCACCGCTGTATGGCCAGATGAGACGTTATAATAATGCGTATATGAGTGCTCTTGACGCACTGATCGCACATTGTATTTATGCACAGGCACAGATATTTCCGTACATTCACGTTGTTTCCACACACATTCACGATAATGTTTTGATTTGTCATGTTTATGTCGCTGTGTTTAGTTTTACGGAATGGATCCGTGTACTGTAGTAGATACATTCAGTCATCATTCGGTTTTTGGGTTTAAGCCGGTTTTTTGGCATCTCCTGTGGTCCTGTTTCGGTGTTTATGCACCTTGAACTTCTCTAAAAGTAAAAAAAAAAAAGGCTATTTGCTGTGTGCACTGGTACACATACTAACAATCAGAGTATCATCTGAATCTGCAAATCAGATGTGTGCATTTTTATCTTTCATATGTGCTTATATGGGCTCCTTATATCATTTGGTTCTTTGGTGTCCTTTTGGAGTTCTTTTGGAGTCCTTTTTTGGAAAGACATCTAAATTTATCTTGAGAAAAGCTTGCAGAAAATACAGATTTCTGAGAATCACCCTTTAATCTTTTGGTTTACTTTGATGAATATAGCAAAAGTTGACAAAATAACCATTTGAAACAAGATAAATGGTCTATACTTAATTTCATGAATTGGGCTATTAATCACAGAAAAAGGGTGTGATTAATCTGATAAAACTATTGACAGCCGCTACTTTTTATTCATATTTTTAATTATGATTTTTATATTTGTATTTTATTTATGTGTACTTTTTATTGTAGTTTTGTTTAGTTTAATAAAATATTCATTTTTCGATTTAGTTTTGTTTTAGTAATTTTATCATGTGCTTTGTCATTTTAAATATTCTGGTTACCTTTCGTTTATTTCACAGCATATTATATTAGAACTCTTTATTCATATTTTAATTCATTATTTTATAACTTTTATTGTATTTACTTTATTTTTAGTTTTAATATTTCAGTTTTCATTTTTATTTTTGTTTTAGTAATTTTGTCATGTTCTTTTGTCATTTTTATTTCTTTATTTTTTCTTTTTAATATATCTTTTTATTCAGAACCTACCTGCAACGCGTGGAGACCAAAACAATTCTTCTGTATTTTAGTCTACAGCAAAAAATACCTGACTTAAAACCATTTTTTAGCTGGTGAAAATACTAGTGTATAATTTTGGCCACCACTGTATATATACCAAAATCAAGTATCTTATGTGGAAAGTGTTGTCATGTAGTTTTCTTATTTGAATATTCGAATGGTAAATGTGTTAAATCCCCACACTCTTACTGGGCTTTGGAGCAGTGCTTGTGTGTAAAAACGTGCGCTCCATGTATGTGACAGTAAGAGCACAGCAGTCACTTTGCAGCAGAAATATCGCTGCTGTTTCTCCGAGTTTAAAGGCACATAAAGCTCTGTGTGAGGAGGTGGGGGTGATGATGTGTGACCTTGGATTACTGGCTCTTCAAAAGGAGGTTCTGAGAAACCATCATGACTGTGCTTTGTGCCCTCAGTAGGGAGTTTGATGTGCTGTTCCCTCACAATAGTAAGAAATTGGATTAGAGGGGAGAGCAGACGAGAATGTGTTTTAGTGAAGGAGGAGTTTAAGCAACTGAGACATTGTAAAGAATTAGACAAGCATGCCGTTCAGAGTAAAAGCACTGCGCAAGCCCTAAAATAGACACTTTTGGTCTAGTTTTATGTTAACTTTATTTCTCTTCAAAATCCATTCACAACAAAAGTGAGGTTTCAATGCAAATACAGTTCAGAGCACCAGTGTGAACAACACTGAGCTGGATCTGTTTTAGGCCCTGTTTACACCATTTGAAGATGCGCTAGATATATACAATGCTAAATAGAAGCGTAAATGGGATCTTTTTTATGCACATCCGAAGATGGTTGGAATTGCATGAGACTCCGCTGGATGCATACAGCTAATGCTTATGCAGTTGAATGTACTTAAACAGCATCAAAGGACTGTCTGTTCACCTGTCAATCAAGCACTGTAATAAAACAAGGGTTTAAATCATTATGTTGTAATTATATATGTCAGCTTTAAATAACCATCTAATTAAAGGTCACATAGTTTACACCTTTCTGGAGTTTTATTTTAGGTTTTGATGTCCTTAAGAATATATATTAGCGGTATAAGTACCAAAAACCATCTCAAAATATTTTTACAGCTACTCTCTCAGGAGCTCTGCAGAGAACAGGTCGATTTTGGCCTGTCTAATTAATATTCATGAGCCTCCCTTCTGATTGGCCTGTTGTTTTCTGAGTGACGCACGGCCAGGCCAACCACAGGTAACTAGGGTCAGCTGATGTCACAGCACTAGCTGGAGGCAGCAAAACAAAGGGGAAACTGGAGGCGGCCCATTCAAACCAGCGTAGATTCGGCTACATAAGCAGCTTAAAATATCATCTTGTTGTGATAATCGACGTAATACAGCCTCAAATTAAAAATTTGATCGCATATCTGCTGCCACAGCCAGAAAAAAAAACGATGACAGCTGTGGTTAAAAGCGATAAAACGAGCAGACTGGACAGAAAGGATCATCAAAAATGCTCGCGTTTGCAGCACACACTTCTTATCAGAAAAGGTTCAATAAAGTATTGTCTTTTGTTGTTATGGGCGCGTCTACAGATTTCTTGCCGTATGTCTATGTTTCTTGCATCTCACGACTATGTCGTGTATGAAATAATGTCTGTGTGCATGTGTGTAAAACTACAAACTGACGATTTATATGCTTAATAATTTTTAATTGTATATACATTGTTGTGATTATTTGTGGCTGGAACAATAATGTAGCTGTAGAAATAGTTTCCTGCTGAAATTGAAATGTTTATACATCTTCATCATGACTAGATAGGCACGGTGAGTTTGTCTTTACTATACAAATTAGATGTGATCCACCTCATAGTAACAATCCTGTCAGATCGTCCATCCTTTTGAGTGAGAGTGCCGATCTGGTTTCGTGGTTAAAGTTAAAATTTTGGACATGTTTCCGCAATGTTGTTGTTGCTCAGCAATGGCATAGACGCGATATTGTCTGGCGGGTTTGGCAAAAGGAGAGTGGGACTATGGGCAGTACTTGGGGTGGTGACTGAAGGCGGTGACTGAATAGTCCTGACATCAACTTTTTACGGAAGTCACAACAGTTCGTGAAAAATCACAGCAACTTTATGCAGGCTAGTTGCATTTTAACCTGTGGACGGGCTGTTTTGAAACTATATGCTAGTTAATAGCCCTCAGACCTCAGGTGATCGTGAAAAGCCAGGAAAGTTCCGTTTGCACAATATGGACCTTTAAATCATTGGAGGAAGTCATACGTACAGACACAGGTGATGCAGATTACTATTATTATTATTAAAAGAAAATTATTGTTAGATTTCAGGTAAAACAGCACACAAGAAAACAAACAAACAAACAAAATAAATATGTATTTATGTACTGATTGATTGATTTAGAGAAGTATTTAATATTATTTAAGTTTTCATATTTAAAATTAACATTATTGAATTGGACCAGATTTACGAAACATCAAATAAATAAACAACCAATTAAACTTTCTTCTAAATATCTTATTTTGTGTTGCACAGAAAAAAAGAGGAAAGTTTGTTAGAAGAAGGCATGAGTAAATGTTGACAGAATATTTGTTTTTGGTGAACTGTGGTCCATTATTACTACCGTCTTTGCTAATCATAGAATGCTGGCTGAAAGGTCCATGCAAAATATATGACACCGCCATATACGATTGCACTACTTAAATATTATAAGAGAACTAAACCTGATCTAGTGAAGTGACATTCAAACTGTCGGCCGGTGCTTTGGAGAACTTGTCTGTGTCCTCACACACTCAAATGCAAACACAGTTATGCTCCCCTGTGTCTTCCTTTAGCACCACCCACCGTGATGAAACACTTTCCTCCTGGCAAGGTGAAACTGTGCTGAAGCTGTATTATTAATGAGAGCCTGTGAGAGACTCTCGCAGTGGAGTCCAGGAAGTGTTTGAAGCGAGCTGTTTTCTTGTGTGGATGTGTGTGTGTGAGTCAGTTGTGTGGTCAGTGCTGCTTCTCCCTGGTGTGCCACGGCCACAACAACATTTCCAAACCCAGTCAGACCAATTAACTAATACCGATTCATTCTCTGTGATCTTGATGGGTGTGTGTGTGTGTGTGTGATACTAGCAAGATACTACTACTCATCTCTTCCTCTGAGACTCTTACCAGCAAATATAAAGACACATTCAAGGTCTTATGCATGACAACAACACCAGAACCACTCACTAAAAATCTAAGTTCTGTTCAAACAATCAAATTCAGGTCCAAAAGTGAACTAATGTAATAATAATAATAATATTAGCCATTATAGGAGAAAACTCATAATTTTGGCCACATGAACAAGAAAAAGCATTTATTTCAAAATGACATTTCCTCCCCACTTTCAGTTGTTTTACTTCAATGATAGGCTAGAATTCTGTGAATTTTTGAATGAAAGATTAAAAGGATAAACAGTGCAGTTGTTTAACAAAACAATTTATTTTCACAGCTGCCTTAGCTCATATTTACCAAGGGTGCCAATATTAGTGGAGGGCACTCTATCTATCTATCTATCTATCTATCTAGCTAGCTATCTAGCTATCTAGCTATCTATCTACTATCTATCTATCTATCTATCTATCTTCAAGTCTATCTATCTATCTATCTATCTATGCTATCTATCTATCTATCTATCTGTCCGTTCCGTACCTCCGTCCGTCCGTCCGTCCGTCCTCTGTCTATCTATATTTTTGTTGGTGTGGGGTAGATTCATTTTGTGTATATATTGTTGTCAATGGACTATATTTCTAAAATAATAACAAACTAAACGATCATAATAATATACTAATAATAATACTTACCTAATATAATAATATAATCATTAATAATACATTGAATATTTAAATACTAGCTAGGCTAGTTTCTTCATGGTTCTAAGAGTGTTTTAATGCAAAGTTACTTACTGTTAATAGAATGTCTAAAGTGGACTATCGAAATAAAGTGTTACCCTTCTAACTAACTAAACTAATGTACAGATCAACATCTACAGGTGCAGAAACTGATTTGAAGATGGAAAATGAAAGGCGTGTGACTTCCACATCAACACAGTGCTGATAGGTATAGATAGTCTGTAATTCTTTAAGAATGAATTGCTAGCTAACCTATAAACATTTTATTTGCTAATTTCACATTATAATGCTTCAATTCTGTCCTACATAATGACATCTTAATGATGGGGATATATATGCAATCAGTGCTACTTTTATTAACTAGCCTTGATAATTCCTAAGGAACAGGGACTGGCGAAGGGCTAGAGATGAATACAGTGACTTCTGCATGGCTCTTGTCACTAATTAATTCTGGCGATGAGATGAACTGGCATGAATAGACACCATCAGGTGCTCAGCAGAGAAACCCTGAGCTCCACACACCAGCTCATTTTATTAAAAGTTAATGCCTCTGGTGACCTGAAGTGACACGAAATCATCGCCATCTGCAGAGAAATGGAATCTTGTTTGGAAATAGAATGTTAATAGTATTCAACTGCTGTTTTAAGAATTAATTTCTTTACAATAACTGCTTGTAAAATTGAACATTTTACTCTGAAATTCAAACTATTTATTTAACAGTTAACTGAATACATTTTAGTATTAATTATTATTAATAGCATATACTGTATACACAACTGTCCAAATGTCTGATGTAGCTTTTTTAAAGATATAAATAAAATATAATAATAATTTGGCACAGCAAGGCAAGACATTCAATCACTATCCAGTCAACACATTTATAAACTTACAGAATTAATATTTATCAATCCCTTACAAACATGTATCAGAAATCACAGGTGGCTGTTTTCAGCATTGATAACTATAAGAAATGTTTCTTGAGCACCAAAACAGCATTTTATAAAACGAGTTCTGAATAATCGTGTGACACTGAAATATAACTCACAAAAAAATATTATGTATATATAAGAATAATATTTTTATAATAATTGAAATGGTACTATTTTTGTCTTCACAGTGGTTCTAAAACTTTTACTAGCATAAAAATGGTAAATGTAATAATACAGGAACCACAGCCGTGACTACTTTGGTGGTGCAGGATGTATGAATATTTTGCTGGTTAAAAATAAAGATACATGCATATGTACTGTCAGATATAAATGTCAGATGAAGAAACAAAAGGTGTAACATACTGGTTAACTTAATCAAATGACACAACAGATGTGATGAATAAAAAATTATGTAGTCAAAATATAGCACATGTAAATTTATTAAATTACTGTAAGCAATGTTTTACACTTTCCACCGCTTATGTATTTACAATTAATATTATATATATCTATATATATATATATAGTAATATCACATATATAATGTTTGCACCAATTGACACACTGACTTTGATTCTCAAATCCACCAACATACAGCTTGCTACTTTCATTTTATTTTAATTGTTTTCTTTTCTCGCACAGATATTGCTACTTCTTTCTGTTCTTCCAGTACATCCATTCACACAGCTTTTAAATTTCAGCTTAATTAAGAACATAATGAAATTCTCTGTTGTGCTGCAGCCGCCGCTGTGACAGCTCTGATTTGCCCAGATTCTGCGGACTCCAAACCCCAGTCAATTAACACAAATCCAGTTGAACAATGAATATTAAAGCGATTAATGGTTTTGAAAGGCAGGCTGGTGTCTCACATGCTGGTTTATTTCACATGTGGCGACTGATCTGTCTCCTGTGATCTCAGTCTGAAGTGAAGTCTGGCAGCTGACCCTCCAGTACTTGATGTAATGTTCAGTGCATCTGTCGCCGCCAATCCAGTTAATTGAATGCTAATTAGCAGAATTTGCTAAGGTAAAATGTTGCTTATAGGGTCAGGGATTAGACCTGTCACGATAACAACTTTTTTCTGAGCGATACATTGCCCCAGAACTAATTGCGATAAGCGATATTATTGTCATTTTAAAGACCATTTTATGCCACTGAATATATAATCATAATGTAACAGCATAATAATGCAAGAAGGTCTACACACTTCCAAATGACAAACTTTAAATTTTTAAGAATATTATTTAGATCATGGAATTTAAGTATCAAAATATTAGATACCTTAAAATATAAACATTTTCTAACAAAAAGTGCAAAAGTAACAAGTAGAAAAAAAGAAAAATTCACAAATAACTTTTATGGAGATTTTTCCATCTACAGATCTTTCCCTGACCTTCTTTTCTCTGTAAAGTAAGGCACACATGGCTGAATAACACAATCACTAGCGACTTTAGCCGTCAGATGTCGCACAACCCCCAAGGCACAGATCCCTAAACAAGACCATATTTGCAGATGAAACTTTTTTTGTAGAAGTATTTTTTTTTTTATTTGAACTAGCACCTTATGACTACACCACGTTTTGTACGAGAAGCTGCAAAAGACACAGGGCCAAGTGAAATTTACAAAACATGGTGACATTAATTTTTAAGTAAATATAATGGGCGATATATTGCGTCACCAAAAATTATTGAGGTCATGTACATATATTGCGCGATAAGTCTATATATTGATTATTGTGACAGGCCTAATGCATGGAGTTTGACAATACCGCTAATCAATAATCAGCATGGCATGCATGTTCCTTTTTAACGTTTTGGCCTGAAGAACAAGGCCCAGAACAATCACTACATAGTAATGCCTACCAACCATAGATATGTATAGCTAGATGCCCTATTAGCAGCTGTTTCTATGGGCCGCTATAAATAAGCCATCAAGTATATTGGAATGGTCAAAGCAGGTCCATGAACACTCAAAAGCCAGTTGACTGTACATCTGCAAACGTAGTTATACACATGCTTGGATAATTATATCGGTAATAGACTTTGGCAGATGATTTTGATGAAATAATACAACAAGATGAAGGCGTTAGCTAACACAGCATTAAAAAGTTACCTTTCTTAAAATAATGTACCAATCTAGTTTCATACCTACTTTATGAAACAGCATTTGTTTTGAGAGAAATCTTGAGGTCCTTGGCCAAAAACACATTTTTTGAAATCTGTTGGGTTGTAGAAGATCCAGGCTTATGTTTTATCTACAACTGCTTTTCATGTAAATATTCTCTACTTTTGAAAAGTTTGTGGTAAATAAATGGACCTTTATAATGATTTTTATGTATAGAAATTAATATTTTTATTAAGTAAAGACATTAAATTGATCAAAAGAGATTTGCAATGTTCCAAACGTTTCCTGAGCACAAAACAGCATATTATAATTATTTCTGAAGGATCATGAAGACTGGAGTTTTTTGCATCACAGGAATAACTTACATTTTACAATGTATTCAAAAAGAAAGCAGCATTTAAAATTATATATTTATATTAGTATTTCACAATATTACTGTTTTACTGTTTTTTAATCAAATAAATGCAGCATGGGATCAAGACACTTCCTTTCACAAATATAAAAATGGGGGGGGGGGGGGCGGTGGGGGGGGTCCAATCCAAACTTTTACAAATAAAACAAAGACCGTTTTTTTAAAACTACTATCTGAAGCGAAAATGTGCAGAGATCTGGAACAAAATCAACAAGTGGGGGTATGACTCCATGTTTTTCATTTATATTGGTTTACTCCGACCACCCTCACAATTTTATATGAATATTTTTGAACTATATCTGATTTAATTTAATACATAGACTAAAATTATGTTGGTTTTTGGAAATTGTATAAGTGTTTATAAGTTTCAGCATGAAAACCGTAAAGACAAAGAAAGGTATATTCTACCGTCATCGTTCTAGGTGGAGGGGTTTCCTTGAAACTTCATAGTTATTTGCTTTCAAACACTGTGAGGACCTAGTTTTCTTTTCCACTTTCCCCCTAGACGTGACTTCTTATTAGCTTATTAAAAAGCGATTTATGGAACAATTTCTGCCGATGCAAAGAGCACTCAACCTTTTGTTTTGGGGACGACTTTGATTTTTGTTCTCGCTTTGCCCGTATACTTTATAGCTTTGGAATTTATTTTTTCACAAAATTTACTTTTTTTTTTGTGTTAATTAATTCTTCTGTACATAAAGTCCCATGTATGCTTGTGAACCTCTAATTTCAATATTTTTAAAGACCATCGCTTTCACCTCTCTGTTGCCTTCCGGTTGGTTTTGGTTCACTTATATGTTAAAGTCCCACACATTGCTCTTGCCATTACTTGGTTGGATAAATGACTATAAAATGAATCCTTCCGTTAGTTATTTATGACTGTCCCAGTTTGAACAAACACAAAACACGCACACAACCGGCCTGTCTATATAGAAATTGTTTTTGATGCATTGTTGTGGCATATAATTGTCAGTCCTTTGTCCTATCTGGAGATTAAGACATCTTTAGTAATTTATTTATTAAGATTCTAGATGGCATATTCTTCTCTGCATGTTTAAGCCGCTTTCCACAGAAATTACCTGGAACAATTTGTCCCAGGAACTTTTTTTCCCCCCAGACCTGCTGCTGTCTGCGTTTCCATCACGGTCTAAAGTACCATGAAGATTAGGCAAATAGTCTGGCGACGTAGGTCCGGCTGTGTTGCTCAATACAAGTACCAAATTTCAACCTTGCTCTGGTAGTTCGTGACTTTGCAATTCGACTCTCGGAGTGTGGACCGTCCATAATTCTGCAAACAGCATCGTACTTAATGTACTTCAACGCTCTCTGGCTACTGCAATTTTCCTCACGTATTTACAATACGAAATATGATGCGCAACACCGCCCATCCTAATTTTTCTGAGTTAAAAGCCGCGTCCCACTTACACTTTCGTTCATTGACTGCATATGCATGCGATGCGCCGGAACGCAGCCAGTCGAAAAGTTTTTGAATTTTGTTTGCGTTCCAAAGTTCAGCTTGGTGAACTTGGCCTGCGAAATTCGCGTCACTGACCGCCGGTGACCACTGCAGATTGATATGTCATGGCATGACCTCGTTGCCGAATTAAAAATATATACATTTAAAACTGCAGTGCTGCAGGAAAGTGGAGTAGATTGTGTTTTTACATTTTAGGTGTATTATATTTTGTGTTGAATTTAAGTTTTTAAAAAGATGCTGCAGAGCATGACATCATATCACGACCTTTGCAGCGTCCGAACGAATTTCGCATGCTCAAAGTCTAGTGTGACGGCGGCTTTAGATGTATTCCTGGGCCAACATATTTTGTTGACCCTGGAACAACATTTAATGCAAAAATTTAGTCTTGACCATATCCCAACACCTAAACCTAACCTTAACCATGAGTAGCTTAATCCTAAATCAATAATATGAATGCACTGTGTACAAGTACCAACACTGGATTGTTAGCCTAAACTTCAACTGATCTTCAAATATATTGGGTTATCACAATAATGGTTCCGGGTCACAAAGATGTTGATCCAGGAACGTGTTGCACTTGGTAAAATCAGGTTCTGCCAAACGCCACTGCCTCTTTTCGTTTTCATTTAAACATAGGCTATTAAATAGCCGCATAAATGTAGGCTAGTTCAGGGAATGTACGCACATTACAATGAAACAAAATATTATATCAAACAGTATTGCCTCTTTCATTTCAGTTGACATATTTAATGAATTATGAATGAGACCAAAGATTGCCTGTTAGATTTACCCAAAATTAATTATATCTTATGTTTAACCACTACAGAGACATCAGAGCCAGCGGCAAATGTCAGAAGGACTAGCCGAGTTGAGGCTGTTCTTGTCGGGAAACATGAGCACTTCGCACCCGCTGATCTCTGATCTATAAATAAACCGCAGGATTTGAGCTTTAAACAACTCAAAAAACAGTAATATTGACACAAAAACAGTAATATTTAAAAAAAATCATGCGAATATGTGGTGGTTGAAATACAATGCTGCGTGAGCTTAACCAATCAGCATGTTCAGCGCCCAAGTCCCGCCCCCGAAAGTTCCGGACCTTTGAAAAAGTACCTGCGAGTAGGGACTAGGGGCAAATTTTTACCCGGAACTTTATTTAGATCCTAGTTCCTGCAGTGGAAACACACCGAGTACTGGCCCAAAGTCCCTAGTTCCTGGGAAAATTCCGGTGGTGGAATCAGGGCTTTAGTTGGCATGTACAATGAGATAAAGGAATGCATTCACTCAGAAATGTCTTGTATGGATGTTAACTTGCATGATTCTTTATTCTTTCTTAAGAAAATGACAAAAATAAGTGTTTAGCAGATTGTTCATGCTGCCCCTTTTTTATAATGAAATATATATATATACAGTATATATATATAAGTA
>JADLZN010006830.1:0-15670 GCA_018155175.1 Sinocyclocheilus anophthalmus
CTGTCTCCGTGAAAAATACATGGGATGCCAGGTAAGATTTTTTTTGGTGAATTAAACTTTTTTTATTTTATGTTTGTTGTTGTCATCCTCATATTTTAAAATAACAACAAATAGTAGTAGCATTATCTTATTTATCTTATTAGTAGTAGTATTTAATAATCATATTTAATCTTTAATAATTTGTTGTAGTAGAAGTATTAGTTGTGGTATTATCTTATAACCATAATAATAAATTATTACTGTCATCCATTAAATAAAATATTATTAGTATTATTATTATTATTACAATATCATTTATTTAAAAATAGCGAGTACACAATCTACACAATCATTTAAACAACCAGTTACTAATAACACGGATTTAAGTTTCACATCCTTAGTGCACAAAACTTACTTTCAATATGAACATCACTGAAAGTAATGATACTTGCAGTTCAATAAGTGAGTCAGATACCCTTCTTGACTGACTCAGTAGGATGAAATAATTGATTCAATTCTTTTTGAACAATTTCAAAGAACCAGAATAAAGTGTCATTCATTATTGAATCAAATTATACTCTGCTGCACTTTCTGTAATCAGAGGGTTAGTCTCCAAAGAATCTGCAGCAATCAACATGCGGTGAAGTTAATGTAGAAGGAATACCAATAGGGAGTCTGTTCTTCTTGTTGGCGGGTGTGGTAGCTGGGGAGAGCTGGGGTGTGTTAGAGGGCGTGAGCTCCAGGCTGTTGCTCTTTGTCGTGCGGGACTGAGGTACATTGGCTAGTAGGGTTTCCAGAGCCAGGTGGTCTTCTTCTCTGAGCTGATCTCCTGCAGTGACACTACGCACAAAGTCCACCTGAACACAGAAATGAGGTTAAAGACATTTCTTTTTCTCCCAAACATGCCATCAAGCAATCACTCCAAGTTGATATCCAGAGAAATAAGGCCTGCAAGGATGTACAACTAGCTTTCTTTACATCTTCAGGTAATTTTTTTACTTATTCTTAATCAGTGCTGGTAATTAAAAGCAGGTGGGCCTCATTATTCAGCTATCATCATTAGTGAATTTCAAACAGTGAGTCTAATGCAATAACAACATAGGAGTCGGGCTAATTGGCTCTGTAAATGACAGTGTGATGATGAACATCTTGCTGCTCACGCTGAGAAGAAAAACACAGGGAAACGGAGGGTTATTGGCTCTTGGCAGTGTTGGGCAGAAAGAGTTAAAGCATTAGGACTGTAAAGGTATGCAGTCTGACTGTTACTGCTATATTAATGGGATGGGTTTAGACATGTTCTGCTGAGGTTTGAAAGAGGGTGAGGTAGACGAGTCATTTTTCATTGATCTGAATCTTGTGTACCAGCTAAGTACAGTAAAAGCGCTGAGATATGTTTTGATTGGAGCTGTCAAATTAATAAAAAGTGATTATTCATGTTAAATTAATTACATGACACAGTGATTAATTAAATTAACTGCAAATTATTGAACAGCAATATTACATAAAAGCTCTCAAATGAAGAAAACTCAATCCTGCTACAATAATCTAATGTCTTTGAATTGACATCACAAAAAGTGTCTTTAGAAGTTTGCTTTATCATCATATAATTAGCATAAGCCTGTCACAGGCCTACAGTCCACAGTAATCCATTGTGCAATCAATCCATCTTAGTGTTAACGTTTTTGTGTGCTGATTCACATGCAGGTGATTAAACGTGGACATTTTAGTATCACATTATATTTTCTATAATTGTAGTAAATTACAATTTAAATGGACAGTCCTAGTTTACTGAAGGTAGACTAGTTCGTGAATATGACAATGTTTCGGACATCCCCCTGTCTGCTAAAAAAAATGCTTCAGGACAATATGTGCTGTGGCGATTTTTGCTGTCGCTTTGGCTCGTCAGTAAGCCGTTTCTTCTGGTTCTGCATTTACTACACAGAGCTGTAGTTCACTGACAAGCTACAAAAACGATTGTTGTTGGCGTAGCTTGTCAGTGATCTACGGCTCTGTGTAATGCCGCTCCATCTGAAAGCACGTGCTGGAGATTTACTAATAATAACCAGAAGCGGCTTTAGTGATGAGATTCGCATGAAAATCGCATTCGATTGTTTGCACAGCCCTAGTTCAAACTATAAACATTTTCATGAAGTCTTAACATGTCAGGCAGGCAAAGGATGTGAAACTGCAAAGGAATTCTCATGTAAGTCATAGTGCAACTTATTACGAAACTGCAGACCAATATTTTAGAGGGATGTGATTTCACTGTGACCATGTGAACAACCCATTAAGCTCATTTGTACTTCTGATGATGTAATCATACAACTCAGATGAAGTTAAAGGGTTAGTTAAGTTCACCCAAAAATGAAAATTTCTGTAATTAATGCACTCCACCTCCTGTTGTCGTCCCAAACCGTTAGAACTTTGTTCATCTTCGTAACACGAATTAAGGCTTTATGTCTTTTATGGAATGTCCGGAGAGCTCTATGACCTGCCCTCTTAGACAGCAGGTGTATTATCACGGATCCATGTCTTGTTTTGAAGTGTTTGTGTTGGTGTATCGGTGGTTAATGGACAGAAATGTGTTGTGTGTTTGTGCTGTGTGGTTGCTACCCTTTAACTTCCCTCCGCCACATGCTCTTTCTTCCCTTGCATTACATACCAGGCTAGAAAGTTGATTGTGAGTCATGTAACCCAACCGTCCTGTGTGAGTCCCGCTCCAGTACATTCAATTGTGATGACATAGTGTTGGAGTCCGCCTCGCAGGCTCTTCTCCCACGTCGTGATGACGGGACATCCAATCAAAGGGCAGAGCCCAACAACACGTCTAAGAAAAAGTACTGAAAAAAATTGCAATGAGTTCATGAGGTGCCTCAAAAAGAGTGGTTGAAACAGTTAATGATGAACCATGGTGTACATTTCCTGTTATGCGGTTGGAATATCATACTACTAACCGATTGTGTGTCATACACAACAATAGTACTTTGTTGCAGTATGTTAATATGGCTGGTGTTGTATGGAATAGCGCGCCAGATGTGCTCGTCTTTACTAAAAGTATGAGGTTAACCTTTTAAACGAAGAAAGGATTTGTTCAATCGCTGGTGCTGTTACATGTGGTTGTGGTGCAAGTCGTTGGTGGGGTGCTGAACTGCGATTGGAAATTGTCACTGGTTGTTGGTTGGGTTGTCACACTACTGAAATATTTGCTATTGTTATCAGATTACGAGTGTAAAAAACTGGCCGTAGCAATATGCCAATGCTGTCTTCGTGTTAATCTTCCGTGGGATAGGTGACGAATAGAAACAAGACAATCTGGGAAAAAGGGGCGGTGCAATTCTGGGTTTTGTTCTTGCTTATCATGCGCTGGATAAGCTGGCTTTTAACTCGATGGATCTCCATCATCTGCTCAGACATGGCTAACGCTGCAACAACTGCCCGCACCTACACCTTCAATAATAGGATTATTTTTTTTAGACTATATATTAAAAATCACAGCCAGGGACAGGAACCACAGCCTCAATATTTTGTGCGTCAGAAAAAGTGTTTTATATGACTTATATGCTAGATGTGCTTTCTATAAGTGTCACACCTGGCTGGGCATGATTGGAACGCAAACATAATCACAGTGTACAATTTAATGAACAAACGATTCGTATAATTTTGGTTATTAAAAATTGCTGAATGGTTTCATATGCACGCAATTGTAGGCCTGAGTTCAAGTTACATAAAATAAATATTTTTTTAAAGATCGTGTTTTTTATGAAATATTTTAAATGTTAAATTTTGTAATGCCTATCTATTTAAGTACAATAAAACGGTTTACAGTAGTTGTGTGTCACTGTCAGCATTTTTAATTTCGTAGGCTGACGGGCAGGTTGAACGAAAGACCGCTCACGAGGGTTAACAGTTGCTTTGGGTATATACGTGATGCAAGAACAGCAGTTAACGCTGTACCGTGCATGGAGGTTAAGAACGTGCCAACCCCGTCTTGAGTGGTGCACTTCGTGAGATGCTGCCGTAGTACTGGGTTCAGGTGGTTGACGATGGGCCTGTACATATGAGAGCAGGTGAGCGGCAAGTCGTGTGCGCGGGGGGGGGGGGGGGACTGGGGGCTCTCCTCGAGACCTCCCCGGCCTCTACCCTCTCCCCTTGCCGGTGCCGCGTCTTATACCGGATATACAACAGTACTGAGACCAATCCAGCGCAGGCTTTTGTGGGAGCAATAGTCGGTGTCTGCTTCAGGTAGCCAAATAAGGTATTGACAGGGCTAGCCGAGCTCTTGTGCGCTCATTGGCCGTCCACTGGCTAGCGGCCTGACTTTCCTGGGCGGGGGGTACCTCATGCTGTGGCCTTTCTCTTGCGCCTTTCCTCGTCCCGTTGCTCCCCTAGCCACCACCTCTCCTGTGGGGGGGCTTAGGGGGTGGGGCCGTGGGTAAGCGGCGTCAGAGTCAGGTTGCCACGCCTGGATCTGTCTCTAGATGGTCCTCGTCCTCCACCAGCAATTGCATGATGGGCTCGTGGAGGGTTGCAGTGAGGAAAAGCTTAGCTGAATACAGGCCCTCAGAGAAGAGTTTGAAGAGGATGCTGAAGGCACACGTGCCTGGGTCGGACTGGGCGCGGGGTAGACAGACGGTCGCGAGGGTTGTCACTGCGGTTCCGTTATCTCGAAATTCGCCCACCAAATAGCTAGCACGCTCGCGGGCGTGTAGGACAGAAGTAGGACACACATGTTGTAGTGTGTTATAGTGTGATCTGTGTGCCCTAAGGCGTGACGGGGGGGGTCTGATGGTGCCGATGTCCGTGGCCTTGTGCAAAGTTTAGCTCCAAACCGCTTAAGAAAAACACTCACATGGGCTTTCTTGTGGTGGCGTTCCTGTATCGCTAGTATTCCTGGCGTGGACCGTGTGTATTACTTGTTATGGTGGTGGTGTGGATAACGCCCTGCTGTTGGTAGCGACACGTGACTCGTGGCAGACAGCACGGGATCGTGCACTCCAGGAGGACCTACGTTTCCTATGCCCTGACATACTTACGAAGTAAATAAAAAATAATAGTGCTCATATATATATATAGTATATAGGAAGAACTACGAATAACAATTTAATAAACCAATGCGTGTCGAGATTAAATAGAGCTATGTATTAATCAGTCAACTGTCAATGTTTTACCCCGTTAACGCGGTGATTAATTTGTTCCGTTTATGTCTTATTACGAAATATTTAACTCCGTTATGCAATGGGCGGAGACTAGGTGTGTTGATAAGGATTGTTTATTGTAGGACGCAGAACGTGCCTGTATACTGTCGCGCATTAAAAGCGAGGAGACTCTTTTCAGACATGCGCTGTTAACTGCCTCACGCGCAAGCGCTATTCAAACTCGCCTAAGATCGAACTATACAGGTGACTAGCAAGCTTCAGTATAACAGTGACGATGTGTCAGAGATGTGTGTCAGGGCCATAACGTTCAGTAAAATGCATTTTCCTCTCCTTTCTGGCCGTGTTACGCTCGGTCTTGTAACACGTGTTCTTCGCGTTACATTGGCACAAGATGCGCGCGCGCGCTGGATACCTTTCATCTTAAGCGGCAATAATATATCAAAGTTGGTGAGAAATTTATCATGTCAGAATCTGCGGCAAGTCTTTCAGGCTGCGGCGGCTTTTTAAAGTAATAATCGCCAAAAAACCCTATAACAGCGTGCTGTGAATCTTTAATCAAAGAACAAAAGAAACAAAAAAAAAAGAGGATATCTATAACTTTTGTAGCTTTGCAGTATTTCAATATTTAATTTAGACTTTGTGTCTGTACTTTACTTATTTCTGTATAGTGTCCGTCTTGCTGAAGGGCATCAGACAGCTAAATATGACATTTATATAATGGGTTTAGTGAAGATTGTTTCAAGCTATGTTATAAGGTGTTACTTTTTTTTAAACGAGTCTAATAAATTTCACAAATGATTGATATCTCCGCAATTAGTTGTGTGGTAATGTGTGAAGTTCTTATAATGATAAATATTAAGGGGGATAAAGTGCGTCTTTCAGAGATAGCATCAGTGCGACGTGCCGCCTCAGGGTGCCATAAAAAAGATCCACTCACACAAATATTTAATGAAATACACTTGTCTTTGGTGTTGTGTTCTACACCATTAAGTTTGACGTCATTGCCATGTAAATTAGTGTAATATTAATTATATTAAAACTTTAATGTTAAAGAGATTCCACATTTGTACATCAGGTAAATGTGTTAATTTGCAGAAGTAGTGTGTTGTGTTAATAGTAGTTAGTAGTTAAGTTTTTTTCAGTCAATTGACTCGTGGCACTATAGTGTAATATGCCCGCAACTCGATATACTATAATATAAAATAATTTTCGCGACGAGGTTCTACCACGACACACATGTATATCCTATGTACCTGTAGCAGGTAGCATTCATCCTCTTGCATGATGCAGTTGCCATAGAGTGAGGTGAAGACTGTGTGTATGACCCCCTGCGTGTGTTCATGACTGAGTCTTTCACCTGCCACCAGACAAGATGCCACCAATCGTGGGTTCTCCCTCAAGCGGCCCAAGAACTCCCCATAGATGCTCTCCTGAAAGCCCAGTGTTTTATAACCATCCACAAACTGTGTGTCCTCCAGAACCTTGGCATGCTGACAGCATTCCGCAGGAGAGGCCTCCGCACTAAAGAGGAAAGAAATGCATTCAGAGAACTGGACTGCAGAGAATCATGTGATTAAATCTGATCACGCTGGAGATGTACTGTAATGAATGTGCAAATGCAATTCAGCTGGTTACGCCAACTACTCAATACAAGCTTATAAAATCCCAACTGAATATCAAAGTGGCTGTCTTGAACAAACTTGAATGTTGTTTAAAGATGTTTCTAGTATCAAAAACTTTGAAACAAGTTCAGCAATAGTTTACCTCGCAGTAGGGATGTTCCTTTCGTTATTTTTCCAACCGCAACCGACACTCGTTAACGATTATTAACCGTTAACCGACATAATTATTTTAAATTCGATTTAATTATTATAAAGGATAGTCTGTGTGTTCTGTGACGGTCTCGTGTTAAAAATTCTCCTAGCTAGTGGGGGGGTTTAACTGGGGATTAATTTACATGCGCAAAAGCAGCAAAAAACAGAACATGAGGATTCACATGGTCATCATATCACATCACGCACCTGCAGCGCTACTGTGAGTGGAGAAAAACATAATAAAGCTAGGCTATAGGCCTATATATATAAAACGCTAATCGCTCTCCTTATCTTGAGAATAATATACTTGTTGAACTTCATATTAGAAAACGAAACAAAAACTGTGCAACAAGTAGCCTAGTATGCAGAGTTTCAGTTCATTTTTGTGCTGCGTGAAAGGAAACAGACAGCAGAAAGCGGCATACTATTTTTTTTTTAGGCTTATTTTACAAAAGCACAATGTTTTTTTTTTATTGTGAATGTACACAAATAAATGCAAACCTTTTACAATTCCGATTATCTTTATGACTAAAAGGAGTAGTTCCTTCCACTGTTAGAAGGAAAAAATTCAAGGGATTGCGCCGGCGCCGCATTCGCGCACACAGTTAAGCATTGCTACCTTGACAATGCAGCCTGCTCATTATCATAATAAAATACAGTCAGTCAAACATATGGAAAAAACACACTGCTCAGTTTAAATATGTAGTAAAAAATGTGCAATTAAGCGTTATCACTGCACCGCCGTGAATTATGTTATGCAAACCATTTTGTTTTACGTGGATATTGGAACGCGAGTGAAATAGGCTACATAATAAATTATATTTTGGCATTCAAATGCATCGCTGATACGGAAACATTTGATATTGTGTCGAATGAGAGACGCAACGTTGGTTTCAGTTTTGTTTTAGCCTAAATTAATTTGTTTTAGAATCGTTTGAATTTGGCTTGTCGTTTAGCTATAGCTTCTTATATTTTAATTATTGTTCTTTTCTAAATACTGTTAATTGAAAGGATTTGTTGTGGAGTGAGGGGAACCAAAATAGCCTAGCTATGTTTACAGTATTTAATATAATGTTTGTAAACATTTAATGTCGGCATTAGGCCTATTTCTGAATGAAATAATAAAATGCAACTTAGAGGCGAGTTATGGTTTTTTTTTAGGGAATGCATTTTTTTAACGTAGCGATTTCAACAGCGCAAACCCTTTTACAAGTTTTTGATAAATTAAAAAAAAATAAATAAATAAATTACATTTTAAACCGTTTAACTGTTGTATTATCAGGTCAAAATCTTTCATGTTCGTGACGGTTTAACCGGTTAAAATGAACATCCCTACCCAGAAGTAATTTACTCATCTTCATGATGTTCCAAACCTGTATGACTTAATTGATTCATTCAACACAAAAAAAGAACTTCTAGAGAATGTACAGGCTTCTCTCTTCCATAAATTGAAAGTGAACCGGAATCCAGGATTTATATTTATATTTTATTTTTTCAAAGAAAGAAATTCATACGGGTTTGGAACAACATAAGGGTCAGTAAATGATGACAGAATTTAAATTTTTTAAAGGTTAGAATGAAAAAAAAAATGTATTAGTCAATCCGATGTCAGAACTTGCCAAGCCAGAATGCTCATTTGGCTCTTTCCCTAGTTTCAACCACTGAGATAATCCGCAATTTTGATCTTAGCGATTCTTCCGGTTCAGTTGATCAGGTAATGAGTCATGAAAGAAAATCACGAGGAGAGCCTGCTAGATTTACTGGTCTGGAGTGCAGTCACCTGGTGAGGATGAGGCGGTCGAGGTTGATCCTTTGCTGTTTGGCGATCCAGGCTGCACGGTAGAGCCTCTCTGCTGTCTTGAGCACCTCGTTGTTAAGCCGCTGGATGAGCTGCTTCTCTGATGCCACGTACAGCCGTTCCTGCTTCAGGTGGTGGGCCAGAGTGTGAATGTCTGGCTTCACCATCGTTCAGCTCAGCCACAGCGCTGAAGGTGGACAGCAGGACAAGCAAATTAGTGGCATTGCAGGAATATTTACAACAGCATTATGTCAGTAGAGCATGATGTAAATACTAATGTAAATTCGGTACAAGAAATTGGTGGATTATGAGCAACAAGACCTGAGCAGTATTATGTATATCCCAGGCAACAGAAGACATCGCAATTAAAAATAATAGTTATAGCATATATACACAACTGCATAAATAAACAACGGTTTTCAACGGGGTTCAGAGACAAAGAATATTGATCAAAAGACAATAGATTTCATTTGGAGCAGAGACCATAATTAATTAGACAAAAAAAACAGGCTGTGAGTGATGGAAGTAGAGTCTCTCTAGTACAGTTATTCTAGACACATGAATGTGCTTTTACTGTTGCTCAAGATAAAGTTAAGTTAACTAGAATAAATCAACTAGAGATTTTGCAGTGACCTGGAAAACAGTGTTTTCAAAGACAGTCCGTTAAATATGCCGTAGTGTATTAAGTTCCTAAGTTGCATGAAGATTCTCAGGCTGATTGTTCCCTGCTGTCTCAGTTGTTCACAATTTTCTTGTACTAACAAAGTACGCATTTATATATTTGTAAAAACACAGTTTACTTTTTTTAAGCATTGCCTGATCTGGACATCATGTCACACCAGTCATCCCATCCCATCCCACAAGTCAGCATCGAATAAGAGGTAAAAATACTTCTGGGAAGTAAGCAGAAGTATTCATCTAGCAGCAAGTTTGGTTCCTTCTGAAGTGTGTCATTAGTGTGGTATGAGATTTCACAACAGGGATTCAGTAGTATACCCTCATTATAACAGCTGGACAGCATATCTTAGATTTACACATACTGTACCTTAGTAGGATAAAAGCAAATGAGGCCTATTATGAAAGTAAAATCACTACACATAGAATTAATAAACAGAGCTGCTGAATAGCGCAAATCCAACTGTGTAAGACAAACAATCAAGCCTAAACAGGAAGACCACTCTATTTCCTCTGAGACGAGAGAGAATAGAGCAATTTTCATACAGGGAACTTACCAGACTATAAACATAGACATACAGCGTAAGAAAATTGCATGAATTTTATAAGGTCCAAAGGGCATGCTGAAGTAAAGCATTTTTTAATTACTTCACCTTTTTACCCAGAGTCAGCACACAGCAATGGCAACTACGCATTTAGCTTCGATGCGTTTCATTTAACCTCACGAAACTGCCATAAAAAGAAGCAAGGCATGAAATGCATCATTTCTGTTTATTTGTTCTATGCGCAAAACAGATGTCATGAACAAACTGTGCCAAAATCTTTGACCAAAATCATTCTACTGGTAAACAAATGCAGCACTGAGTATTAAGGATTATACAGCAGTAATCCTTTGCTAAATATGCACATAATGTAATGACAATGACAATGCAAAGACCACAAACTCTTTTAGACAGTATCCTTCAACAGTCAAGCGCTTCTTAGTAGGGGGCTGTGCAAAAAATCGAATGCGATTTTCATGCGCATATCGTCAGTAAAGCCGCTTCTGGTGATTATTAGTAAATCTCCAGCACGTGCTTTCATATGGAGCAGCATTTACTACACAACTACGCAAAATTGCATTCATAATCGGCAATGAATTGCCTGCGATTTTGAACGCGATTTTGGGTAGCTTGTCAGTGATCTACGGCTCTTTGTATTAAATGCCGCTCCATCTGAAAGCACGTGCTGGAGATTTACTACTAATCACCAGAAGCGGCTTTACTGACGAGATGCGCATGAAAATCGCATTCGATTTTTTTGCACAGCCCTACTTCTGAGAAATGAAAAGAGATGGAGCGTGCAATTTGCTCTTGGTCGACGATGAATACATTAGGACTGTGCCCAGATCAAACTAAATTTCTAATGCTGATGTTACTCAAATATAAACTCTATATACAGATATACAGTCAAAATAATGTGAATAAACCCAAAATAATACAGTGAAGGACCAATCAGAGTGAAATGTTCCAAATTAAATGTGTATATCAATCAGTGTCATTTAGGGGTGCTCCGATCAGGGTTTTTGAGGCCGATCACAGAAAGCAGTATCTGCCGATACTGATCACCGATACCGATCTTTTTACAGCCTTCTTTTTATCATTTATAACTTTTTAGAGTGATACTCCAATCAGGATTTTTAGACATTTGTCCATGGCCTGAATTTCGTTTTTGAAAATGAGGGGAATTCCCCTCTAGGTGACTCTTGTGAGAGGGGAAGCAGCTTTCACACAGGAGTCTGCTCCTGATCCGTGTCTGTTTACTACAAACACAATATTTATCCATTATTTTGATTTCAAATTTAAACATTGTCAGTGAAAATGCTTTTTCAGCATCAATCTTTTTTTCTTTTTTTTTTTTTTACACAGTCAGTATCACAGACATGTTTAAACACAATGGGCCTCATTCATGAAGCATTCGTAAATATAGGAGTAAATTCTGAGTAATTTGCGCGTAAATCTGACCTTCCCGAAAACTCTCCTCTGGATTCACAAATACTTTGTAAACAATCAAATTTGATAGTTAAACAGGTGTATGTTAATGAATTCCAATCATTCATAAATAGGGTGCACATGTACGTTCATTCACAATTAGCATAATCCCGCCCATAAATGACAGCTACGCAAATTACGTGTCCAGGAACGCAGTGGAATATTCTGCTCTACTTTCTCAGGTTTGGCTCCAGTATATTGCATAAATGCTAAAAACACTAATAGGCCATATGCCTAAACCATAAATTTCAAGTACGGGTGTCCCCCACCAAAGCGTTTTAGCCAGCGTGCAAAATGTCAGGCGCACTTCTTAAAACGACCAGCTGTGGTGCTGTTACGCTTTGGGGGTGCGGAACCTTTGGTGGCACAGCATTTTTCCAGCTGAGAGGCTTTGGTTGCTATGATTAGGAATATCCACTGCAGTAACGTATTACTGGTATCTCATTTTGAAGAATATTACTGCATATAAAAATGCAGTAACCAGCGATATTAAATTCTCTATTGTTGTTCAGTTGTTGTACAAGTAGGATGATTGGTCGTTGTAGTATTTGTCCCGCCCCTCCTCCACTGTGATTGGATGGCTGGGTAAAAAGATTGCATCAAAATTCAGTGTCATCAGTTTGCCAAAATGAACTCAGAAGAACGTTTTACGCACCATTTACACGTGGCAGAGAGCAGATGTAAATTTATTTCGTACCAACTAACATTTTCAAAATACGAACATTTTCATGAATCCGAAAATTTACGTCAGAATGGCTTTACGAACGATTTACACAAAAATTGCGTATGCCTCGTGTTTCCCTGAATGAGGCCCAGTAAAATATAAGCAACATATTATTCAATGCTGTTTACTTTTGTATTTACTTTTAGATTTATACATTAAGTTGCTCAAGCAAGTGTCAAAACATTTAAACTGCTTTTCTTACGTTATCACAAACTTACGTTGATAGAAATAGTCAGCTCTACTGCCTTTCCTTTGCATTGAAAAAAAAAAAAAAAACAAAACAAATCTTTATTACAAGCAATCCTGCGGTTCATAAAGCACTTTCCTACCTCCACGAGTGCCATCTATTATTGCCTTGGTGATCTAAAAGTGCTCTTTTCCTTTAAACCTAGCAAAAAAGCCATAGTTATTGTAAACACCGTCAGACTTTAATATATGCATGTATGGCTTTGTCAATTACTACATTTCACTTGTCAATCCTGTTAAGGGCCTGCACCATAAATCGCAGGCGATATTAACGCCATCGCTGTCAACTGCGATGTGTCGTATTTCCAAAAATTACCATGATTACAAATGTGACACAGAGAATACATTTGCATTTCCAATAAGCCTTTCTTGCTGTTTGTTCAGATCAATGCAAATATCAACTCATTGTTTCAGCTAACACATAGAGTTGTAAATGAGAAAGATGTTAATGTGCCTTCTAAAAATCTAAATAATTAAAACAGTAATATTTAACTGTAAATTAACAATATATTCTTGATTTATCCCGTTTCATAAAAGGTCTAAAGGCTGAAATGCTGTTGTATAAGATTTTTGTTTTTGTGAAAACCTTTATCTGAACTGTAAATCATGTCATTTTATGGCTCAGTATTGTATGTTACCATAGACATTGTCCAAGCCCACTTATACTGTGTTCATTTTACTTGTGCAGTTCTTAAAATGGGTCATAAATTGCCTTACATTCATTTTTTTTATTCTGCAGATACCCTGTAAATAGTGAAATAAAATTCCTTCCTTCATATTTGTTGATATTTGTGTACTGAAAATATTTTTGATTGACATTTAAAACTACATCTGATTCGCTCTCTCTATATATATATATATATAGAGATATTATATATATATATATATATATTAGGGGTGTAACGGTACACAAAAATGATGGTTCGGTACATACCTCAGTTTTGACGTCACGGTTCGGTATGGTTTCGGTAAGCAGGGGGAAAAACTAAACTTTTTTTTATTTATTTGTTATGTTTACTTTCTTTTTTAAAAAAATTTTAACCAAAAAAAAATTTTTCAGTTATAGTTAAAATTTTCTTAGTGATAAATCTACCTCAGCTAATGCTTATGCTTAAAATATAGGGAGCCCTTTTACATTATAAGGTTACAATTAGGCATAACAACTTAACCCAAACTTAAATTTAATTGCTATTTATTTTTAAATAGATGATCAACACTCAACTTAAAAAAAATAAATAATTGTATGCAAACTTGTAAATTGCACATAATGCAGTTTTTTAAATTAACTTATAAATAATAAAATTTCTAAGTTATTTGTTAAAATATATTCAGTTACACAATGGCTGTCATAGCATGTTTCATAACAGATTAATTTAAACATACTGTACATTAAGTAATTAAGACTAACAGGTTTAGCTAAATATAATGAGTATATGGTGTAATATTTCGCAAAATGCTCCTCTCTAGACTTAATTTCTCTAGTGAACTAACGAGCTGTGTTTTATTTCCACGCTGTATTGTTGATGTCTTTCCGTGGTTGAAACATTGATTGAGCAATTACATGAGGCATGAGTTGTTCATTCATGTTTATTCGCGTTAAAACTAGTAATACAGAGGAAGGATTACTCAGACATGGGAACCGGATCTGATCGTGGCCGCTCTTGTCAGAGCTTGTGTTGTGAGTATACCAGCACATTTCTGAACCGTCCCAGAAGCGGCTCTCTAAGGCGTTTATACAGCGATCTGTCATGCCACATAAAAGACGGTCAAACGCCATTTATTATTTGAATTTCCTGAGAAGAAACAAAGAAAAGAAAAAAAAACTGTATTCATGCGGTACAAATGCGTACCGAACCGAAAGACCCGTACCGAAACGTTTGTAGAAACGGTACCGTCACACCTATATATATATATACAGTGGGTACGGATAGTATTCAGACCCCCTTACATTTTTTTACTCTTTGTTATATTGCAGCCATTTAAAAATCATTTAAGTTAATTTTTTTTCCTCAATGTACACGCAGCACCCCATATTGACAGAAAAACACAATTTTTGAAATGTTTGCAGATTTATTAAAAAAGAACAACTGAAATATCACATGGTCCTAAGTATTCAGACCATTTGTTCAGTATTTAGTAGAAGCACCCTTTTTACAGCCATGAGTCTTTTTGGGAAAGTGCAACACCTGGATTTGGGGATCCTCTGCCATTCCCCCTTGCAGATCCTCTCCGGTCTGTCAGGTTGGATGGTAAACTTTGGTGGACAGCCATTTTTAGGTCTCTCAGAGATGCTCAATTGGGTTTAAGTCAGGCTCTGGCTGAGCCATTCAAGAACAGTCACAGAGTTGTTTGTGAAGCCACTCCTTCGTTATTTTAGCTGTGTGCTTAGGGTATTTGTCTTGTTGGAAGGTAAACCTTCGGCTCAGTCTGAGGTCTTGAGCACTCTGGATAAGGTTTTCGTCCAGGATATCCTTGTGCTTGGCCGCATTCATCTTTCCCACGATTGCAACCAATCGTTCTGTCCCAGCAGCTGAAAAACACCCCCACAGCATGATTCTGCCACCACCATGCTTCACTGTTGGGACTGTATTTGACAGGTGATGAGCAGTGCCTGTTTTCTCCACACATACCGCTTAGAATTAAGGCAAAAAAGTTCTATCTTGGTCTCATCAGACCAGAGAATCTTATTCTCACCATCTTGGAGTCCTTCAGGTGTTTTTTTAGCAAACTCCATGCGGGCTTTCGTGTGTTTTGCACTGAGGAGAGGCTTCCGTCGGTGCCACTCTGCCATAAAGCCCCGACTGTTGGAGGGCTGCAGTGCTGGTTGACTTTCTACAACTTTCTCCCAACACCCGACTGCATCTCTGGAGCTCAGCCACAATGATCTTTGGGTTCTTCTTTACCTCTCTCACCATGGCTCTTCTCCCCCGATAGCTCAGTTTGTCCAGACGGCCAGCTCTAGGAAGGGTTTCGGTCATCCCAAACGTCTTCCATTTAATGATTATGGAGGCCACTGTGCTCTTAGAACCTTAAGTGCACCAGAAATTTTTGTAACCTTGGCCAGATCTGTGACTTGCCACAATTCTGCCTGAATTCTTCAGGCAGTTCCTTTGACCTCATAAATCTCATTTGCTCTGACATGCACTGTGAAATGTAAGGTCTTATATAGACAGGTGTGCGGCTTTCCTAATCAAGTCCAATCAGTAAAATCAAACACAACTGGACTCAAATGAAGGTGTAGAACCATC
>JADLZN010006831.1:0-280549 GCA_018155175.1 Sinocyclocheilus anophthalmus
TTTTTTTTTTTTTGTCGGTGTGTGTGATTTGTGTATTGCATGTAGCCTGTCGTACCCTTGCTTGTTTTTATATGTAGCAATATTTGCCTGGGAACTTTCCATGTATGCATGAGCTTGTCAATTCTTGTTGGAGAGTGTGATGGTCTGTTGCACTCTGGGTATGCGCCCGTGCATATGTGAACATGTGCATGTGTGTAAGTGCATCTGGCCGTGAATGAATAGTTCGATTCTCTGTACCTTTTACATTTTCAGATGCTATTTTAGCCTACTTGCATTCAATGGAGATTCCGTTAGCATGACCAAACCCTGTTACCATGGTGCTTGCTGGGACGATAACCCACTCCAACCCCTCGTCATCCTGGTTTCCGCAAAAAGTTCTGGAGTTCACTCGCCGTCAACTTCCTTAGAAAGAGCAGGCACATTCATATTACAGTGCAGCATATGTAAGAGGCTTAGAGGGAATAGCTGTAACCTTGGAGACGCTCCGTGGCTCAGAGCTTCACTTTCAACCAGCCAGATGTCGTGTAATAAATAGCGAGGGAGTTAATGCACTCTGAAGTACAGCTGGGCTCAGGGTAAGAACCAGAGGACCCACTGTGTCCCAGCTGCAGCTCAGTGCAGCTACAGTTAAATCACAGTAAGGCCTATTGTTCCTAGCGGAGCAAAAGAAGACCCACGTATAGCCCTTCTGTGGCAGAGAGTTATAATGCATTTTAACATATGCATAACACTTAAGTTTTAATGAATGCGAAGAATCTGCATATAACGTATAGATATTACATTATATATATATATTAATATGACATTATAATAATTTCTCAAAGTGTGATGCAGAGAAAAATTATACTTTTTTTCCCGTTTATATTTCTCTCCCTTTAGATGTGTCTCCTTTTTTTTATTTTACGATCAATTTTTTTTTTTAATTTGCTTCTTTTTGTACATCAACAACAGTCTTATTTTATGGTAGACACAGACACAGCCCCCACACTACCATCATACACATCACACACACACACAACCCTTATATTATATATATATCTATATAACAGTGGGGCAAAAATTTTAGTCAGCCACCAATTGTGCAAGTTCTCCCACTTTAAAAGATGAGAGAGGCCTGTAATTTTTCATCATAGGTATACCTCAACTATGAGAGACAAAATGAGGGAAAAAAATCCAGAAAATCAAATTGTAGAATTTTTAAAGAAATTAATTGGTAAATTCCTCGTTAAAATAAGTATTTGGTCACCTACAAACAAGCAAGATTTTCTGGCTCTCACAGACCTGTAACTTCTTCTTTAAGAGGCTCCTCTGTCCTCCACTCGTTACCTGTATTAATGGCATCTGTTTGAACTCGTTATCAGTATAAAAGACACCTGTCCACAACCTCAAACAGTCACACTCCAAACTCCACCATGGGCAAGACCAAAAAGCTGTCAAAGGACACCAGAAACAAAATGTAGACCTGCACCAGGCTGGGAAGACTGAATCTGTAATAGGTAAGCAGCTTGGTGTGAAGAATCAACTGTGGGAGCAATTATTAGAAAATGGAAGACATACAAGACCACTGATATTCTCCCTCGATCTGGGGCTCCACGCAATATTTCACCCCGTGGGGTCAAAATGATCACAAGAACTGTGAGCAAAAATCCCAGAACCACACGGGGGGACCTAGTGAATGACCTGCAGAGAGCTGGGACCAAAGTAATAAAGGCTACCATCAGTAACACACTGCACCGCCAGGGACTCAAATCCTGCAGTGTCAGAAGTGTCCCCCTGCTTAAGCCAGTTCATGTCCAGGCCCGTCTGAAGTTTGCATTTGGATGATCCAGAAGAGGATTTTGAGAATGTCATATGGTCAGATGAAACTTAAATAGAACTTTTTGGTAAAAACTCACTTGTCGTGTTTGGAGGAGAAAGAATGCTGAGTTGCATCCAAAGAACACCATACCTACTGTGAAGCATGGGGGTGGAAACATCATGCTTTGGGGCTGTTTTTCTGCAAAGGGACCAGGACGACTGATCCGTGTAAACGAAAGAATGAATGGGGCCATGTATCTTGATATTTTGAGTGAAAACCTCCTTCCATCAGCAAGGGCATTGAAGATGAAGTGTGGCTGGGTCTTTCAGCATGACAATTATCCCAAACACACCGCCCGGGCAACGTAGGAGTGGCTTCGTAAGAAGCATTTCTAGGTCCTGGAGTGGCCTAGCCAGTCTTGAGATTTCAACCCCATAGAAAATCTTTGGAGGTAGTTGAAAATCTGTGTTGCCCAGCGATAGCCCCAAAACATTTACTGCTCTAGAGGAGATCTGCATGTAGGAATGGGCCAAAATACCAGCAACATTGTGTGTGAAAACCTTGTGAAGACTTATAGAAAATGTTTGACCTCTGTCATTGCCAACAAAAGGGTATATAACAAAGTATTGAGATTACATTTTGTTATTACCAAATACTTATTTTCCACCATAATTGGCAAATAAATTCTTTAATCCACAATGTGATTTTCTGGATTTTTTTCTTCTCATTTTGTCTCTCATAGTTGAGTATACCTATGATGAAAATTACAGCCCTCTCTCATCTTTTTAATTGGTAGAACTTGTCACAAATGGTGGCTGACTAAATACTTTTTTTTCCCCACATGTATATACATACACAACACCACATTTTTTTTTCCATGTTTTGTTGTTTTGTTTTTTTGCCTCCAAATGGACATCAATGGTAACCAAAACAGTTCGGTTCCAGCAATCTTCAAAATAAGATCTCTCTTGCAATTTTTCTGTCAGGCTTCCCTAAAAAAGGAAATAGTCCTTGGAAATGTTCTCGCTGTAGCACAGGGCTATAGGTTCCAGTATCACTGGCCTTCCTGTGACCAATGCCCTTATGACTCTCAGCATGCCACTTACTGCTGTGCCGCTCCAGGGGAAGCCCAGCCTGCCTCCACTATCACCCTGCAATCTGTCCATGACAACCATGACAACCTTTTAACACGCAAGTAAACACATACAGGCTGTTGAACAATGTCACAACGGAGGGCAGTTCAACAGTCAGAGTATTAAAAAGGGTTCACCTCCCTTAACCACATTAAAATATCATTTAAATGTGCTTAAATTGGACAGCTGGGAGAATATGCTATTTTAGAGTTCATTTGAGGTCAAGTTCTAAGAATTTAGCAAAATTGTCTGTCATCAGGCATTTCAGATTTAAAATAATGTCACCTCATGAAGTCAAGTTTTGAATTTCATATTTTCACAGTATACATATATATGATATGCACAGCCTTACATATTTTCACATTCCATTTCATAGCAAAGCATAATCAGTAGGCACGTCTCAGACACTGTTTATGTTACTCAATGATCAGTGAATTGCCTTGTTGAAAATTTCTTTCTCTCTAACACTCTCTCTCCTCTCTCTCTCTCTCTCTAATATATATATATGTAAGACATATACGTACAACAAATAATAAAGCTGTGTACATATTGAATTAAGAAATAAAACACGTGAAGGTATGAATAAACACAAGACCTTGATTCAAAGAGCAAAGGTTTCACCATAGCAACTAAATCATGTTACAGTATTCTTCAACATATTGAGTAATTAAATACATTTTTACTCATTAATTAACTCATTAAATAATCAGTGTAACATTTGGTTGGCAACAACTGTTGTCCACTGATCATCTTTGCTGGAGGTTGAAAATAGTGGCATACTACAAATCTTGGCAACCCAGGCTCATTGTAAAAACGTGCCTGTGGCGACATTTATGCAAATCTATATTATGTTGCTGCTTTTACGTTTCACAGCACTTTGTGAAATGTCCAGTGAGTGGCCCTGGGCAAGCTGGTTCAGTTTTCTCCAAAACGATGAGTGTAATATCCAACAGTTCTTACATTGGTTTTTGTGCATATGTAGCAGCGTTATAGGAAATTTCCAGTGAGTAGTGCTAAAGCACTTATGACTACCATGCCCCGTACCTAAAGACACCATTAGATAAAAAAAATCCATTCTTGGAGCAACCTGGCCACATCTTGATTCTAACAAGAATATAACTTTTAATCGGGACTCGCCCATGGGGCTCGTACCTGGCACTTTGCATCGCCTAAGATGTGAAGATGCCAGGACAGTGACCGGCCACTGCTGTTCATCGTCATGACAACGTACATTTGTACATGTTTTTTAACAAATATTTAAGATATTTTAAAGCATTCAGCACAAGAAACCCCCAAAGAATCAACTGAGTACTCACGCAACTTGCGTTTCAGTTTTTTCTTTCACCGTCTTCTTACTCTTGAACGAACCAATACACTCGCCAATGTCGTACGTGAACGTAAACAGTTGAGAAAGAAATCCAATGTGTTTCATTATATTGGAATAATGCAATGTGTCTTAAAGTGACACATACTAATTTACCAGCGGCTGTTGGTGTCCTTAATGTTAATGTTAATGTAAAAAAAAACAAACAGAGAAAATCACTCACTGCTCTTAACTGAATTACTTTGTAGTTTTAACAAGAATTAATCTATATTTAATTTATACAGTGAAGACTGTGCAATGATATTTTACATTTGATTATTTGGTTTCTGTACCTGAACACCTACAAACTTGAAACATTGTTTAATTTGTATCTTTGTTCTGTTTATTTATTTGTGCTATTTACACAATTTCAAGTAGGGCCCACAGGAATGTCTCATTTACT
Source organism: Sinocyclocheilus anophthalmus (assembly GCA_018155175.1). Taxonomy (NCBI): domain Eukaryota; kingdom Metazoa; phylum Chordata; class Actinopteri; order Cypriniformes; family Cyprinidae; genus Sinocyclocheilus; species Sinocyclocheilus anophthalmus. The sequence goes on from JADLZN010006831.1 coordinate 4,698, forward strand.
TATGTAACCCTCGTTCCCTGAAGGAGGAAACGGAGACGTCACGTCGGAGGACCGAAGAATTGGGATCTCGCTTAGAGAGACAAATCCACTTCGAGTGTAAACTAAACGAACCAATGCACGTGATGATTGCATCCAGCTGCCGCTGATCACAGTGTGAGCATAAAAAGGCAGCTGGTGCAACGCATACCAGACTTTTGTTGAGGAGCCGGTGACCTGGCGTCTCAGCGGTGGTACAGCAGTCGTGGCGATGGGACGTGACGTCTCCGTTCCCTCCATCAGGGAACGAGGGTTCCCTTTCAGTCGGTCACATACTCCGACGTTCACGTTGGTGACTGACGCTTGGGATCCCTACCAAAGCGCCATGGATGTTGCCCCTTCCAGTGTCCTGTGTGAGCCACCTGCGTCCCTTTTTTGGTGTAGGCCGGGGCTCGCAACAAAAAGACCAGTCACTGTTGTAGTAGCACTACCCACTCAGTGAGATTGAATAACACTGGGAAAACATAACCATTCCACTTGGAACAAGAACGTTGCGGAAGCCCCATCCTTCCTGAAGGAGGTTTCAGAAGCAAATACACATATGAACATCCATTTAGGTGCATATGGAAAATTAGAGGTGATTGTAACCCTCTTGGAAATGGCAGAAGTATGCCGGGGAAACACAGGCTCAAGGCTACACCGTGGACTTTACACATATGAGAACCACTTAGGCCTCTACATATGGAAACCAGCCCTCTAATGGTTACGGATTCATCGAGTGAAGGCCTGGCGCTGGACGTTCCACCCCGTCGAGGGGACAGAGGAGCTCGACAGGGTCTACAGTACGGACACTTTTGAGCAGTTTTAGCAAGCCGACACTAAAACCGGGGCCTCTCAGCGCCTCTACCCATTCGAGGTGAGAACACAGGAGGATACCGGCTCCACACTCAGTCCAGGAGGATGCAATACTCCTAATAGAGTGCTCGCAACATGAGCGGGCAGGGCACACCCTGTGCCTGTTAAGCCAGGGTGATGGCATCCACTATTTAGTGGGCCATCCTCTGCTTAGAGACGACCTTCCCCTTGTGCCGGCCTCCGTAACAGACAAAGAGCAGATTTGAGGTCCTAAAGCTTTGTGTCCGATCTACGTACCATCTCAAGGCTCGGACGGGACAGAGCAAAACTAGGGCTTGGTCTGCCTCCTCCGAGGGCAGCGCTTGCAGGCTCACCACCCTGATCTCTGAAGGGAGTAGTGGGAAACTTGGGCACGTAGCCGGGCCGGGGTCTCAGGATTACCTGGGAGTCAGCAGGACAGAACTCTAGGCATGAATTGTCGACCGAAAATGCCTGCAGGACCCCTACCCTCTTGATGTCGGCCAGCGTAAGCAGAGCCAGAGTTTTCATTGAAATAACTCTTGCTCAACTGACTGCAAAGGGCTCAAGGTCCCTGCTGTAGTTTTTAAATCACCGAGACAGGTCCAAGAGGGTATGGAGAGGGGGCCGGGAAGGATTTAACCATCTCCCCTCTCGCTCCCCCTTATGGAATTGATGCACATGTGCATGCGTCCCTACCGACTTCCCCTTCCACGGTGTCATGGTTAGGCATCAATGTTTCTTTTTGTTTTTTTTTAAGCGCCATAGTCTTAAAGGTGTAGGAGACCCTTGCCTTCACTCCAAGAAGACAACCCCTGATCGTCCTCACCATTGGGTCTTTCCTCGGTGAGAAGAACACCACTCCTCGCACACATTTCCACTTCAACGCGTAAGCATGTCTCATAGACGGAGCTCTCGCCGAAGTGATGGTGTCAACTACCTCTTGGGGTAGGTCACTTAGAACCTCTGCGTCCCGTCCAGGGACCGGACATGTAGTTTCCAGAGGTCTGGACGCGGGTGACACAGGGTGCCCTGTCTCGGAGTCTGTAGATCCTTCCTTAGAGGAATCTGCCAGGTAGGGGCTGTCGCGAGGAGCATTAGTCCCGGGAACCAGGTCCGAGTGGGCCAATAATGCGCCACAAGCAGGACCTGCTCCTCGTCCTCCTGACCTTGCACAGTGTCTGTGCGAGAAGGTTCACTGGGGGAAATGCATACTTGCGATGGCCCCGCGGCCAGCTGTTTGCCAGTGCGTCCGTGCCGAGTGTTCTCTCAGTCAGGGAGTAGAACAACTGGCAGGTGAGAGGTTTCTGTAGAGGCAAACAGGTCTACCTGAGCTGCTCCAAAACATCTCCAACTCAGCTGGAACATCTGCAGATGGAGTCTCCATTCTCCCGGGAGCATAGCTCGTGACAGCTCGTCGGCCTTACGGTTGGAGCAGACCCGGAATGTGAATGGCACAAAATTACCTCAGAACCTTCTGACTCCAAATAAGGAGGTGGCGGGCGAGTTGCGACAAGCAACCTTGTCCTCTCGGACTCAGCACGTCTTGACCCTTAAGCGCCCTTTGAGACGGATCAAGGCAAGGCGCACTGCCAGCAACTCTAGGCATTTGATGTGCCAGTGCAGTTGGGGCCCTGTCCAGACCCCTGGCACTGCAAGCCCGTTGTATGTGGCCCTTCAGCCGGTGTTTGAGGCATCCGTGTGAACTACAGCATGCCTGGAGACCTGTTCTAGTGGCACTCCTGCCCGGAGGAATGTAAGGTCTGACCACGGGGTGAAGGTTTAGCGGCAGGCCGGTGTAACTTGGACCCAGTGAGTGATCCTCTGCGTCGGGGAGAGTTTGCTCTTTTCCCAATTGACCTGAAGGCCCAACCGGCTGAGGTGTGAAAGCACTAAGTCCCTGTGTGCACACAACTGATGTTGAGACTGAGCTAGTATGAGCCAGTCATTGGGAATGCGAACGCCCTGTTCTCTCCGGGGAACAAGGGCTGCCTCTGCAACTTGCGTGAAGACAAGGGGCGACAGGGACAGCCCGGAGGGTAGGACCTCGTACTGATATGCTCATCCTTTGAACGCGAACCGCAGAAATGGTCTGTGGGGACAACCACTCTCGGGGACGGATGCACCCGAAGATGCGTTTCTGCGTTAACATTTTGAACGGTAACCGGCGAAGGGCCCGGTTTCCAGACACGCAGATCCAAGATTGTTCGTAACCCACCACCTTTCTTGGGTCCATGAAGTCAGGGCTGTAAAGCCTGTATCTATCGGCTGGATGACCTGCGCTATCGCATTCCTTGGCCATAGCTGCATCTCTGCACGCAAGACAGGACATCGGCCACCTTCACGTCATGAAACTGATGCACTGAACTTGGGGGATGCCGGGCTACGAATCTCAAGCCCAGGCTGATGGTCTGCAAAGCCAACGATGGGTTTGGTATGTCTATCCAGGCACCCAGACCCCGGTCAGCAGGACCATCTTACCCCCCACCGTCACCCCCGCAGTGGGGCAAGCGAGTGGAAAATGGACCCACTTGGTGGCTGTGAGCGGACCGTAGAGAGTTATGAGGGTGCGGTGCAATGCTTACCTGGTTCCCGTTGGCATAGGTGCGGAGAGAGCCTTTGTTGACACTCTGAAACCGCCCTCCGCTGCATGGTGTGAACGACCACCTCGTTTGCTCTCTGTGCACCGAAGCTCTGGGTCCAGCTCTCGACCCCGTTCGGAACTGAACTTTGTCGGTGCCCCTCATATCAACCAGACACAGCCACAGATGGCGCTCCTGGACCACAAGTGTGGACATCGCACGATCCAGAGAACTCGCGGTGAACTTCGTCGCTCGGAGCGCGAGGTCAGTAGTGGTTCAGAGCTCTTTCAGAACTTCCGGATAATGACCACCCTAAGTCATGGTCCCTCAGTGACTTGGCCTGATGAATCTGCAGTAACGCCATAGCGTGTAAGGCGGAGACAGCTTCTACACAGGCTGTATAAGCATCGCTGGCCAGTCCAGTACCTACAGACCCGGGAGGGGAGGAACGGTTCATTAGGACACAACTGCATCGCAACCAACCGCTCCACGGGGGACCCTTTGTATACCCCCTAGCTGCACCACCATCGAGGGTGGTGAGGGAGGAGTAACCAGCAGGTCGGTTTCTGGCAGTAAAAGGTGCCGTCCATGACCTGGTGAGCTCCTCATGCACCTCCGGGAAGAAAGGCACCAAGGTGGGGCGCTGAGAACCAGAGCGAGCCACCACGAGAAACCAATCGTCCAACCTCGAGGGCCCGGGACGCGGTGGTTTCCACTCGAGCCCTACCCTCTCAGCGGCCTGGGAAAGCATAGCCAACATCTCCGGATCTGATTCAGGCATTGCCACCGTCCCGGAGGGTGGCAGTGCAGCCGATTCTTCCTCTCCAGAGAGCTCTCCCTCCGATGCAGTGATCGACATCCGGTCATCGGGAGGAGCCCCGAGGGATACCGCTGGTACACTCTTTGAAGAGGGCCCAGCGCGTTCCTTTGGTGGCTCGGCTGGCTGCGGAGCGCTAGAGGAGTGGTGGGCCCCCGAGGGCTGGTTCCCTGAGGGGTCTGCCACCACTGTAACCCTCTGACCGCCCATGCTACTGCCCAAAGTAACCCTCGCCTGGCTACCGCCAGGATGAACACTAGATCGCTGCAGAGGCAACCTGAGATGGTCATCTTCCCGCAATGGGAACATGACTCATTCGCGAATGCCACCTCAGCGTGCTTCATGCCCAGACACGTGATGCAATGATCGTGACCATCACCCGGCACCAGGTAACGACTGCATCCAGAAACGCACAGGTGAAACGGCATCTTTAAAAAGACGATCCGTCGTCTTTACAAAGATGCACCCGCTTATTGTATTCTTTTAGAGAAATTGGCTCTTTTAGGGAAATGCTCTTTTACGTGCTGAGGAAACGGCCGTTTGCAGCACGACAGGGGGTAGTGCAGCCTGAAGTGCGCAAACCACTCTACACTGGAACGACCACCGCTGAAGCGCAGTCCCGCCAACACAGAATCTCCTATGCGTTCTATACCTCGTCACACACAAAGTAGTTTGGTAGGAGCAAAACGATGTGATCAGCGGCAGCTGGATGCAATCATCGCATGCCAATGTGCATTGGCTCATTTAGTTTACACTCAAAGTGGATTGGTCTCTCTAAGCGAAATCCCAATTCGTCGGTCACCGACGTGACTCAGAGTGACCGACTGAAAGGGAACAACCTATATCGGGGCCCTGCAAACCCCAGCTACGGCACTTACTCTATAGGTACATTTTTTAAATTTTACAAAAATATAGATAGAGGCATGTGTTTTTTTTTTCTCAATGAGTCTTTGTGTCCAAAAAGACTGGGACTCTTGTACAATTTGGTTCTCTCTAACATACTCGTACATAGCCACTGCCAGCATTTTATTTTTATTTTTCACAAAATTGAATTTTATGGCCCGCGGATTATTTTGTTGCATGAATATCTGAACATGCAATATGTCAGAAGAAGAAACAGAACCTCTGTTTAAAAAAAATAAAAAAAGCATTTTATTCTAACTTCATACATTCTTATCAACACTTAAATTTTGATAGGTTTTATTATAAAAAATATACTTTTTGAACAAAAAGCAGGAAATCACATTTTTGTCAAATACTATGTTTGAAAAATAGGAATCTGCTTACATACACTTTTACTTGTTTCTGATTCTTCTTCGCCTGTATTTTGAACCAGAGATTCTGTACTCTTTCAGAGAGTAAAAATGGTGGGGAAACCATTGCAGGGAAGCGTCTCAGAAATGACGGAAAATTCATGGGGAAAGGCTTAAAAGGCTTAATTTCTCCATTCTTCTGCTAAAATGTTTTCTGCGTAATTTCTTCAATTTCAGTCTGGTTTGCTACATCTAGTCTACCACAGATTAGAGCTGAAGCGTTACATTTTAAACCTCTCAGTCAACATTTGTCTGTGACAGAAATGAGAGGGAAGTGATTCTAGGATGGCACTCTGTTCTGAAACTTTCCTTCACATCACAGGAAAGCCATTGGACTGGTAGAGGCTCCTACAGCTTCTTTACCCCGCCGCTCTGTCATGTCAGTCAGCATGTGTCAGCGTGAATTCCTGTGTTAATACATGTAGGCCTTCTCTGTGTGGGATTAAAAGATCTGCGGTAACACACAACATGTTTGTGCTTTGATACTACATACAGTCATTTTAGATGTAAATTTAACCATAATATAATTGCCTCATAAAGCCGTAAGGGGGCCCCTTTCTCCACAGGGGCCGATGGTTACAAAAGAAATATGGTGGCTGTGTAAATTGACAGAGACAAAATGAAATATTGTTTTGACTGACAGGAACAGAACGAACTAGTCCGTTCTCAGAAGTTGTTCCCTTTCATGCAGACAGTTACCTGCTCCCAGAGCACACAAAAATGTCTCCATTACAGCCCTTGCATACAGATAAACCCAGAGGAAAGGGTTTCAACATAGCTTGTACTGTGTAAGAAATAATTGTAGACAGGCATGTGCGACATATGTTTAAGCTCTCCAGTGCCTGCAAATCCTTTCCCTGATTGAGGATTTTGAAAGGTATATTGTTTACTTTCTCTTAATTTCCTATATAATCATACACGCATGCTTGCATGCGCATGCAGGCATATTTAAGAGTCTACAGAGTTTTAAGGTTAACAAAGATGTTGACTGTGACAGGTTATTATAGGTACCATGTGGCCAGCGCCATAGCAACGTTGTTTCCATGGATTTTGGCAAAGTTTTTTTTTTTTTTTGGCACCACTGGAAAAAGTGTATATTATTTGTGTTAGGGTTGAAATAGGTAATGGGTAATACATGCAACCGGATTTTACTTACTATAAACATGAATTTAACATTCATACAAGGACATAACTACAAAGGAACTAAGAATTTAAGAAACAACCACTGAAAATCCCATTTTGATTGAACGCTAATCTAAAAAATGTTCACAGCTTTGCGTTGTTGATGCATGAAACACATCAAGAGGTGTGCGCATTGATACAGGTACATGCATAAAATGGATCATAATTTTAATGTGTTTGTCTACGTACAGTATAATTCATGCGTATGCATATGTTTCAGCAGCATAAGCACACAAGCATGTTGTTAATATATGATGGGCAACAAAAAAGTCCCTTTTTGAGTATAATTAATGAAGCTGCATAAACGCAATTATGTCCACGAGGCATAATTAGCCTCTAATTTAATGATTTCATGCACACACATCTTTATGATCGCTCAAACATGCAATATCAGACTTGCACTCACATGCTTCACTATCTCACACACGCATTTATATGCGCAATTGCACACGAGGTGAACTTTCATTTGCATATAATCTTTAAAATGTTTTGTCCTCTCACTTCAAAGGGCACATTCACACATTCTGCTTTACAGTAAAGTGGTTCTGTACCATCTCCTCCCACATTGTATGGGTTTAAACAGCATTAGATAGGACTGTGGAAAAAGGACTGAAAATTCCAAAATACATGGCACTCATGGCACTGTATTGATGCTTTACATTTAAATAGCTTTGGGACTAATAAATGCCATTTATATTATCATATTCGTGCATAAGGAACTCGCATTGAACAAGCAGTGACTGGCTTGTCCACATTTTTTTTTGTTCATTGCTGTTGTTATAATGTATTGGGTAGCCAGAATACGTACATTAGCCGAACTCTATCTTTTTTACGTGTTATTATTTTTAGATGCGTTGTCAGATTTAAGTTGAACCGCAATATACATAGTCTTTCCATAAGACCACAGTGTGAAGTTCAGACGTAGCAGAGCAATAGCACAGCTGTACATAAAATATTGCAATCTACACAACATAATAGGAGACATATCTGAGTTCAAAGGAGGACAAATTGTTGGTATGCGTCTCATTGGTGCATCTGTGACCAGGACAGCAAGTCTTTGTGGTGTGTTGAGAGCCACGGTTTCCAGGGTAATGCTGGCATGCGAAGGACAAACCACTTCCAACAGGAATAACTGTAGAAGCAGTCTGAAAGGGATGTCTAATCCAGATTGTATCCAAAAAACATAAAATCACAGCTGTCCAACTGCAGAATTAAACTTGTACTTCCATCAAAACTGTTAATCGGGAGCTCCACAGGGTCAATGTTCATGGCCGGGCAGCTATAGCCAAACCTCATACCAATGCCAACGTTTGTTTCAGTGGTGCCAGCAGTGCATATCTTGGATTTTGGACATTGTGAATCATGTATTATTCTCTGATGAGTCCATCTTCACTGTCTTTTCTGCATCTGGGAGAGTTCTTGGTGTGGAGAAGCCCCAAAGAGGCTTACCACCTGGACTGTTGCATGCCCAGATTGAAGCATGGGGCTGGATCAGTGATAGTTTGGGCTGTAGACCGACTACTTGTGCTAGATGGGCACGCCAATGCCAAGTGACGTGACAGACATGTGGCCAAGTATGGTGACTCATACTCGGAATTTGTGCTCTGCATTGAACCCATCCAAGTGCACACACACAGCGGTGCCCACACACACCGTGACCACACACCCGGAGCAGTGGGCAGCCAATTATGCTGCGGCGCCCTTGAGCAGTTGGGTTCGGTGCCTTGCTCAAGGGCACCTTAGTCATGGTATTGAAGGTGGGAGAGAGCGGTGTGCATTCACCCCCCCACCTACACTCCCTGCCGGTACGAGACTCGATGTGTGTTCTCTAACCATTAGGCCACAACTTCCCCTTCCCAAAACCATTCTGGAGACCAGGTGCACCCATTGGTTCAATATTGTACCCGTGAATCAGATGTGTACCAAACACACAGAACTGGTCACTAGTGGGTTCGATGAACATGAAAGTGAAGTTAACATCACACTTGCCTACGCACCATATCCTCAATATCTACATCATGCCACTTTGGGGTGTTTGGGAAGCATTCCAGTAAACATTTTTCCTCCACCCAGCAACCATGTGAATGGCCACTGTTCTGCAGGAGACTGGCTCAAAATCCCGCAGGCCACTGTACAGCACATGTCTCTTTCATTCCAGATGACTGAGCTGTTTTTTATCTGTAAAAGGGGTCTATGCCCTACTAATAAATTATTGTGGGTCTAAAGTTTTTTTTTTTTTGTTAATTTTTAAGAATTGTGAACTATTATTTTAATTCAAATAACTTTTATATTTTAAGAGATTTAAAATTGTAATTAATATTGATTGCAAAAAATGAATTGCTTCAGACATCATTCTAATATGCTGATTTGGTGTTCAGTTATTATCAATTATTATTACTGCCAATTCTATAATATTTCTTTTTCTTCTCAACACTGAAAGCATTTTTTTGCTGTAATATTTTTGTGGCAACCCTGATACCTTTTTATTTCAGGGTTATTTGATGAATAGAAGTTCAAAATAACAGCATTTATTTGATATAGAGATCTTTTGATCAATTTAATGCTGATTAATTCCTTGCTGAGTAAAAGTACTTTCTTTCTTTATTTCTTTCTTTCAAATCCACAGCCCCATGGCTTCCACAAACAAATGAACCTACAAAGCACCCATGGAAGCCAAATATTAACCTACATGTTTTGCATGTTTGCATATCTTATTGAAAATATTTTTAGTTAGTAAGCTTAATAATATAGAGATGTAATTAAAAAAAAAATCTGTACTTTTTTTATTTTGTAGTGACAGTTATAAAAACAGGTAAGTGAGTGAAGTGTGGCCAAGTATGGTGTCCCATATTCGGAATTAGTGCTCTGCATTTAATCCCATCCAAAGTGCACACACACACACACACACACACACACACACACTGTGAACACACACCCGGAGCAGTGGCAGCCATTTATGCTGCGGCGCCCGGGGAGCAGTTGGGGGTTCGGTGCCTTGCTCAAGGGCACCTCAGTCGTGGTATTGAAGGTGGGAGAGAGCACTGTACATTCACTCCCCCCCACCTACAATCCCTGCCACAACCTTTAGGTTAAGAGTCCGACTCTCTAACCATTAGGCCACGACTTCCCCATAAGGCACTTGAGGTCATGCTGTATTGTGAATATAGTCGCAGCTGAAGGGGTTTTATGCACTGGTGCTTAAAACTGCTCTTTAGCCATCATTATATTCATAATATAGCACTGCCTCAAGTACCTAATTGCTTAATTAATGCAGTGGGTCTCTAATATCACCTACAGTTACACTTATGAACTGTTTCCACACTGAAAGCACAAACTCACACTCGTAGGCTCTCTAAGGCCCGGTAAATGGCCACTGACTAGGTTCTGATGTCATTAAAGAAGATGTCACTAAGCTGGCCTGACTCCAGCACAGTCCTCCCTCATGTTCTGTGTCTACAGTACCTCTCTCTTTGTCTCTCTCGCTCGCACATGCTGTGAGACGGTACACACCTCTCCATCACTGCAGAATGACTCATCTCCCTCTAGCTTACTTTTACTCCCTGTCCTACTCATTTTCACACTTCCCTTTGTCCTTTTTTGTAGTTATTTGCATCTAATTAGGGTTACCAGACATCCCGGTTTACCCAGGACAGTCCCGGTTTCACAAGGTATGCCCCAGTGTCCTTCCAATTCACTTAAAAAATTTAAATATGGCCTGGTTTTCAGCTGTTCAACTAGCTCAATGGTTTAAAATTATGTATCTTCAATGTTCCACTCTATTTGATGGCATCGCAAAGAAGGAAAAGTTTGTTCTTTTCCATTGTACTGTAAGTTGATTTGCCAATACATACATTCTAGAACATCTTTCACCTTGCAATGTATGTGGTGGCTATTACAAAGGAACACAGTAACAATATCACAGCCTCGCTCAGTGCAATCAGTTTCTAAAGATATCTGAAGAAATTGCCAAATGAAACTGCTGAAATAAGCTGATCTCTTTTCACAACACAAAGAAGTAAGGTTTATTTCTGTTAATGTAAATGCTCATTTTCCATCGCCCACTGAGATAAATCAGAAATGGCATCTAATATCATTTAAACAGCTAAGACACAGCACTTTCTTATATATTGTAGTACAAACAGAATATTATATGGAAGTAATGTAGATGAAAATGTTTTGATTAAACGTGTCAGTAAGTCTTTACTTGAATTGCAATTTTACATGGAAATGTAAAAAAGCGTATCAAATACACATATATTATTACATTTGGGGTCTGTAAGATATAAAAAGAAAATATTTAATTCAGCCAGAATGCATTTTATTGATCAAAAGTGACTGTTAAGACATTAAATCATCAAATTAAAATGTTTTTTGAAAGATCATGAAGACTGGAGTAATGAATTACAAAAATCTTATCAATCCAAACTTTTGAATGGTATTAGTGAGTCGTATTAGAAAATAAATGTAAAACAATATTTTGTAGTATTTATAACATTTCTCTAGCCTCATCTACCATTTTGGATTTTTTCACTGAGCTCATTGCAGTGCATTATTAGTTTGCCTCATCTGTGACGGATACATGCAGAGCTGGCTTAGAATTTGGCCAAAATGAGGTATCTTAGGCAGCAGCATAATTAAGTTGTTTACGTTTTGGAAGCGCTCACTAGGTTTTGGAACAGAGTGACCATGTTTTGTTATTTGCATTCGATTCTCTTCTAAATTTGGCCCAGTTGAATTAAACAGGAGGGAGATACCCAGGAAGATGCTTGAAACACACTGGGATTAACCTAAAGGAATGATGCTAACAGGATACGCACAAAATACACTGTACGGCATTTAAATATGCGAACGCTATTTCCATCATTATTTTAAACAACGATAGACAGGCACCTCCACAACCTGCCAATGTTTCCCAGACTGGGACTTGGGGAAAAAAAAAAATCTCATATCTAATTTGTTCTAAACTCTCTCCGACTCTCCTCTCCTCCCCCTTATCTACTTCATATTTTTCTCCTTCATTAAAGAAAGAGTGTGGCGTCCATTTGAAGTTGAGAATAAATGTGATAGTGTGTTAAAGCTGAATTGGAGGGAGGGAGAAAGAGACCGAGTGGTTGGCATGCTAGTGCAGTGGGGAGTGGGGCTAAACGAAAACAGATCTGAGATGGAAAGGGTGAGAATGAGCTGGAACAGCAAGCGGCATAGACTGGCAGGAGTCTACTGGTGTGTGTGTGTGTGTGTAACAGAGAGAGAGAGATGTGTCTCTGTTTCTGAAAGATACTGTGTATGCGTGTATGTGTGTGTTTGCGCGTTTGTGTGTGTGGCCATGTGTGTTTGTGGACATTAACTCTGTTTCACCCTCAGTAATGCATTGTGATTGGCTGGATAGGAGCTGGCTTTGGCACAGTCTCATTTCCGCAGAAGGCTGTACAACAGGAGGGCCTCGACCACATGCCGCATCTGCCTCCTATTTTGCTGCCAGCACACACACGGGTGCGTGCACACACACACACAGGTGCTCACATACAGGTGCTTATAGACCTTTATAGACCCATACATACATCTAGTAACATCATTTTTAAAACTTGGGGAAAAAACATGTCCCACAATTTGACCTGCAATTAGTATGTTCACACTATCAGAAGATTGTTTTCTACATTTTACATCTATCTATCTATCTAGGTACGCTATATGTGTTTTAAATGTTTTTGAATGAAGTCTCTTCTGCTCAGCAAGGTGGCATTTATTTGATCTAAGATACAGTAATATTGTGAAATATTGTTAAATAAAATAAACATTTTCTATTTACAGTTTTTCTCAGTCGCATTGGTGCATTTCTCAAATCATCCTTAATATTTGCAAAACTGTATGTGCATTTCTCAAAACAATTCGTACAAACAGCACCACACAATGGATTACCTGCAAAAGCCTGTAACTTACTCAAAATCTTTAGTTCATCTCTCAAAAGTAAGTATTTATGTCATGAACATATCAGTGCCATCAGAATGAAAAGTCCTTGTGTCATTGTTTACAAACAAGATAGTCAAAATGCTTAGTGTCATGTTGTCAGTATAACAGTGCACTCTGTTAGTATTAGCTGATGTAAACTATGGCAACATTTTGGATGACAGTTACTGTAATGAAATGCAGAAGGCTGCACTGTATGCCATATATCCATTTCAAAAGTACAATTTTACACATTACTGTATGTGGGATATTGATTGAAATAGACTGAATAGTTACACTTTTACTAGTGGTCTGACAACACACACACACACACACACACACACACACATTACTATGTCATTGTGAAACAGAAAAGAAAAAGAAAACATAAAGGCAAAAATACACAATTAGAAACTCCATTGTCAGAATTTGTAACTCTTGTGTTGTCCTCTGTCTATATATGCTTTCCAATTGAAGGTTTCATGAGATGCACCTTTGAGCTATTCCAGAGATCTAGTTTATCATTAGCTGATCTACATTCTATCCATTAGTGAAAGTCAAGATTCACTTGAACAATTCATGCCAAACTTACAAAAAGTCTAATAATAATGTGTAAAAAATGTGCTTGAAACTAGATTAACCATTTTGCATTTAATGACTTATACAATGAACTAATGACTAAACGTTTTGAGTGGTAAGACTATTGCACAGAGAACTATATAATACATTTTGAGCCAGGGGCGGATTGGCCATCTGGCAATTCTGGCAAATGCCAGAGGGGCCGGACCATTTTGTTTATTGTGGGCCGGTCAGATTTGTTCTAAATATATGAATAAAATAGTTTTTATGGGCCAACAGCTCATAGGCGTGTTTTTATCGCTTGCACAATTTCTCTGTGGTTATAATAATAATAATGTTAATAAATAAATGTTAAGCATTTGGCCCAGTCGGCAACGGCCGGCCGCCTGGTCCCGAGATGGGCCGACCGAACCGTTCAGTCAAAATCAAGCACGTCATCAGAGAGATTGCAACACAAGCTAATTTTCAGTAAAAGCTAGATAATGGACCATAAAAAAGGAAAGGCGGTGCAGAAAAACTTTGAGAAAGGGGAAAAAAAGGGCTTAAGTCCGACGCTGCTAAATGCATTAAATTAACCGAACTCTTTTCAAAAGGTTTAATTCGGCTGCTGCAGCGGAGGACAGTAGTGTCGTAGAGGTAAGAAGATAACAGAAAATACAGCTAGCACAAGTCATTTTCACACTACTTCTGCCAGTTAGCTCCTGTGTTTTTTTAAAAACATTTTTTTGACAGTAGCCTATTAAACAGTTGTAAGCTTAGCGTAGAACCCCAGTATATTTTAAAATGTCATTGCTTCGTGATAATTGGTTAACTTAAGTGTTAATGAGCCTGTTACTGAATTGCATTACTGAAATATCAGCAGATAAAGTGGGATTAAGGGTAAAAACTGATGTAGGCTACTTGCAATATTGTCTAACACATCAAAAAACCAATAGCCATAGTACTACATTTGTAGTGAACTTTACATTGAATGTGTAGATAGTCATATATTTAAAAACAAAACATTGAGCATGCATACAGTACATAAGTTTACAGTATGCAATTAATCCTTAGGTAGGGTGGACTGCAGAGTCAAGTGTCATGGAGGTAGGAAGACAAAATGAGAGAGACACACCCTGATACAGATACTGCAGGTTTCTTAATAATGCATAATAATCAGCATACTTTAATTCACAAATAATTGTATATCAAAAAGGATTTACTGCTGCTACTATTTATAGTTTTTGCTACAGATTCTGTTCCTTTTTTGCTATTATTACTTGTTTGTATTCATGTGTATTCCAATGTTGAGAGCAGTCAGTGAGAAAATATTTTGCTGTAATGTTTACGTCCTATACCAGTGTTCATTAAGTTTTCACCGAGGGCGAATTCTGGCAAGCATACCAAGCCAAGGGACACCACCACACATATATATATCTATATATATATATAATTATATAATATACTATATATATATATATATATATATATACGTCTATATATATATAAACAATTATTTATATTCTATTTATATTTTCCCCAATAGTATGTTTTATTCAAACAATTATGAACATTTTGGCATTTAGATACAGAAGAACTTTGCCTGTTGAATATTAAAAACAAATGAGCAAACAAAAAATCTGTATCTCCATGTCTGCCATGCAAATTAACTGTTCCTGCTCATTCCCAGACTGTATCTCTTCTCTCCACTTTCCCTAATTACTTATTCAATTATTATATTTGTCAGTATTAATATTTTTATACTTAATTTTTTTGGGGGGATCAAACTGACCACTGTGTGTTCAAACCAGACACGACGCAACGTGATAAAAAGTATATTTTCCATGTAGTTTTTTGGTCCTAACCACACGTGACAGCGCCAAGTGACAATAAGCAACACGGGATTTTAGTTTAGAAATGTTTTTTTATTCTGCGACGTCGCAGCAGGAACAACATACAAAATATGACAGTGATAATCTCAGTTAATGATTATGTGCTTTATTCAATGTTAAAATTGTCTAATGTGAGTTTGAATATTATTCTGCGTGATCTTTATAGCCACAGTGAAAGCAACAATATATATTTGACCTCAGATCTTGAAAATAAATTAAGCAACTGTTTATTGGGGGGGGGTTTTGTTTTTCATCATTAAAACTGTGAACTCACTGCGACCAACACGTGTTTTCCCATAACAAGATGGTATAGTCACTCCACTCACTCAAAACTGTTCGTCCATTCACATCATCTCTCACCGTGCCACGTTCTTCTTTTCCTACTACACACTCGCCATATATTGCTGTCGACATCGTATCTAACCCTGGGCGGCAACAAAAGCATTGCAATCATTTTGAAATTTGTCAGCACGTCATAAATATAATGCGCCAGCAGTTTACTGTCGGGGATTTGTCGCGCCGCGCTGCATCCAGTGTAGACAGCATCACTGATTATAATGGGTTCTATTGTATTTTGTTGCCTCGCGCCGCACCGCACTGCTCGCGTCCAGTGTAGACACGATGTAAGTTAATGTCGTTTTCTGAAGCTGCGTTTGAATTTTCATGTCACATTATTTTAAATTAGCACGGGCCAAACATTTTTCTCTCACGGGCCGGATGTGACCCGCGGGCCGCCTATTGAGGAACCCTGTCCTATACTGTGGAATCAGTACAGCCAGAGACCCCTGGTCTTCCACCAGTGCTGTGAGGAAGGATGCTACGGTAGGCCTAGCAGAGACAGGGAGGAGTGTGGTAGGAAAAACCCAACAGACAGACAGACAGTGACAACAAAGAACATCAGAATGACAGTAACAGCAGACAAATGGCATAAACAGACAGCACACAGACACTACAACATCCTCAGATTCTTTTTCTTTTGTTTTTTACAGTATGTGTAAATTTTTTATAAACGTGTGCTCTTTAAAAAGTAGTAAACATTGTTTCCCAGACACATACATTAAATGTTTAAATATCTGTTACATATATGGTACTGCTTATATTATTTCACCATCTGTACACAAACGTAAGTAGTGAATGCGTGTGTCCGTGGGTGGGGCTGTGTCGGTGTGGTAATGTGAGCCGGTGTGGCTACAGTGCCAGGGCTGAATTTTTGTAACATGGCATTAGAAACTGATAATGTAGGAAACTACAGATAAATGTACATAATCAATTGCATGAATGTACCAAAGCAATCGCAACTTGTTCAAAAGAATGAGAAACTGGTTTTATGATGTGTACAAATGACTAGATGATGTGGAGGTTGTACAAGTAGTTTTGAGAATTTCATTTCTGATTTGAGAAATGCACCAAAGCGACTGAGAAAAACTGTAATATATTTTAAATGTAATTTATTCCTGTGATGGCAAATCTGAATTTTCAGCAGCCATTACTCCAGTCATCAGTGTTACACAATCTTTCTGAAATCATTCTAATATGCTGATTTAATATATAGACACATTCAAATAAAATTAGATGTCTTTTATAAAGTTTCTCATCTGTGTCCCTTTTCTGGTCAACATTATCAGATAGTAATAAAAATATTTTTGGAAGTCAGCCCTCTTCCTGAAGGTCGTATTCATTCTATATTTCAGCTTGTATGAATTCGACAAGGCCAAACAGGCTCTGGTACATTTTATTAATTTATTTCTTATGTAATCTTAAGAAATCAGCTTATATTTTTCAAATTGAAAATTCAACTAGTATACAGGTTTTGGATTTTTAGATATTTTCCTCATTTTTAACGTTAATTAGTAGAAACAGCACTAATTCATATATATATATATATTATATATAGATTATATATATATATATATATATAAATATAACTATATATATATAGATATAATAAAAGTTAGAACTTTTAAACATTTGGACATTTAAAACCGACATTAGATGAAAAATGTTTCGTTACTCCAAATATGCATAGGCCTATATTAATATAAGATATTTATTTTCTTTGTTTGTTTACTTATTTATGTATTATGTGCCATCATTGGACAGGACAGTAGGAGGAGAGGCAGGAAACAACGGGAGTCGAAAGGGAAGAGGGACCAGGAAAGGACCTTGAGCCGGAACTCAAGTTCTGGTTGCCCAAGACACAGCTGCACCATATGTCGAAGCCACAAGGCTATGGCTCCAAAGCAGTGTTTTGCGTCATGAAGAAGTAGTTATTTACTTACTCTCATGCTGTTTTAAATTCACATGATTTTGTGAAACAAACACATAAGGAGAAAATTTGTAAACTGTTTCTCATATTTTACATACAACAATAGTAATAGGAAATGAAGCTCAAAATATTTGTTGGAAGGATGCAAAAGCTTCATAAAAGTTGACTTGTGCACTATATTAAAAGTCTTCTGATGGCATACCATAGTTTTGTGTAGAAAACAGACTGAAATTTAAGTTACTTACTGAAAATCTTCAGCCATCTGCTTTGACTCTCCTTGGCAATTTCATGAGAGAAGATGATTCATGAGTGAATCATTCTTTTGAATCAGATCCTGTATGAATCATGCAGTTCACAAAGCAGGTCTGAATGATTTGTTCATTGATCAAGTTCTTGAATTCAACTCACTGACTCAAAGCTGCCGGAGTGATTAACACTTGAAAGCTTTGGTCTCCATTCATTAGCATTGCATAGAAAAATAATTCAGTAAACAGCTTTAAATGAAAGTAAATAAAATATGAAAGCGTTTTCAGTGGACTGTCCTTTTGAAGTAATCAGATTTGAAGGTGTAGTGATTAAAATGCACAAATTAGATTTAAAGACAACTATTAGCCAAAATGGTTTTATGCATTTTACTAACTCTGAATTAGTGTTTGCAGGATATCCAGGATAATCTGTTTTGAATCAGATCTTTTAGATGAATCAGTTGATGCAGTTCACAAAACAGGTATAAATGATTTGTTCATTGATCCAGTTTTTGAATTCAATTCAGTGACTTGAAAAAACTATCAATGGCTCCAGTAGACTTGGAATAAATAGCACACGAGTTGGATAGACTACTTTTATGCAGCTTTAGTGCTGTTTTTGACACTTGAAATCTTTTGTCCCCATTCATTATAACGGCATATAAAAGAATTCAGTGAACAGTCTTTAAATGAAGGTGAGTAAATGATGAGATAATTTTCATTTTTGAGTTAACTATTCCAAAAGTAATTAGATTTAATGGTGCATAAAAGCTGCATGCAATGATAATTAAAGTGATTAAAATGCACAAATTAGATCCAAAGGAAGAGAACTTGTTTTTTGATGTATTTTACTAACTTGGTATTTGTAAGATAACTACACTCACGCAGATACCTTCAGAGAACATATATTTTCTGCTCTACGTTATAGATCCGTGCTATTAGCTATTTTATGCCGAGTCGAGCACTGGGCTGTTCTGAAAATAGAGCAATTAGTTTGAACAAGTGTGAGGAAGGACTGGGATAAAAGGTGTGAGCTTGAGCTTCAAGTGTTCATTAAGAGTGTGCTTTTACCCTGCAGCTACAGGACAGGATCATGCACCGCCTCAGCATCCATCAGTGTGCTTAGGGTGAGTGCATGTGTCTGTAAGAGGGGTGTTGGGGGTCCGACAGAGAGCATTGATAATTGCATTTGTGCATATGCTTATGTGTGGGTGTTTGGGTGCGTGGATCTGTGAGGAAGTAGTTCTGGGCTTCTCAGAAAAACTTTCTTTGTGTGTCTATGTGTGAAAGAATAAAACAAGGATGAAATACATGGATGAAGCGTGATGTCCCCGGGTTTAACATGATCTAATATCACACAAGAGCTCACAGTCCTGCTGAAAACATCAGATTAGACCAGCATGAATGCTGGTCTGGGCTGGTTTATGCTTGATGCGTATCCATGAACATCAAGATTTCAGATTCAAATTTTGCACAAATGTAGAAGGAAATGTGTATCTTCTGATCCTGTAACTGGGTGCCATTTTTTAACCTCTTTTTTTGTTATTTTAATTTTCAGTTAATTTTAAATAGTCCTGCCTGCTGTGTGACTAAAGAATTTTTGGTTGTACAAATATTCCATGCAGTTTAATATGCCCTTATGCAAAATTTGTATTTAAAAAAAAATGGTTAAAATAAATTTAGATTACCATACTGAAGGACACATCCACTTCCCAAAAGTATTTAATATCAGCTGCAGTTATGCTGGTTAATGGTGATTTGGTGCTCGTCCAGCAAAACTTGTCTTTGTGGTGAAGCTGCTTAAGCTTAAAACACAAGTGTGAGTCTAAATGAACTGGTCGTCTAGTTTAGTTATTAATAAATGTATCATAGTATTAATTTCCATGAAATAATATAAGTAGTTAATAAGCTCAAATTAGTGATTTTGACACTTACTTTGGTGCAGTTTTTTTTTCTTTTTCACATGGGTCATTTTTTACACACATACTGTATTTAATGGAGGTAAAGTCACATATTCCTTTAGGGTTAAGCTAGTCAAAAGGCCTAAAAGGGACATCAGCATCTAAACAAAGCAGATTTGCTTGTCTTTTCAGCAGTTCAAGCACTCCAAAAATCCTATTTTTAAATCATATGTTTGTTTTATTTTTTTCTTGTGAAAAAATCCACGAACAAGATAAATGTGCCTGTGAAGCAAAATTGCATATTAATATGTGCTTTCAGAGAATGTATCTTGACTACGAGTGTTGCTCGTCTTGTGCCGCTGGCAGATTTTTTTCCCCCCACCTATGTTGTTTAAATTTAGAGAGGTTTATTACACAAATCTGGCAGGGGAGGAAGACAAAATACAATTATATTCAAGATGCATTCTCTAAAAAAAAATCTTAAAACTGCATGTGCTTTTGTTTTACTGGTAAATCTTCCTTTAAGACTGTATATTCTGGAAAACAACACAAAGATACTGATTAGGAAATAGTTCAATTTCTACGAACATACTAATACATTTCACAATCGCTTTCTCTATTTCCTGTTCCCCAAAGCTAATCGGAATGTTTCCACTCACATAGCACATATAATGCATATTGAAACCAATGAAGTGGATATAGCTAGTACATTCAGCCAACACGCTGACCTTTTAAAAGAGCTGAAGCTGTACACTACTTTTATTTTGCTTCATTTACATGGTTTATATGACAGATTGAAAGTACACACAAATCAGCTTCACAATCGGCAGTGACAACAAAGAAGGAAAGAACAAAGAAGTAAAAAATAAAAAAGTAAAGGAAGAAAGAAAATGACAGTGTAAATAAATAAATAAATAAATAAGCAGTTGCTAACATTTAACATTATGGTAGCATCATTGTAGGCTTTATGGCTTGAATTTAAGTAGACAGTATAAAAACAATAATTAAAAAAATTCCAATAAAAAAGGTGTAGAAACCATTTTCACTCAGAAATTACTAAACTTCACAATTACAAATAAACCATTATTTAAATGAAAATGAAGTGTAACACAAGAAATTCTGGGAATGTCAATTTATGGTTTTTCACTGTACATTATACGGTAATATTACTTTTTTTTAACTTCCAAATCTGTAAATTTAACAGTACCTTCCTGTACAATTACATGAAATATCCCTTTGGTTTAATCAGTTTTTTCACTGTATATAATAAGGAAACTGTCGAGCACAGTACAGTTAAAAATAAGTTTTTATAGTCTGTTACTGTTAGTTAAAATTATTATAATTTTTTTGTGAAGGAAAGAAAAAAAGAAAGGAAGAAAGAGAAAACAAAAGTGGGGTGTGGGGGTCTAAAGATCCTGGGAGACATATAGCTGCAGGGAAAGAGAGAGAGAGCGAGAGAGCGTGCAGACTAAAGGAAATGGAGAGGGAGTGAGCGAGACTTTGATGCAGCTGTAAAGGCATAATTTGATCTCCTATGCCACCAAAACTGAGACATGGGGCATGAAATATTTATTTGGCCCAACAATCAGCAAAACCAGAGACGAACAAGAAATACAGACAGACACTCGGTCTCTGAGAGGATGCCGCTGACTGTCAAAGAAATCTTTGCACTTTCTATGCACCCATTTGTTTTTATTATTAAAATGGTTAGGGCCTAGTCATGACCACTTTGCATAAGCTATGTAGTTTTTGAAATTATATGTATTTTGTATATATTATGGAGGGCTTGTTTAGTAAGTTAGAATTATTAGAATTTGTCTTAATTGAATGCAGTGATATTGAATAATTGAATTGAGAGATATTTTACCTTGTGTTTCTGTATATGTGTGTTCACGGTTCTTGGGGATTTGTGTGTGTGTGTGCGCGCACTTAATCATTAATGATAGGATATGTGTTTACACCCACTAAAGCCTTCCCGTGCCCTTAAAGATCTGAAGGTAATAACACCATCCATCACCTTGTGGAAGTTGTGTGTGTGAGAGAGAGAGAGAGAGAGAGATACAAAAAGGGAGAGTACATTGGCGAGTCAGCATACACCCTCTACAGGGCGTTTTATTATTGTTACAAATACTGTGGCAAGGTTTTTAAATCACTATGTTGGGTATGATAAAATATTAAACTCTGTTGAGACACCTAAAAAAAAGAATTTTATGTATGGCATTTTAATAAAGCAATACAATTTGCATGCATAGATTACCAAAAAGTTGGGCAAACACAATAAGGAGGAGGAATAGCCCCTGTGTGTGAGTTAGCTGAATGGAACTTTTAATAATACACACTGAGACATATGCTAAAAACCAACAAACACATACCGTAAACATATAGAAGCCTGTTGTTCCCTCCAAATAAAAATAAATCAATAAATAAATGAAGAGAAAGAGAAGAGAAAATAAGACACTTTGCTCTGAAAGTTATGATTTATTTTTTTAAGAACTGCAGCAGAAGACAATGGGGCACAATTTATAGGCGAAAGTCATTAATCTATGTATTTTTTCTTCTACTTCTGAGAAATCTGTTAAGTGAACAACAATGTGACAGATGTGTAAAATCAAATGCGCATAACATGTGAGCATATCTACATCTCAGAATTATTCATGAGAAGGTGTGGTCTTGAATGTGTGTTTCATGGCCCAAAGGAGATGCAAGTCTTCCAGATCTACTTGCTCGCCATCAATAAAAGATATCTCTAAAGTGTTTGTGTTTAACATGCATTTCCTTTTCAAAAGAGGTTTGAGAATTATGGATAGATGAACTGGGATTCATTTGATACAAGACTACTGTTACTAGTATTACAGTACCCACCACTTACATTTGGGAATCAAGAATAACAGTCTGAAAATGTATGCCAAATGCAAAAAGTGCATCCATACACATGCGCACATATTTGAGTTTCCATGTTTTATGGGGACATTCCATCAACATAATGACTTTTGTACTGTTCAAACTGTATTTTCTATCTCCTTACCCTAACCCTACCCCTCACACAAAGCTTTCTGCATTTTTAGAAGATCATTCTTTAAGAATTATAAGCTTGTTTTCTTATGGGGACCAAAAAATGTCCCCACATGATCAAAAATTACTGGTATTACTATACTTGTGGGGACATTTGGTTCCCATAACATAATACCAGGACCACACACACACACAGCTAGGCCTAAATTACAGATAAACATGTGCGCCTGTGTGCATTTTTATTGTGCATATTGTTCGTGTTTGTTTATTAATTAATTTATTTTTATT
This sequence comes from Sinocyclocheilus anophthalmus, assembly GCA_018155175.1. NCBI lineage: Eukaryota > Metazoa > Chordata > Actinopteri > Cypriniformes > Cyprinidae > Sinocyclocheilus > Sinocyclocheilus anophthalmus. The sequence continues at coordinate 27,546 of JADLZN010006831.1, forward strand.
TATTTTATATTTTGTTTGTTGGAATCATCATGAGTATGTTTTCAGTTTCTGAAATTAAAGGTATTTATTTATTTATTTTAATTACATTTCATTTAATTGTATTATTTGTTTGTGCGGCTTGTTCAAAAAAAGTTCAAGAAAGGTCAAAAGTTCCAAAATGTCACAGTGGTGTAAGTTTAAAGGAAATAAAAAAAGTCTGAAAATCTTTAACAAAATGTTGGTATAAGTAGTTTGTCATAATCCTTTATTGTCATTTCTTAAAAAGGGTGAAGTCATTTTTGGGGGAAAAATCTCCGAATCAATCAACCGTGCATGAAGTACCTGTCGTCAGAATACAAAAAAAGACAGAGCAGCCCTAAAATACCCTCATCTGGATCACCTCATATAGTTTTTGTACTTTTTTTAATTAAAGGCACTTTTTGATTAGGTTTTTGATTAACTAGTAAACTTGAATAACGACGTGTCAATGTTCAACATTTTACAAAGAAATGGCTAGTAAAACATTCAATTTGACTGAAGCAGTATTTTTGTAAAATGTATACTTCCATGATCTTTGTTTATAATCTTTAATAATCTTTCAATAATTTACAACTTTAGAAAAAATTATATTTTTTATTGTATTTTATTTAAAAGGAAAAGTCTTTTAGTATTTTATGGTTCACACTTCTTTTTTTTTTTTTTTGTGACATTTTGTGTAGAAAATAGTATAGTATGAAAAATTCTAAGAACATGAATGAAATGAGATTTTCCCCATTTTATCCTCGCAGGTCCAATCCTATTGTTGTCCAAATTATATTATTTGTATATTTTTCGAAAATACAATTTTCAATACATTATATGCATGTTTAGAACATTTTCATATTGTTTTGATTCACTAATTAATTAAATTAAAAATAAATTAAATTTTAATTTTAATTTTGAGTGGAATATAACTTGGGCTATGAATATCCCATAGTGTACAACATATTAATGGAACAGTTTAATTGTACTGTGCATCTTGGTAGATCAAAGTACCGCTGCACTGATTTTAATGCACAGCACTACTGGCAGGCTCTTTTAACTTCCGTAAAAACAGATTTCCTGAACTGCGTCTACAGCTTGTCTTAACAGATTTACATGTTCCATCTGTACTAAGCATTACAAGCATGCATGTTTGTGCTGTCCTTTTAAACAAATGATCTGGTCACTCCTTGTTTTCTGCATTAAGCAGATAGAAATAATATGTTGTCACTGTTGCAGACAACTGCTCCTGTGTTGATGCCTTGTTTTAGCACCTCGGGTGACAAAATGTTGTTGACAGTTTTCTTCAAACTATGAATATAGCTGAGAGCCCTAACGCTGAATGCTTTGTATAAATTTACAGCAGTCTTTCACTGTATTAATATACTCTCAAGGATGTGTTAGTTGTGTTATGTTTACATAACAGATCTTGATATTAAAATTACATTTTAGAAATAGCATTGTACAAATGTGTTTTTGTAATAAGAAGAATTTTAAATGGATAGTCTGATGTGAAGGAGATCAGAGTAATAGAGTTTTATGCTGCCTAGTTTGAAGTTCTCTTGGGAATAGTGGAAATCACAATTATGATGTAATTCAAGTGGTTTTTGTTGGAGGAAAAGGAACATGTTTGGCATTTTCATATTTATTTTTTACTTCAAGACATGTAGTATTTTTAATGCTGATGCAACCAAATGAAGAGCAAAAGATTTTTATTAGTTGCACAAGTGTTGTTTATTAATGTATTGTTGTACCGCACCTGAGAACGATAGGAAATGTGTTTATGGTGTCAATGTTTTTAAGGAATTTTCTGGGCTATTTTCATCTATAAGGGACTGTTCATCCAAAAATGACAATTCTATCATCACTTACTCAGCTTCACATTGTTCCAAACCCATATGAGTTTCTTTCCTGTCTGTACAATGCAGGAGATGTCAGGCAGAATGACAGCCTCAGTCTCCATTTACTTTCATTGTATGGAAAACAGACATAATCAAAAAGAATGGTGACTGAGGCTGTCAGTCCCCAAAATTATTAAAGACATCTCCTTTTGTGTTCCGCTGTAAAAAGAAAGTATGCCATGCAGGTTTGGAACAACATAAGAGTGAGTACAGTAAATGATGACAGATTTTTTCATTTTTGGGTGAACTATCCCTTTAATGTTTTTCTTTTATAGACTGTTGTCTCATACGTCGACTAAACTAGTCAAATTTTCTTGCACACTTCATTGCTATTCTTCATAAACAAACTGTAGTAAATCAGTTTGACCTTTACCAATTAGCTTTTGTCTTGAACCTTCAACTGATGAGATAATTGAGTTGATAATTCAAGGGTTAATAAAAAAAGATGTAGTAGATATGAAAGGCTCATAAAAGTATCATACAAGTAGTTAATACAGCGTGTGTGTTATATTTAAAATCTTCTGAAGCCGTACTTTCTGCGGCAAAGACTGAAATTCATGATCCACAAAAGACAAAATGGAACACATTTACAGTAAAACAATTGCATTGGAGGCCTAGCAGACAAGTGGCCCAGATGGTTTAGAAATATGAAGCTTGTATTCTTGATAAATAATTTGAATTCTTCAGTACAAAAAAGTACTTTTCTAGTTAAAGGAACTTGCACTGTACTGATGTAATTTCTATGGGTGAAAAACCATGGTCCATATAAGCAGTGCCGTTCCTGATGTCCTCGCACAGTTACCAAGCTAAAATACACAGGTTTATTTTATGAGCTGGTCATGATACATGTATGAGCTGAAGAACTTTTTTTTCCCGTGTGATCTTTGCACAGGCAGGGTTTATAAGTGATTCTACCACAGGGTTTATAAGGGATTATGTCTCACGCTAACGCATATAAAGTGTTATGATTATACTGTATTTTCAAAAAAGTGTTATCTTTGCGTATTTTAAATGTTTCTTTGTAGTGCTGCATGCTTGTCTGCTAGGCTTTTATTGTAGGTGCTCTCTCTCATTCGTTTATACACACTGAAAGGTGATTCAGAATTATTGTCTGTGGTAAAATAAGGTCCATGGCTATAGCTGGACAGTACCTGTCCAAAAAAATATATAAATTTTAGCTTAGATTAGCTAAGATTTAGATTGGTAAATAGTTTTTTAATGTTAAGAGTGCATATGAAGTGCTGTCAGGAACCAGTGCTGTATATTATAATGTTGCTGACTCTGAGCCTTTTTATTTAAATAGCATGCATACCTAGTTTTGTTAAACAAAAATGTTACTTTACTTTAACTTTTAAAATTTTAAGCACTTTTCACTGCAAAATTTATTTGAATTTTATTTCTTCTCATATACTGACTTTAGTGTCCAAATGCCCATTTCATCATAAAATCACCACTACTTTAAAGAGAAATATCTTAGTTAGTGAAATAAGTTGATTGCGCTGGGACTGGACTAGTCTTAAGGTTATTCATTGCAGCTTAGAGGACTCAAACACTGTTTTATTTCCCCCGTAACTTCATGTAATTGCACTTTTCTATTATTTTCTGTATTTTCATAAGCCCCCCTTCTTTCTTCTGCACTCTAAAAACCACTGGTCAATTTTTCTCATGTTTCTTTGTTAAAGGTGGTTATAGAGCATTTTAGGCCTCAATATTTTTTACTTTTATTTCTCAGTATTAGGCTTTCACACAAGGGTTTCATCAGAGATCATTCCTATATGTTCTGTGATTCTTCTCCAACAGGGTTTCTCAATTCACTCTGCATTTACATTGCACATAAGTGAGTAATTTTGAAATGTATTAACTATGTTAACTCTCGAAGTGAGAAAGTTAAAATTGCACTCCTCCCCAGTTGTTTGCAAAATGGATAACATTTTCAAACTAGAATCCCTATAAGTTTTCATTATACATGTCTTATTTGACACAGATGGCGTCTTTTTGGGTCATTGTGACCTCATCCCCATTAGACGAGGCATTACATTAGAATCAGTCATATAAATATGCTCACTGACAGGTTGCACGTGTAAGTGTTTTTAAATAAACTATAACACTGAGAGTCTAGAGCAAGTGGTGAAAATGCCTCATAACTAGGCATGTCCTCAATTAATTGGCTTTAAGAAAACTCCTGTGAGGAGGTTAAAAAATGCAACACTGAAAAATATAATGAAATTCCATGCAAACGTGCTTTTTTACAATGCTAAAAACAAACATATCATCATAAAAACAAAGTACAAAAGCACAGTGAACTAATTGGTGCTCCCAATACATAGGCAATTCCCCCAGCTCATTTTGCATGTTTAAAATTCATGTCCTCACTCCACGCATCAGTTAGAAGACGCAAGATTGCACAGCGGTGGGAGTTTGAGTCATGCACCTGAGAGAACGCCTTTTTGATGGCCACAGCATTAGTGGAGTAATAATGCAAATTACATATGCTACTAGCGCTTTTTAACTCTGAAACGAATCACTAACTTCCCCCCAATGACTGCATATGTGGGACATCTATCTATCTATCTATCTATCTATCTATCTATCTATCTATCTGTCTTCTCGTTCTGTAAACAAAATCTATCTATCTAATTTATCTGTCTGTCTATCTGTCTGAATTTCTCTTTCTGTCTACACACATATCTATCTATCTATCTATCTATCTATCTATTCTTCTCGTATCTATATCATTTATCTGTCTGTCTTTCTCTTTCTGTCTACACACATATCTATCTATCTATCTATCTATCATTATCGGTCTGGCGTTCTTCGTCTGTCTTTCTCGTTCTGTCTACACAACTATCTAATTCTATCCTATATATCGATCTATCATTATCTGTCTGTCTGCTCTATCTTGTCTGTCTTTCTCTTTCTGTCTACACACATATCTATCTATCTATCTATCGTTTGTCTACTATTCTACACACGTATCTATCTATACTGTATATTCTATCTACCCATTTACCTATCTATCTATCTTTACTTAACTTTGTATAAGTGTAGTAGGAGGGTAAGGTATAATGTAATGTTTAAGGGAGTGTAATGTCTAATGTGTTTTGTTCTTGTGTGGATGAAGTGCATGTTGTTTAAAGGATGCTGACTGGTGTAAACATAGATACTGTCATGCAAGAAACATTTCAGACTTGTCTGACAATAAAGTGCTATCTATCTATCTATCTATCTATCTATCTATCTATCTGCTTTTTGAGTGATGCTTTTGACTTCTCTTTAGATGAGGAAGATAAAGAATGTAGGCTACATGTTATTTACACTCGCAGCTTCTCATGCAGATGATAAGGTAAGATACAGAAAAATATAAATTATCGCTGTATATTTTGGAGACTTCTTTTTATGCTGTCTTTTCTCACATGCTTTAGAGGAGAGGCGATATATGCACATATTCTATCTCGTAGCCACGGGTGTTTGCTATTCGAGTCTGTTCTGCAGATGATAAAGTTTCACCGGTGGACTGTATGCTAACTAGACTTACGCATTAACGTGATGAGCTAAAGATGGAGGGTGCTCACGGGACACGAACGCTGAATCCACTCTCCCACCCACTTCGACAGGGCGATTGATTGCAGAAGTGAAATCAAAACGCGCGCGATGGAACAACTGAGGGCGCGAGACGCAGAGCATACAGCACGCACGTGCGGTGACGCCGGTGGAATGCTAACCAGCCCCGGTGCAGCAGCAGCAGGGCAGCCGCGCCGCTCCTCCGCTCGCAACCTCCTCTGCTATTACTAAACGAACTGAGATCGAACAGGAAAACCCTCCTACGTTAGTTTTAAATCATTCCATCCCACGAATTAAACGCATGCATGTGACTGAGAACACGGGATGGAGAGTGTAGACGGAGAAGGGCTGCTCCTTTTGTTGTGTGACCGTAGTATTACGTTCAGTCAGTGCTGCATTGCGCTCGCGCATCCGCGTGGCTACGGGGCAGCCCGTGCTGGGACCGAGATAGTGTGTGTGCTATACATGCTCATTGTTCACAGGATGAGCGAAAAGCACTGCCGCATTCAGACAATGAGAGTACTTCTTCGTGATTCAGAGACATAACAACAAAAGCAGTCAAATCTATCCTAGCTAACCTTTGGCAAAGGAAACCGTCTAGATAGATTATAGCCTACTCTATCTATCTATCTATCTATCTATCTATCTATCTATCTATCAGTATAATATAGTATCAGATGTCTTTGCACTTTTATATTTCTGTTTCACTGATTAATCTTGTAGGCTATTTAAGAACTTTTTGTGGCCAATGACCTTGACCCCGACCACTAACCTGCAACCTTTTTCAGTATCACTGTGTTCAACTTGATCATAGTATTTAATGAACAAAGTAACTTGAACACACCTGAACACATTCAATACATTTCTTCATACTTTTTTGTGAGGGCCATAATGAGATGTCTTAGAAATGTCAAGACCATTGTAAAATATGCCAATGACCCCAGTAATTCAGTTATTCACAGACGATAAAACTGTTAAACACATAACCACTACCTCAACTGCAAGACCACTCACTTGTATACAATTCAAATTTAAATTGTTGTTATGGTTGCTTCATTTCTTTTTGTGTGTGGCCTATGCACAAGCGCACACCACTTTAAATGCTGTATTTTATAGAGTTTTATAGGTCTGTATTTTATTACAACCCTTTTTTACACTTTCTTTGTTTTTTACTACAACAAAAAAATGCATTTCACTGTCAACAAGTACTGCTTTTGCGGTGTTGATGCACATTCGTCAAAGAAACTGACTCAAACGATATGGTTAATTTTAAATGTCGGTTCATATATTAGGAGATTGTTGTGAATTTTGTTTTAATTAGCTTTTCTGTTTTTACACAAGTGCTTCATTGGACTTGCCTAGTTGCATCAGTGTATTTTTCGCTTCTGAGGTATTTTGTTTTGTGGTCGTATGCAAACCCCCTGTATTTGCGCTTTTAGACTGGTTAAAAGAAAAGCGCGAGCTCCTTCGAGACACAGTCTCCCGTTTCATCTGAACAGTCGAGTTACGTAGCGAGGGAAGTGTTGCAGTGAACGGAGGGGGAAGAGAGAGAGAGACGTAGAGAGAGGGAGAGACTGCAGCATCATTTGAGGGACGTTCACATGCAGTGCAGTAGAACGTGCAGGTGAGGGGAGGAGGAGAATGCGGGACTTTTCCTCAAACACTTCACACACATCCACCACGGACTCCGGAGGAATTACTAAAGGCTTTTGTTGCTAGTTCTCTATCCTGCTCACCATCTTTCCATAAGTGGCTAATTTACGTGCTCTGAGAAGTCGAACTGAAAAGCTTTTCTCTTTGTCAAGTTCGCCGTAAAGGAATCTATAAGAGCTTGGCACGCGCGCGTAAGACTGCGGGGAAAGCTTTCCAATTTTCCTCTCGCTGTGGTTTAAGGTAAGAGAACATATAATATCGGGAAAAGACTTTAGAAAGCACTTTGGCTTATTCCCAGCCAGTAGCGCAAGCTCTGGGATGCGAATGTGAGAGCTGAATTCACAGACAGATCTCTTTTGTGTTCTACTGCATTGCAGTTTAAAACAGTGAAAGCGCGAGAGGAGCCCGCGCTCCGCAGCATCTCAATGAGCCGGACAAAGTCATTTAAACTGCTCAAATTTGACTCCTGTTTACTCTTAAAGGGCACAAAGGAACATTCTTGTCGGTAAAAGAGCTGTAAAGACTTATCGCCGATGCCGAGCTCTTCACAAAGTGAATGTTTTATTTAATCGTGCTGAAAACGTGACCGGGAAACTAAAAGACTGCAGGAGAAAATAAGATTTTGCCAAAGGAAGCGTTTATAGAGATTAATTGGTGGCGAGTCTTGGACCAGAGGAAGCTGCAGATAGAGAGTGAAAGAGAGAGAGAGAGTCATGGGGAGCAGGAGCATTGGCGCAGTGCACTCTGCGCGCTGCTACCTCGTGCTTATCCTGCAGCTGCTGACTCAGCTCCCGCGCGTCAATTCAGTGCTGCGCTACCGCGTGGCAGAAGAGGGGCCGGCCGATGTGCATATTGGGAACGTGGCTTCAGACCTGGGGCTGTCCACCTCTGGGATCGGGACAGGTGATGTCACTTTCGCTTTGGAATCTGGCTCAGAATACTTCAAAATTGACAACGTCACTGGAGAGCTTACTACAGGCAGCAAGAGGATTGACAGAGAGAAGCTGCCGCAGTGTCAGATGATATTTGATGAAAATGAGTGCTTTTTGAACTTTGAGGTATCAGTCATAGGTCCCCTACAGAGTTGGGTGGATCTGTTTGATGGCCGTATTGTAGTCACAGACATCAATGACAACACCCCCTCTTTTCCTTCACCAGTACTCACGCTGTCTGTTGAGGAGAATCGGCCAATCGGCACACTCTATCTCCTTCCCACAGCCACAGACCGTGATTTTGGTCGTAATGGCATTGATCGCTATGAGCTTATCCAGGACAGTAGAGATGGGGGATCATCTTTGCGGCGGCCTGCGAACGGACCTACCAATGGGAACGGTGGTGAGCGAAGGAGAGTGTCAGAAACAGGGGCAGGACCTGCCAGCAGGAGCAGCGTGTTTGAACTTCAAGTTGCCGACACACCTGAAGGACAGAAACAGCCCCAGCTGATCGTGAAAGGGCCTCTGGACCGCGAAGCACGGGATTCTTATGAACTCGTGCTACGGGTTCGTGATGGCGGCAACCCTCCCCGCTCCTCACAAGCTCTGTTACGAGTGTCCATCACAGACGTCAACGACAACAGTCCACGCTTTGAGAGAGCCGTGTATGAAGCAGAAATGCCAGAAAACACCCCACCTGGCACACCTGTCCTGCAGGTGCGTGCCGCAGACCGTGATGTCGGCGTGAACGGGCAGGTTGAGTATGTGTTTGGAGCAGCGACGGAATCAGTGAGGCGGCTTCTGAGGTTGGATGAAGCATCAGGTTGGCTGAGTGTTCTGCATCGCATAGACCGCGAGGAAGTTTCGCAGCTACGCTTCACCATCACAGCTCGTGACCGCGGCCAACCACCTCGCACTGACCGCACTACAGTCGTTCTCAACGTAAGGGATGAAAATGACAATGTACCCATTGTGGAAATTCGAAAAATTGGACGAATCCTTGTTCGGGATGGCGCTGCAATGGTTCCAGAGAACGTGTTGGTGGACACTCCAGTAGCATTAGTGCAGGTGTCAGACCGCGACCAGGGAGAAAATGGTGCGGTTACGTGCACTGTGGTTGGGGATGTGCCATTTACGTTGAAACCGGCGGGTGAGACAGCCCTAGCGCCTCCACCAGCCACGGATGATGCATTTGAACGAAACAAAAAGAAATATTTTCTCCACACCTCAGCACTTTTGGATTACGAAGCTACTCGTGAGTATAGTGTCACTATCGTGGCAGTGGACTCCGGTAGCCCAAGCCTCTCTAGTAACAGTTCCCTTCTGGTACGTGTGGTGGACATCAATGACCATGCTCCCACTTTTGCCCAGAGCTTAGTGGAAGTGCATTTTGCAGAGAATAATGCCCCAGGAGAACGAGTGGTCACAGTAGTGGCTTCTGATGCAGACAGTGGTAAGAATGCAGAGATCGCATACTCACTGGACCCATCTGTTAATGGAGCTTTTTACATTGATGCCGATCATGGTGATATCCGTGCCACTGGGGCACTAGATAGAGAGCAGAGGGAACGCTATGAATTTCGTGTGATAGCTCGAGATAAGGGCACCCCGTCTCTGCAAGGCTCTGCTACTGTCATAGTTCAGGTCACAGACAGGAACGACAATGCCCCCAAATTTGTCCAGGAAGTCTTCACATTCTACGTCAAAGAGAACCTGCTCACCAATAGCCCCGTCGGCATGGTGACTGTTACCGATGCAGATGAAGGCGAGAATGCAGAGTTGAGTCTTTTTGTTGAGCACGATGAAGAGGAGGGTGGAGAGGAGGGCAAAGAGGGGAAGCAAGAAGTTTTCTCCATTGAAAATAACACTGGAACCATTTTCTCCTCTGCATCCTTTGACCGCGAACGACGTAGTACATACTCATTCCGCGTGCGCGCTGTTGATGGTGGAGAACCGCCACAGTCTGCCACCGCCACCATCTCCCTGTTTGTCACTGATGAAAATGACAACGCGCCATCCATCACATCACCCGCTAATGAATCATACACCCTTCTGCCACCCGCTAGCGGAGCTCGGACTGTAGTCCGCACAGTCTCAGCCTCCGATGGCGACACAGGGTCTAATGCCGATCTCCGCTACACTCTGGTAGGCGGAAACCCTTTTCGTCTGTTTGAGATTGGCTCAAGTAGTGGGGTCATAACCTTGGCAGAGCCCCTGGAGAGAAGACACAGGGGTCTGCACCGCTTGGTGGTCCGGGTCAATGACAGTGGCGTGCCTTCCCTTTGTGCCACGGCACTGGTGCATGTCTTCATCAACGAGAGCTTGGCCAATGCTACGCTGGTGGATGCACAGGTGAGACACATCAGTGCAGCACTGCTGTTCAAATTAACACAAACAAAGGGTAATTTTCACAACTTTTCACAACTAGGAAATCCTGGCATGAAATAGCACTTTTTAAAAATATTGCTGTTTATAAATATTCATGCATCAAATTGCTGTTGACCCACATTGGATATTGGATAGAAAGAAACACATACAGATGCAAAGATGAAAGATACACACTCGCATACACATACACAGTCACACTTGCCTGCGCAGAATAACTATGATTGAATATCCAAGCCTTGACATGATAATTGAGAAGTCTGGGCCTTGCAGTAGGGATGAATGTGTATGTGTGCGTGTGTGTGGTTCAGCAGACAGAGCTGTGAAATGAGGATGCAGTTATCAAAGGGCAGACACGCCATTTAAGACTTTCCATTTTTGCTCTCTCTCTCTCTCTCTGTATGTCTCTCTCCCCTCTCACTCAGGTGTCCCGCAGCCTTGCAGTCCCCCTCTATATGGATATTGCAGGTGACCCAGACAGCGAGAGAGCTTTGGGTAAACAACGCCTGAGCGTTGCCATCGGTGTCCTGGCTGGTGCTGCCGCCGTTATTCTGGTGATCCTTCTGGTTGTGACAGCACGACAGTGTGGGGCACAGGGTAAGAATGGCTATGAGGCTGGGAAGAAGGAGCCAGAAGAGGACTTTTTCAGTCCACAACCTCCCCCTCTGCTAGCCCAGGGCTCCCAAAATGAACGTGGGCGTAAACCCCGCAGAGACAAGCGTAATAACGGTACTGCCAAATCTGAGCGTTCTTTATACAGTGGAATTATGACGGTGAATGCCTGCAGACGTGGGGGAGGCGATGAAGAAGAGGAGGATGAAGATGTTAGCAGTGCCAGCGAGAGGATTGCAGCACGTTATTGTGCAGCTGCTAACGGAGACCTAAGCAGTCCAAGACTAGGCTCAAGACGTCACCAATCAAGTCCAGATCTGGCACGCCACTACAAGTCCAGCTCACCTTTGCCTGCAGTGCATCTTCAGCCCAACTCACCACCCGTGGAAGGCAAGAAGCACCAAGCTGTGCAGGAACTGCCCCCCACTAACACCTTCACTGGCAACGGCACCGGTAATGCAGACGCCATGTCACTCAGCTCAGACCAGTGCTCCGATTACGGCTGCCAAACTGTCAAGTACAGCAAACAGGTAAGAACATAAAGATCTATGTTTCACCACTGCACCACTGCACCACTTTCATCAAGTGTCTTAGAATTGTACTAGTTCTGGATCATTTTGGCCAGCAAGGAGTAACGTTTACCCAAAATGTTACAAGGCTTGTCAGGACAAAAGCTTCAAGCTTGAACTAGATTTGGATTCCAAAACTAACCTAAATTCATTCAGTCCTGTGGGATATTCCTGTACTAATATAGAAAAACGCTGATAGCCATTGGATTACCCCACACATTTTCTTTGTTTCTTTGAGTACACTGTAATTAGGTTTTCTAAGAAACGATCTGGTATAAATGGAAGCCAGTTTCCACCTCAGAGAGAAAAAAAATTAGTCTAGTATAATGTTTAAAATAAATAAAGTCAACCTGTGAGACATAATCACACTGTGAGACAAAAATCACAACTGTGGCGTATAAAGTAACAACCGTGAAATATAGTCAGATTGTACAGGCATTCTGCCAAAGTCACACTGTGAAGTATAGTCACATTTCTAACATATAAAGTTGCAAAAGTGATATTAAAAAATCACAACTATGAGATATAAAGCCACATTGTGAGATATAATTGCACGATAGGGAGATTTAAATAACGAGAAGTAATAATTGTGTGATGTAAAGTCACAATTACATTTTAGATGTGGAAACAGGCTTTTCTGGACATATAACACATCATTTTATGAAGTTAGGGGCAATATTTTGCCCATATCTTGTCAAAAGCTTTTGGGTTATTTTGTAGTTCCGAGGTGAATTCAAGCTGATCTGCTCTTAGTGAAATCTCATCCCATCAAGAACTAAAGAAAAAGCAAAACTAGTTGTAGAAAAGCACAAATGTGACAACTACTGCAGTCAGCCTGTACTGTTGTTGTGTTACTGCGTGTGGAGTGGTTAAGGTTATATGGTGCTAACTGCCTGCTCTCCTTTCCAGGAGTAGCTACTGAAAATAGACTGTCGAAGAGAGGAGAAATGTAACCCATTTTCTCTCACACCACCATAGATCTCTTTCCACTTGCTCAGTCTCTCTCTTTCTCTCTTGCTTTCTATCATTCTCTCCATCATACTCCCCTTATTTTCCTGTCTTTGACATTCTTTCCACTCCTTTCCTTGTTCTTTCATTTTCTGAGACAAAGTGTTTTCTGTTTGGAAGTGTTAAATATAGAGCGGAATATATGTCTACCTGTTTTGAGCGGAACTGGCCAGTGTGTTTGACAGTATATGCATGAAACGCTTGAGAGAGAAACCACGCAGGCTTGCAGAGTTGTCTTTTTTGACTTAATCTGTCATCTTTACACTTTTATCCAGGTCATAGATTTAATGCAGCATATCCAAACTGCTAGCTTAGCACTTAACGGAAGCATTAAAAAAAGATTACCTGTGCACCCTTTGACAGGCGCTTTGGACTAAGCCTGAACCAAAGGGTGGCCTCATACTATAGAGAGACATGGTTAAATTGAACACTGGGATCACATTACATTTTCTGACAGGTGTTGGGAGCTTAAACCAAATCCGCAGAGGTCTACACGCGAGATATTGAGTCCTCAATGACATGTCATTTTTGGTCTTTTTAGCATGACTGACAGTCAGATTGTAAGTCTCTTTACCCAGCTCCTAAAAAACAGCTGATGCAGTCGTTAGGGAGATGTGTGCCTCGCAAGACCTAATCAATCCATACACGCTGGTGTGATCCTGACCACAGTGGGTGGCTTAATCCAATACCGAGTCAATCCTCTTAATCTGCTGACATTTTTTTCCCACTGAAAATGCTTAATAGAGAATTCGGATGTGTATTTGTGTGCTTCTGCGTGTGCATTCATACTCGGCCAAGAGTTTGGGGTGAGAGTGCGTTAATGCTTACTGGTGAGTTTGTTGGACTCATTCTGACGGTTTAATCAATTATTGATCACACTGTAATTAACTCCTCTACCGCAGAGCTTTGTGACCTAGCCTAACTCGAGCTTGGTGTAGACGGTGCGTGTATGTGTGCGTCTGGCTTCCATGATGGGACAGTATAGCGTGATGGCAAGTCAATACCCTACTGCTGTCTGAATTTGCAAACAGGCCCCTGCGCGAACGCATACATAAACAGCACTCTCAGAATTGAATGCCGACGAAAATGGAAATCCTTTTGACCTATATCTGTCTCTCTCTCTCTATCGGGCATCTCTCCTATCTTCTATAAATGCACAACTCGGCATGTTCCTAAGTGAAACTCCAAACTCCCTCTTTGCTGCAGCACACTTTTTCTATAGCCCCTCCCCCATCCGCCCACTCACGCCAACACCTATCGACCGGCTGCATTCTGTCCCCACGGCGGCCTACGTTCCTATCATTTGAATAGACAGAGCGGCAATCAATATACTAGGCTTGTTAATGTTGCGAGTGCCAACACACACCTGTAGACACGCTGCTCGGGTGTGCAGGGTTAACGGTCAGACAGGTGGGCAGTAGGTGAGTCTGTGTAACTCAACTCACACGCTCGGGATCAGGCAACAGGTCAGATGGATAGTCGATATACTTGACACTCACACTTGCATGCTCACGGGTGCCATGCGTATGCTAGTGAGGACCGACTCCAGAGATAGATATTATAAATTAATGGAGGAGACCAGTGATGGAGGGGCCAGGAGACAGTGGGAGACACATGGAGGGATACAGAAAGGGAGAGAGAGAGAGAGAAATGAGGGGAGATTGCTAATGCTCACCTCACTTTTGCAGGGCTGTATTGATTTTCATTGGGAAAGCATTATAAAAGCTTTTACATGGACGTGCACTGCAGTGGTTATAAAGGATTGAGAATGATGGTGGAAGTATGTGTGTTTGACCTAGCAATGTTATTGAGGGGAAATTGTTGAAAAATGTCTAGAAGTTTTTGCTAAATCTGAAGAGGGAAAAAAATCTAATTTTGGGGACATCCTTGAAAGGAAAAATGGTTCATTAGGAGACTAAATTATGTTTTAATTCACCTCTAAAAATGCCAAAAGTTAAGTTTAGAATGGAGTGATTAGTATTAATATTCTAATATAAGGCAATTAGAAGTCCCCATTTAGAAACACGTAAAATAACTTACTTTGTTTCTGCATCATCATGTTTCTGATTTTCTTTCTGATCACATTTTATGTCAGCTGCTCAATTAAAAGTCATTTACTGCAAATGCATGTACACTTGCACTAAATAAGCTCAGTACCGTGTACGTCCCATAAAATTGTATTGGACATCTGTGAAATGCAAGGCAATAAAAATGACAGAGGATGCTTTTCAGTGGCCAAGTGTAACCGTACTGAAAAATGAGAGGTTAATAATTTATAGATGACACATTAGGTTAGTAACACTGATGGCCATGACCAGATGGGAGGTGTTCTCATGTGACCACCACATATCTTTGCAACAACAGCCATTAGTGCAAGGTTAACTTGTTGTTTATCCATATTCAGTAAGTGAAATTGATTGATAATTGAGAATGGAGGACATAGTGTATATATGTAAAGCAGCCATGTAAACACAATCTTATATGTTCTTTGTTATATTTCCATATAAGGTTCCAAATATGGAGAACATTTTTTATTTATTGAAAAGCTGTTCATGCAGAGAACTGAAAATCAGTGTGAATTGCCGTTCACAACCCATTGTACTTCCTTAATGTGACATATTTTCAATTGAAACAAGATATTCAGCAAGAAACAATGTAGAGGGGAATCAATTGCATCGTGAAAAGTGAATGTTTTATACCAGAACACAGTCAACCCAAATGCAAATTTGCTAAGATAATGCATCAAATCCTGTTTGACTATTGGTTAACATTATTCAATAGCCTCCTTACTGATGTTAGCATAAAATGAAAAGTAATTTCAGTCAATTCTTTCTTTTTAATAACGTGCAACAATGAATCTTTCAGCATATGCTATCCAAAAATGTGCATTTAGAAAGTAAATAGGGTTATTTGGGACTTTATGTTGACTTAGTCATTTGTAATACCAAATAAAGCTTTATAAACAGAAATAAAGCTTTACAATTAGCTTACCTCCCACATTCATGCTGTATTTCTTTTTTTAGACCAAATTAAAAATAATGAAAAGTAAAACTGAAAAGTTCATTTCTGTCAAGTAGGTCATATGGAAAGAAATGCTGGCAAAACACAATTTGTATTAAAATATCTTCCTTCAGTGTCCATTAAGGCTTTGTTTGCCACATTGTATAAATCTGAAATGAGTCAGAAAGTCAAGGCTGTCAGAGTTTTGTAACGCACAGACCTGCTCGCCTGACTGTTTCAACCTCAAAATGAGACACGACAGGAATTCAGGGTATTCCTTACCCATATCCTCCCAGACAAGCAGCAACAGAACCAAGAAAACACACACACATTAAGCTGAGAAGCAAAGGTGCATGAGGAGATGAAAAGTTCCCATCCTCTTACATCAGTTTCTAGCACAAGATCTAGGCCATGACTTTTAACTGTTTCTTCCTCTGTGTCCAGACAGTGTTAAGTTTGTTTTAGTTTGTCCTCAACATGTAATTACATGTAATCAGTATTTCATAATATTAATATATTTACATCAGTTTTACTTGATTCATTTATTTATAATGAAATGACATAATTTTAGTCAACAAAATAACATTTTAGTTTATTATACTGTGTTGATTAATATCTTATGAATTCATCATGCTTAAGAGTTAAGGCCGTCACCAAGAACGATAACTATATTATATTAAGTCATGATAAAGTTCTGTTTATTATAAGCTTGTGCTGCAGTTTTGTCGTCTGCCCTTTTACATGCTCAAGTTAAAGCAGGATGAATTTTGATTGGCTATCAATATTGTTATTGTTCATCAGCTGGAAAAAAAAAATCTGAAAGGGACTCCAGTGATATTGTTCCTCCATACTGTTATCATTATAGTTGTTGTGTGAACTCTTCTTTAGTTTGGAGTGATTTTTAAAACTATATCTTTAACATTATAGTTATTGTCCTTGGTGTGAACGGGCCTTCTTTTTTTGTGTTTTAGAGACTGTTTAAGATGTTGCACAATGCGCACTGCATTGAATATATTCAGTCAAATTCTTAGTAGCACATAACTTATTTTACAGTCATCTATGCAGTCACTTCATTGTCTGTAAAAAGTAATATCACATTTATGTTGTGGATTCTGCAGACTAATCTCATATACTTATATATAGGATGCATTTGAGTGAATATTATTAATCCGTCTGCAAAGTGGTTCAGTTTACCGGTATTCAGTTCTTCCAGCTCATGCGGGTCAATCCCCAGTGTACTATGATTGGATTATTTAAATAAATTATTTTCCTATATTTTCCTTCTTTCAAAAACATTGCTAGTGCATTGTTAATATATTGCAGTGTAGCTGTTTTCTCATCATATTTTGGCAACAGTTTGAAATAAATTAATTTAGTTGAGTTTTCAGCCCTTTGTTGATGAAATAAAAAAAAAATAAAAAAACTTTGTCAACAAACATTGTTGTTAGTAATTGTGTTGGCTAGATGAATACTGACTGGGAATCCTTTGTAAAAAGATGCTAATGGAAATGCTGGGATCAGAATTATTCTTCATAATCTTTCAATGATGCACCATACCCTAGCTCTGCAGCCAAAATATCATCTGGCCAAATGTTTGATGGCTATTATTAGAGATATTCCTGTGCTGGCAGCACTAAAGGCATCAATTCCATACAAACTAACACACAAATATGCATTCTTATAATTAAACACACACACATACACACAAACTAAATACACACCCAGAGTAGGCAATTAAACAAACAAACCCACACGATAACACACCTCTTTGTTAGCGCTATGTATTGTGTCTTCAGCACACTGCTGGCACTGAGTGGAAAAGCTCCAGCATTTAGAGTCCCAGTGTCATTTCCTATTCAGCTCTTACTGAATTGCATTCATATTTGAGCCAGCATTAACTCGGCTCTCCGATTCCCTGGATCCCCGTACTGAAGGTTCTTGAGGGGTGATCCTTTTGTTGTGGTCTGACTGTAGCTCTGTGGTTCTACAGTTACAGTTCAGGGTTACCCTAGTGTCATGAACCAGCCTGAGTATTCATCTTTTATTCAAACACCCCAGGCTGCTTCTGTCACTGCCTGTCAGAGAAAGAGAGAGAGATGCATACTTAAACCCCTGAGTAATGAAAGAAACAAAAGATATTAAATATATAATAGGTAATAAATAAATACTAGAAAAAGAGAGAGAGAGCAGCTATTTATGGCAAATTAAGATAGTACGTGTGTGTGAGTGAGTAAGTGTGTGTGTATATATATATATATATATATATATATATATAATATATATAGTATACTGTATATCGGCATATATTGCAATAGAAATTACAATTTTTGTTTCTTCAAAAGTCGGTGAAATTAACTAGGTAAAAAGAATAAAATTTAATTTACCATGCGTAGTATTGCAGACCTTCATTAAAAAAAAGAAAAAAATAAGATTGACGTTGAAAGATTAAAACCATGCAGATGTAACCATTTTTATTGAAATGTTTTTACGTACAAATATTTCTAATTTGAACAAATACTTTTGAACAAAGGGGTTAAATTAAGGTGTCAGTAAGTCCTCCACAAAGGCAGTTACTTTTTTTTGTGATAAATGAATCTGTTTTTTTTTTAAGAAGTCTGATTTATTCAACAACGTTGAAGTACACCAAAAAGTGTTTGTTGGCAAAGAAACAAAACAAGTGACTGTCTTTATGAGTTATAGAATTACAATATTTTTTTCAGTCAGTTAAATGAGTGATTCAATAACACGCATAAAGACACTTTTTTCATTCTTGCATGAATTGTGCATTTGAATAAATACGTTTTATTAAATAAATGATTAATTGACTCCGTCATTAACACTCATTAAATGAGTGCACATTCATTAAATGATCATTATTTTATTTTAAAAAGCCTTCACATATAAGATTTTTTATAAAACTTAGGTCATCTTTAAAAAAGTAATTTGCCATTTTGAACAATGACTTAATGAGTATATATTGGTTTGTATGTATGCTTTCAAGTATTCTTAATTTTAAACAGCTATGATGACAAATTAGGTGTCAGTGCTCCTCACAGTAGCGACTCGTGACATTAGGTCAGTGCATTACATAACTTTATTAAATAAATGTGTCTTTGTTAAAACTTTAGTTATTTATTATATATCCATATATATGATTTTCATAAAGATTTGTATCTCTGAAATTGTCCCTACAGAAGTTGTCCCAACTTTGTCTACATTATTTGTGTGCTAGAACAGCATATTACATACAAGCACTACACTCTAAAAAAAAAATTCAGGGTAAAAAAAACAAACAACCATTTCTGGTTTATTTGGCAATCCAGCGCCGGTTAAATATTGGACAGAACACATACATTCTGGTTATTTTGACCCAGCTGGTTGACCCAAAATGCCGGGTTGTTATATTTAACTCAGTTATTGTTTAAAAATGACTTAAAATGGGTTGGGAATTAGAAATCACACACAGAATTACTAGAGGCAACAGTAAAAATCAAAATGTGAACATTTATTAATAAGCAAGAATACCCATGTACAAAAATATAAAACAAATTTAATTTATTTGGATGAACCACCACCTTGCGTTTCACCCATAGCTGAAAGATGCCATGACTGACTCCATAACCTGCCCCTAAACAAAGAGTACTGAGATTAGAGAACATATTTTAACATCAAAATAACTTAAATTCAGTTTTATAATGAAGAAAATCAGGCAAAAGGCATTTCCATCAAACAAAATGATCGTTGCTGGTGCATTTAGCTGACTGACATCTCGTCCCTGTATGTGAAAAGTTATTTACAGCACAGTAAAGACTTTATAGATTAAATAAAACATATACAAACCAATATTTCACTGAAGATTGTTGGGGGTTGGGGGTTACGTTGCAATATTGGAAATATCTGTTTTAAACCGTGAAGGCGAACCAATGGATTTCCCACATGCAACGTGCAAACTTTGCACAAGATTATGCCGGTCTCTTAACCTCGGTGTGAAAGAGTAAAAACTGACGGCGTTTTAGCATCTGCACTTGCGTAACAGTGCAATTCTTCGAGCCGCAAGAGACAAATCTACTTCAACATATGCTGATAATGGTTTATAGCTGTCTTAAATTATTCCCTTAATATTTCTCATGTGGCCCGTATAGTGAAAAACATGAGAAAAAAACATATTTCACATTAAACAGGTTGTTTTTGAAAATCCGTGTATGAAATAAAGCTGCTCTTAATTTGCATTGATGACTGTAGTTTTAATCATTTTAATTATAGTCCTGTAATTCATTGTATAAATTAATAGATCTGTTTTAAAAAACCTTTTTAAAAACCTTTTTAATGAGGAGCAAGCTAATAGCCTAATGTTTTATTGCGTGATGCGCTATGAATGATTGCAGGGCAAATTAATTGTAATTTAATAATAAAAGTATCCTAATAATAATAATAGGCCTAAGAAGTAGAAGAATGCAACAGGACTGTATTAATTGGAAATGCCAAATCCTCTTAATATTGCCAGTATTTGATGCTTTTGAAAATATCTGGCTATTGTCGACACATGATACGATGCAACTCAGCATGGGGAGGTTATTACGGGGGCCCCCCACAGTGCATGCCCTGCGTGCCCGTACGCTATGCCACTGCACTAACCTAACGACTGGGTAACACAAAAACTATCCAACACTGGAAAAGAAACAAGCCAACAATCTCAGCCCAGCGGTTGGAAAAAAATCATTTTTTAGAGTGTAATGAGAGCACATTGACACTCCATATGCACTATATATCAGTATGCATAACAAAGAATAAAGGGCACAGTCTTTAATTAGCATTTTAGTCTGTTTGGACTTGCACACTTAATTATAAGACTGTAATTAGGGATTATACCTTGGCTCAACTTTTTCTTGCTGAAAGAAAGCTCAGGAAGGGAAAAAGATAAAAACAGAGAGATGAGATTTTCTGTCCTCCTTTCATCACATTGTTAGGCCTGCGAACCAGATCACTACATTGGCTCACTAATTCCTAACTGCCCATTTACACAGAAACATGTCCAACCGAGGGATTTGTTCATGTATGTGCAGCAAGTGTCAATCAAATAAAATAAGCTTGTTTTATTGATTTCCTCACATTTATGGCATTGTATGCAGTCCATGTGTGAACAGCGTGATGATGATGTGGAAGAATAATGGCTGGATGCAGCACTTCCGTGAGTCATGGGGATTGTGAATTATAGTCTTCGAAGCGGCCAGATATACTACTGTGACATTATTATGCATAAAACCACAGAGCGTATTTTTTACTTGATTTATTTATTTTGTTTTGTTTGGTTATTTGAATATTTTACCATTTAAGACACACTATAGGAGCCCTATAGATATAATCTTTTGCTCTTCTGTGCTTCTGCTGCAAAGGCGCTTTTCATGTAGAAGAAAAACTACTTGTCGTTCTCCTTGGATACACCACTATACAGTCGTCCGCCCCCCTACGTCTCATCCCACTGGTGGAAAATGAGTGTGTGGGCAAGCGGGCCTGTGGCCGTTCCTTGTTTGTGTGTGTGTGTGTGTGTGTGTGTGTGTGTGTGTGTGTGTGTGTGTGCGCGTTAGTGTTTGTGTGTGTGATCCCTTACACCTGCCTGTACACGTCCACAGGAAGTCCACAGAGATAAGGCATGATGCTTTCCTCACACTGCCCAAGTGTAACAGTGTTCAGAACAACACCCACCACGCTTCAAAGAATGCTGAAAATGTTTGAAAGTAAAGCAACCGAGGCAACACACTTTCTAACCCTGAATCTAAATCCGACACCCTCCCCGATCCGCAATCCCCCTCCCCAATCGCGTGCACACACTTTTTCGGTCTGCTTTTTGATGCGCACACATACAGCAAAACCCATGAACACAACCCGCACACACACTCACACGTGGCACCGGCCCCGGGGGAAACAACAGCCGCCTGGGCGAAAATAAAACTCTTCACTCGGTTAGAATTAAATCAAAGCGATGCAAATCAAATGGCCAATTAAAGCCACAAACACGTTTCCTGGGAGATGAAATGCTGACGCCTAATTGGTTGGATAAAAGGGGCAATGCATCTAAGAAGACAGACCTGAGAAGGACGTTTTGGAAACGCAGCAATGAGAAGAGATTGTGTGTGTGTGTGTGTGTGTGTGTGTGTGTGGAGCATAGTGTTGGGAGACTCACTGAACATAAGTTAGACTGTCAACTATGTGGGCCGTAAGTGCTTCGTTTTCTTTGTAATTTAGAGGAAACACTTTGCTAAGGGAAAAGCTGAACGTGAGATGGAGAGGCTTTTTTTTGAAGTTCAGCTTTCACACAGTAGTTCTTCAGGGTTCTCACAACATAGAAGGGATTTTAAAAACGTTTGTGCTGGAAAAGCAGCTAGGAAGAAAGAAAATGTCTGATATCTATGCACACACAAACACGTCCAAGCTGTGGCTCGGGCTTCAGTCGCACGACACGGTCAGACAACTCCCGCTGAGATGTCACAGTTGCTGTATGTGTTTGTGCGCTTGCTGACGAGTGAACGCAGCTTATGAGGAGAGACAAATGCACAGTATTTCACAGCTTGCACAGTGGAAATGCCTGATTAACTGATATGATCAAATAAGAAAACAAGAGGAAATGTCAAAGTGAATTTTTGCATTTGCATTTGTTTTGGTTCAGAATTTTAATTGATGGTTGTCAACTTCAAACCTTCCTGTTTGGCTGTTTTATCTGATCATTCTTGTGAAAAAGAAGTGTGCTTAATTGTATTGAATGTGCACTTGTAGTATACTTTAAATCCTGATAGTATACTTTAAAAAAAATTGTACTTACAGAAAATATATTAAAGCCTTAACCCTTACTTGTGTGTAAGTGTACATAAGAGACCGTTTTATAATTGCCATAATGCATTTAATGCACGTTTAAAGGTTCACCTTGTTATAGTCAAATTACATACTTAAATATCTTTTAATAATCTTTTTTGTGTGCTTTCAATAATTACATTTAAGTGTTGACTGAAATATTTACAAAAATATCACTTGTAATGTGTAATTCAATAGTACATTTAAAGTTAATATAATGTAAATGTCCGAAATTGTAAATTCATCATTACAGATGTGTTGAATAGGAATTACATTAAAGCATATTTTGGCATAAAAGGTTTGGAACAACTTGCAAGTGAGTAAATTATTACAGAATTTTAATTTTGGGGTAAACTATCCCTTTAAGTCCTACTTAAGCGGGTCAAATAATCACTAAATTTCATTTAATTCCAATTAACATGCAATTAAGCATCCAAAGATTTTTAATCAGTTTCTTCTAAAATATATTATTTCCCTCTCTCGCTCTCTCTCTCCTCTCTCACACACAAAACACAACACACACACACACACACATTGTTAGCTGTGGCGGCTCGTGGGTTTTAAAATAGAGGAGGCACACTAATTGTATTGGTCTGGGGATCATTATTATTATTATTATTATTTGCTTAACCACATTAAAATGGCTTTTTTGTTGCTTTAACGACACACATACAGCAAGATAATTTAATTTCACTTACCTGGCATATCACTTGACACAAACATCCATTCCTTCTTAAAAGTCTGTGTTAAAAGAGCCAACTGTTGTAACGTTAGCCTGTATCCAGCTTAGGTGTGTTCTCCCTTTATTTTTTTATATACTGTTTGAATGACAGCTTGGTAAATCTGTTGGTGATCAAATATTCAATATCGCTACTCATAAGTACTTGGTACATTATCAGCACAGCGGGAGACGTTAAAGCTAATATCACATAATTTACGTCTCTATGATGATTGGTTGATATACCAGAAGGGAGGCTAGCCTGCTCTACGAGGTTTCCTTTCTCAACACTCCTCAGCGCTGAAAGTGAACACTCGATGCTGATTGGCAATTTTTTTACCAACAGAGGCACGAGAGCTCAGCTCTCCCCCGGCCTCCCCTTCTCTGTCACCTAGCGGTTGTAATTACATCAGCAGATTCGGCACATTCCCGATAGAAAAGCAGCGCTTTCCAACTTCATTAACATGTTATGGTATTATATCTGTGAAATTACAAACAAAAAATACACATTCTGAAACATGAACTGAAATAAATTGTGAATTTTATTAACATTAAATTGTCCTCCTGCCATTTTCACCTTAACATTTTTGGGAAGCTGTGCCTCCCCCGACGAGCCGCCACTGATTGTTAGTGCTGAGTTGTGGGCTGCAGTTGTTTATTGTTGCTAAATGGATTGATTTTTTCTTCTCATATGTTGTGTATTTCCAGAGGCAGGACTATAAACAGTTTTTCCCCCCACTTTGCTCTGTTCTAAGCTTTTAGGGTTAGTGATACAGGCTTAAAACAGCATGCGGGTGAGTAAATAATGACCAAACTTCAATTTTTTGGGGGTGAACTAACCTTTTTAGCTTTTTGTAGTATCACATTTTGTTTCCATCAGGCCACAATCGCTGACCTGATCTCAGGTTATATCAGCATTCCTTAAAATACAGTGGTTGTGACAGTTTTAGTATTTCATAAGAAAACATAAACAATAATCTCCCTTAGGAGCCCTGTAAGACATCAGTTATGTTCGGATCTGATAAAGCGTATAGTATGATATTCCACATAACATTTGACATTTGTTTGAGCCGCAGGCTAGTCAGAGTGTCATTGATCTGTGGTGAGAAATGAGGGTTCGAATCTGGGGTTGTGTCCCGATTCTGTTCCCCTCATCATTTTAGGTCATCTGTCCTCTTTCTCTCTCAGTAAACTGTTGAAAAATAATAAATAATTGACATCTGTATATATACAGTATGTAATAGATACATGAGACATCATAACCGAGTTCCAAACGGATGTTCAGGAGGAGCTTGTTCATCTAATTCTGCTAATCATGCCACGAAGGATATATACACAGCTGCTTACCTCACTCCTTTGATAGTTCTCCTGGCATCCCTCCACCACCCTGACTCCACCTTAATTTCTATAATTAAATATGTCCGGAAGGTGGGGGTGGGCTCAAGCCCCCTCATTGTGGACAGTAAACCAAACCAGTTTACATTCATCACACTCGAGTATAAAATGAACAGGAACCCGTGAAATGGATGTTTACAACAACCTGGTCTTTAAAGAGCGGGGCCTAATATTGTCAGGTGTCTTTATGATGGTTTATGCTGGTCGTTATTCCACTGGATTGGTATTTATTAAAGTGCAGAGTGATTTAATGTTTGCATTTAATGGTCTGAATATTTTATGGCCTAAAACGCCAGCAGGGGGAAAAAAGTAGCAGAGGGAATGGAGAGCTGGACAGTATTTTGACATTGTTGAGCTATGCTAGTAGTTAGATACTTCTTTTTACATATGTATTTTATTTTGTGTAGTTTATTTTATTTTATTTTTACAATGATGGTCAGCATTTACACTTCATATATTTACGCTATTTACACTAAATTCCATTAATTTACACTAAATTCCATAAAACAACAGATTAGCAGAAAACAACAGACTTGATATTAAAAATGTAGTTGCCATCAGTGACATTTAACAAATAATATTTTGTTTAATATATAATATAAATTATTATATTTTAATTTTATATGGACTAGAAATAAAAAATAAATTGACCATGCAAAACAAATAAATCCCTATCATTTGATGCCACATTAAAAAAATATAAAATCCTAATGACCAAATGACATTTAACAAGACATTTTATTGATAAATTATTACGATAAATATTAAAATGCAATTTTATATATGACAATGAATGAATGAATGAATGAATGAGAAATTGTCACACAGACATCTGTTCATCTGTTGTTTCGAAAAAAAAATGCTAAATATATTTCTGTCATGACAACTCTCAGAAAGTTTAGCATGGTAATATACATGACAACAATGCATTAATTTGGTTCTTTGCACTGATAGATCTGCTACGCTACTGCTGCTGCTGCGGCAGAGCAAGTACCGATACTTGCTACTGTCAATACATCCACAGACATGCTGCTGTAAGCATGTAAGAAACATAGCTGCTGCAAATATAAACATACATGAAATAACCCCCATATAGCATACATGAATCACCTCGTAGCAGATCTATACAGGTGGAGCTGGGGAAGGTGGGGGGTTTCTGAAGCAAGCTGCAACTGCTACAGCAAGCACTAGTCATATATTTTAATGTTGAGAAGTGAGCTCATTGGCTACACGATACAGGCCTGAGAGAGCAACCAATCATCTGTGCTCAAGTGCAGTAATAATGTCATTAGGTCAGATTGAGTTAGACCTATCGGACTGCGCCATCTAGAGTTTCATGCCAGAACTCTGTATTAAATTTACTTTGTTAGATGGCTAGTGAACAAAGAAGCTGCATGGACGCAAATCAATCTGAATAATTTGATTGAACCGGTGCATTGAATTGAACCATTCAGGTGAATTGATTCACTGAAAGTTTTTTTTAAATGCTTCATATAAGATATTTAACCCACAATGTTTGATTGGTACCTCAAATTGTTTGCCGCTTTGTATATTACACCTTTACTTGTTGAAAACTCACTCGCAACTGCAAAACGGTTTTGAAAACAACAGAAATACTGTCATTCGGAAGCACGGAGGTTGACGGATGTTCACTACTTTTAGTAAGCTACTCCCCGACACTGGATGTTAATTATGCCTTTGTCACAGAAAGGGCCTATTCTCACAGTGGACGTCATGAGATGAACCTAGATGATGAAGGCTTCACAGAGATGAGCGATTGCGTCTGAGAGGAACTGAGAATGGGGGGCGGACTGAAAGAGTGTAGTGTGCTCTGCCTAATAACGCCCCTCTGTGTCACACGCATACACACACTGAGGCTATTGTCACAGCAACCGCAGCATGTCGTGAGACATTCTGTTTAAATTTATGTGTGTCACAGGGGTGTGTTCGCTGTCTGGGCCGCTGAGTGTAGGTGTGTACGAATTTATTGTTTTGCGTTCAGAGACTGTGAAAATCGCATGATTACGTATTTTCATCTCACAGAATGTCACCTCAGTGACAAGTTTCTGACAGGAAACAGAGCCAGGACTGCTTGTGCATATGTTCGTTGGCAAAGCTGCATGTAGCATAACTGATTAAAAATGCCGTCTTACATAGCATGAGCTCATCTGCATGTGAAAATAAGTCATCCGACACGGGACATACTTATACAGCTCATTATACACACATTGCAAGACATCCTTACTCACTTCACTATGTATTTTTTTGTGGTGTCTGTAACAGAACTGCTTTGTTTGATTGCTGGTCAGTATAAAATGGACAATAAGGGACGGTGTGTGTGTGCATGTGTGTGTGTGGGTGTAGCTTTTTGTCACAAGTGGGTATTCATTAAATTTCTCTGTCTCACCATAGATATATACCCAGACACACACATGTGAAATTCATATGCACAACACACATACATATGAAGGCAAGGCTGTAGCTGAAGCATCCTGTTTACTTCGTAAAGCACAATGGATACTTTTATGTGGAAGTCTGAGACGATGATGAGGGAAGGAAAGGAAAAAAGAAATATAAACTATCACTCCTCAACACCTCCACACACATACAGTGCTTGCTAACATCAGGACACCCTCATTAAGTGAGCATTGTTCTCAGCGAAACGAACCAGGAAGACAAGAGACGTCTGTCAAACATGCACCTAATCATTATCTTTCATTCAGTCAAAGCCCAATCACGTATGGATTAGTTTGCCCTCCTCTCAAGAGCTTAATCTGTCCCAAACGCCCTGTGGTTGGTTAAACAGCTTTGCTTCTGACGATGCACTTTGGTTCCTCTAGGAATTAAGTGCTTACACTTGTTTGACTTTGACTCAGCTGTGGCGCTTTGACTGAAGTCAGATGTCTGGCTTCATTAAACTAATTACAATGGGGAAAACTCACTGTAAGGTCACGCAATGTGTATAAAAGCCTTAAACAAAAACTAAAATTTAAAATGTGATATTTAACATAAAATGTGATGAGTATATATAAGAGCCAGTGGGAAAGGCAGTAAGCAATGTTACTCTAGGAAATTGTGTGTGTGTGTGTGCATGTTTATGATCGGTGTATGATGTACACAAATTTCGTATTAATTAACAGCGGTTCTATGACAGGCATTACCAACGTGAGGGAAGGTGGGATTTTTATGAGGACATACTTTGTGTGACGGGTCGCCCAATAAAATTCCAAAGGCGTTTGTAAATTATCAGAATGAGTTTTTTCAGAAAAATCGTAAAAATGACAGAAAAGTTTCCATGCTAAAAGGGTAGGTTTAGGGGTAGGGTTGGTGTAGGGCCAATCTATATTATAATTACGCGGTTGTACAGTATAAAAACCATTACACCTATGGAGTGTCCCCAATAAACATCAAAAAAACTGGGTGCTGTGTGTGTGATGTGCTGTTTTGTGTGTGTATAACACTTAAAGATACACTCTTTTTTATGCTTTTTTTTCTTCTGCTGATGCCAAGTGATATTTAGAAAGTCATTAATCCGTCTTCAATGTAACATGATACTTTATGTGGGAAATGTATTTATGATATGCTATTGAAACAGTTGCTCAATTTTTTCAAGAGATTTTTTTTTTTAGGATTTATGGTTGAATGGAAAGGTCAAAAGAGCCCCATAATTCATGTGCAAGAAGAGAAGAAGAAATCTTTGCACAATATATATTATAAATGTCTGTACTGTCACTTTTGCAATTATTATATTTTATTATCTGATTTTAAATGGTTGCCATTTAAAATACATACCAAAATAATTTGTATGATTACTGTCAGTGTAAATGACTGTCGTGTTGCGAAAGGATAGAATAAGTGATGTCATTAATGCAAATACTATACGACATCATGCATATTTGGAATCTTTGAAACTCTTTCTTTTTCAATTTCTTAAGAAGTATAATAATGTATAATACCCAGAGAAAGTGAAGCATGATCAAGATTTCAATTCTGCCCTCATTTTGTATTATTGTTTTCTCAAGCCTTCAATCCCTATACCGTGTATGCTCCTAATAGCCTGTCCCCTCTATGACTATCATAAAAATGTCAAGAATTCAAGATAGTTGTGTTTTAACAATAGTATAAATCTCAAAAATTAACAAATATACGGCAGACCTGAGGCCACAACTATTATTAGTAAAGAGTGTTTGTAGGTAGGAAAGCACTGATGTCCTTCCGATCACAGCATGCTTGAGAAATTGACTGAGGCTGATTGTGTCATAAGGGGACATGAGTGCCGTCTTCTTCCGGGGACTTTGATTGAAGTCAGTTGCATGACACTACATCTGAAACAGTTAATGTATGACGCCCTAATCCACACTGGATATATGTGTGTGTGTCTGTGTGTGAGTGTGTGTGTGTATTCTAGTACACCCCCCTCCCACACCCACCCCCCTCCCCCCCCCGCTAACACTTATTACCTCTGTTTGCCTCTCTGCCTCTCTCACGACACACTCTCCACTCTCTTCGCTTTGTTTCTCACTCTCTCTCCGCTCTCTCTCTCTCTCTGCAAGTGCCTCTTTCACTGCCATGCCGTGATTAGTATTCCTCACACCAGACTCCCCCCCCCCCCCCAGTGCTCGATATACAGATACTGCTGAGCGAGCCCTGCGTAAATCACCGCGAGACTGAGAGAGAGAGGAAGGAAACAGAAAGAGAAAGAGAGAGAGGATGGGAGATATACAGAGGAAAGAAGTGCAACTGAGAATCAGCGGGGCTGAAATAGCAACGCATGAAGTTTGAAACAGCAAGGGAATTGAAGGAAGAAAAAGGGACGAGAGTTACGGATAAAGAGGAGAAACAAGGGAGAAGGAAGAGAGCCGAAAGAAAGAGTGAGGGGGGAGTGTTAGTGTTGTGTAAATGCTTCTTGCAGTCAGAGGTGTGTGTAGAAGTGGTGCACAGGATGATCTTTTTTTTTACCGGGAGTATCTGTCACGCTATTGCAGAACACATACGCATCTCTGTGACCTTTATCCCACCGCAGAAATGCCAGTCCGGTGCACACGTTCACTTATCCTTCTCATGTCATTGAGCAGGAGACGTACAGGAAATTGTAAATAATGTGTGCGTCTGTCTGTCTATCTCCGTCCTACACAAACTTACGCTTGTCAGTTTGCCACCTGCTTGTATTAATAACTGTCAGTGTTTGCTGTGGTTACACACAGGCGAGTGAAATTGTTTTCCACAGGACAGGCATTTGATTGAATACTAAACTAAAGTAAACCAACAATGGCAAATTGTCTCTCTGTGTGAGTGCAATTTTACATCCTTCTTTAATGCCTTTAAGCCCCACATTTGTAAATACTTGTGTAGTCTATTGCTGCTTTTTGGGCAAGCACTGCTATTCCAGAAGAAAACTTTATTGCCTACAGGAGGCTCTTTCATAGCTCAGGACAAAAGAAACCCCTGTTCTGAACCCCTAAGACTTTCTTCCGTCCACTAAACAGAAAATAAATCTTTAGGAGCAATTTTCAAAGAAAGATTCATTCTGATTCTTTCATTGATTTGTTTAGCTGTCCCTTCAGCATGACATGCTATTACAGGTGAATACATTAGCAGGTGCAATACATTAGCAGTAGGTGGCGACAAGTGCATGTACTTTTGTGCATTAGGAGTGAGTGAGTCATTGAATAATTAGCACAACATATTTGATTTTAAAAAATGACTAAAACAAGTCTACAAAGCTTTTGGCAAATTTAGATGCCCCGGTTCTTTTCGTAGACTAACAAGATTTAAAGGGGTCATATTATGTTGCTAAAAAGAATATTATTTTGTGCATTTGGTGTAATGAAACGTGTTTATGCGGTTTAAGGTTCAAAAACACATTATAAACGAGGCATTTGTAGCATCCAGTGGGGACCCATATATTATAATTGACTATACTAGTCTTTTTATTTTTAGTTTTGACGTTGCCCATCGCGCCCTGCGTAAAGTGCTGTAGCGGGCTGTGTAAACATAAAACCATGTCTGCATTTTTTGATTGGAGAAATGACAAACAACAAGACCTACTCTACACTGCCCAAAAAAACTCACATTTGAATCATCAGTGGCAAATCCTTTAAATCGAAACTTTGCATACCATACAGACTGTGAGTCAGAACAGCCGGCATTGTAGTCTACTCTCCCAGGATCAGGTTACGCCTTTTTTCTTTGCGTGAACATTTGGGCGGTGATATGCAAATATTCCCACATCATGACATAGACAAGTGGGGCGTGTTAGAACGACTAGGCGTTTTAGTCTTTCTCGATGATGGGCGTTGGACCATTCTAACTTTATAAAGAAATATCTTTGCGTACTGTTTTGAAGACATTAGTCGTTGCAACTGGATTCAAGGGTTTTACTATTAGATAGGCCTCAGTTATAAACAGCCTGGAACACTCCAAAGAGAAAGGAAAACTTGAAATCGCATTATATGACCCCTTTAAACCATTTCAACATAGGCACATTGGGGAAAAAAAACTTGTCTCTACATAATTCTTTTGCCAAATACGTACTTGCACAAAAAAATCACTTATCCCTCTCTGTTCCCTTTTCACTTCCAGGGAAATAACACACTAGCTGCAGTTAAAACAACAACAAGTTTTTACAGAGAGCAAGTTAATTGTCATCTAATAAAGACATTTTTGTGTGGTTCCTTTAAGAATACTATGTTATGACCTCAAAACACTTTTACCATAGTGCATTGTTTGTAAACTAATTGCATCACATAACCAGCTACATATGTATGACTTTTCTGACATAATAAACTCATTTTACATAATAAAATGACCCTGGGTTGCACCGTTTAGAATCGCTTTGAGCCTCATTCTCATATGTCCAACCAATGATATTATTGTATGATTGTTATTATATGATACTCCTTTACAACCCACACTTGAATGTCACTTGCTTATTCAAGAATCATTCTTTGAGGGGAGATAAAGCAGGCGTGTGATTCATAAGGGAGAGTCAGTACATGAATGAGAATGATTCAACAATGAAAAAAATATCATGAGTAGAGATGCATCACGCCGTTGATTCTCTTATGAAACATGACAGGGTTGTCATTTTTGTGTTAACTAACCCTTTTAGGTCTCTATTTTGGAAGAATTTGATGAGAAATGTTTACATTGAAATCTCTGAAGACTTCATGTTAAAACTTTTATCTGGGCAAATCTGAGATTTTGTTGAAAACTTTTGCTCCCTAGATGAGAGAGGACAGAA
This sequence comes from Sinocyclocheilus anophthalmus, assembly GCA_018155175.1. Lineage (NCBI taxonomy): Eukaryota > Metazoa > Chordata > Actinopteri > Cypriniformes > Cyprinidae > Sinocyclocheilus > Sinocyclocheilus anophthalmus. The sequence goes on from JADLZN010006831.1 coordinate 59,369, forward strand.
TAGACTAGAAAATAATTTTAATAGAAGATAAAAATTATAATTCGGACAAAAATGCAATGGAATATGCAGGATAGTTTGTGCACACTAATCGTGTATAAAACTGATTTTACTGTTAATGGCAGAGGCCTGGGGGTCTCTTCTGTGCTGTTTGAATGATGTCAATAATTGAATGTACTTAGTTGGAACACACTATAGATCCATATCCAAATCAGCTCGCCTGAATTATTCATTGTATGCGGCATGCCCTTTCAATATGCAGAGTCATGGAACGCAGAGGAGAGGCTAAGCACTAATTAATCAGGCCTCGTTAATTTCCTTTGAGCCGTCAGGTAAGAGTGTTTCTCTCTAATTATGTTGATGACTGCGGAAAGCAGACACACATACACACACTCAGGTCTGAAACCTCACAAACAAGATTGTTAGATGTGCATGCACACCACTGTAGATGTGGACACACACACACACACACACACACACAAAGGCAGGCAGGTGGTGATGCACACCTGGTTTAACAGACAGTCACATCAGTAAACATACACAGCCACAGTTGGATGTCATGCTGGAAAGGGAAAGGAAATGGCCTGTGTCAGATTAAAGGGTTGGTTTTTAATGTTTGCCGTCAAAGTCCATTAATATTCTATCAGCTCTGTTTCTGCTGCTGGTGCACTGACTGGACCCCAGCCAAGACCCAAGAACACACACACACAAACATTCAAAATCCCAACCTTTGTGACTTTAGCCAGAGTCTGCGTTTCACACACATTCACACAGCCAAACCTCTGTGTCTTTTGCCAAACTCTTCTCTCACAAACACAAACAACCACAAAGCCAAAAGCTTAACCTCTGTGACTGACGCACTCTCAGTTTCTGTCTCCCACGCACACATTATGCCCCATCATATTGCGACAATATGGAATAGCGTGTGTGCTACAAAAACTCAAATTATATACTCTAATTATATATAAATTAGTATACTGTAAAACATTCTATTTTTCATAGATAGCAGTGTAACATGATATACAGGTGCAGCTTATTAAAGAGCCCAGTGGAACATTTTATTCATATGTTTACTCAAAAGTTTTATGGTACAGAAGATAATGAAGTTCTATGTTCTTCTTCACTGGAGTATAAGATTTGTTTCAGATGTACATTACCATTCAAAGATTTAGGGTTGGAAAGATTTTTTTAAATGTATTTTTAAAAATATTTTTAATTGAAATGTTATTACAATTTTAAATAACTATTTTATATTTTAATATATTTTAAATGTAATTTAATCCTGTGATGCAAGCTGAATTTTCAGCAGTCATTACTTCAATCTTTAGTGTCACATGATCCTTCAGAAATTCATTCTAATATGCTGATTTGGTGCTCAAGAAACATTATTATCTAATATATTAAATTATTAATTATTAGAATATAAATGAATATATTTCTGTGGAACGCTGTGATAATTTTTTCCAGGATTCTTGGTTGGAAAAAAATTTGCAAACGAACAGCATTCATGTAATATGTTAATCTCACTTTTGACAATGTGATGCTCTTTGCTAAAGAGTCTTATTAGTAGTATTAGTAGTATTATTAAATCTCACGGACTTTCAATTTTAAAGAATAGGTCTTTTTTTTCATAAAGAAACATAAAATTAAGAAAATTTTGATGCATTATGGCTTGGAAGAATATAAGATCTTATATGAGTTATTGTTGAAATCTATTTACTTTCCTTTCCTGAAATTCTAGAAGAGACACACTTGGGATTACAGTGGCCTTTTTCTCAGGGGGGGGGGGGCATCATAGAAGCAAGAGACTTAAGTAACAGCTCCATTTATTCACCATTTAAACTCACTTAAGAGAAACAAAGATATTAAAGAGATCTCATTTGTGATTTTTCCCCCCTTCTTATAAGAGACCTTCATCCACAGGTTAGCAAGGCTTTAATTGAAAGTGTTGCTCAATAGATAATACACAATGACAGTGAGAATCACTCTTAAACGAAGCTTAATGATAACTACTTAGAACAATGGCTCGCTATCTGTCAGGGAAACTGCGACAAACCTTGAGACAAACCTTTAGCTGCTTTCTCACACTCATAATAGGGCTAATTACACTGTTTCTCAGCCAAAGAAGCTAAATATTCAACTAAAATTGATTCTGTGCAGCTTATTTGGACCAACCTATTGTATAGCTACATTACTTATGAAACCTCAAAAGTGAGTAGGTGAAACTCAATTCAGTGGGTTTCTAGAAACCCTTCAGGCAGTTGTGTGGATAAAATGATGCTCTTCAATGTTCTGAAATGTTCTTCATGAGCTACTTTCTCTATCGTTACTATCGTTCTTAAATATGAAGTTAATCAATCTTCATCAAACAAATCAAATGAAGCCGTTAGTGTAAATGCGGGCTTGGGTAATCGGTATACAGTGGCAAACATAAGCCAGCAGTGCTTGGCAATTCAACATGAAATCCGCCGTAATCTGATTGGTTCCACTGTGTCGATAAGACAATGCAGCAAACAGGCTTATATTCCCACCCATGTTATTGAGCCTCTAGTCCCACCCTCATACAGTCAAATGAGTCAGTGTACAGTTCTCATAGAAAGCAATGGGTTTCGTTGAATTATGGTGACTTTGGGCCAAAATACTGTATATAGTAGAGTTTTTTTATTGGTAGAACTAATTAAAAAAATGTATTCCTGTAGCTCAAACAGCAGAGCATGGTTTAGAAATAAAATGCCTTTCATAGCGTACTAGTATTGAAAAAAAAAGGATTTCATAGGGTCCTACAGAGGTAATGGGTTCAATTCCCAGGGAATGCATGAGCTGAAAAAAGTATACCTTAAGTGCAGTGTAAGTCGCTTCAGATAATAGTAGCTGCAAAAAGTATAAAAATAAATGCTGATGTCACCAGTGAAAGTTCATAAGGCTGTTTATTATTCTATACCGACTGAATATGATTAAATGGTTAGTTGCATTTTTTAATTTCCATTCATGATTGTTTTCCCCTGCTGTTTATAATCAGACCTGCAACCCATTTCTGGGTCACTACGCACCAGTTGAGAAACCAATTATATAATGTATCTGTAACTGCACAATGTTTTGTCTCTCTAGCGTCCAGGAGAGCTGCGCTCGATGTATGAGTTAGACCTGAGGAAATCCCCAGTCTTAATTGAAAGGCAGAATTTCCGAGAAATGTGAGGAGTGGAGTTAGTAAACGATGGTGGGGAATTATGGGTCAATAAAACAGCGTTCCACTGAGACTTCCAGCAAGGGTCAAGGGCACTGCATTGATTGGCTCAACATAAAGCTGAGTAGAGTGTGTGTGTGCGTCTCTTTATGTGCCTCCAGAGATGCACACAGAGAAAAGTGCACAACAGTGGAACGTACAAAGACCATATTAAAGATTCAAAGAACTTCTAGGAATGACTGTAAGCATTAGCATCAAATTATCACGCATTATGCTCCAGATACAACATAGAATCATTTAAAAATGATACTTTATATTGAATACTTAAGGAATAAAAAGAAGAATGTAATGTACAGTATGTGTGGTCATTTTTTAAAGGGGTCATGAAATGCAGTTTCAGATTTTTCAGATTTTTCTGATTTTTCTGAAGGTTAATTTATAAAGTTTGCCAATTTTGTTTTGTTTTTTTTTTTATTTTTTTACACCAAAGATAAAATTATAATTTTTCCTCATTTTCATTCTGTGAAACACATAATTTTCAGGGGCGTTACCTCTTGCAGAATCGGAAGTAAACGCCCATTGCTATGATTGGCTAATTTCATCATGCCGTATATATGCTCTCCTTTACTGCATGTTGTGTTTGATTCTCAAGATGGAAAGTGCTGTGATAGAGCCGTGTGTTTAAACGCGAGGCATAAGAAATTAAAAGATGACAGCAGTAAAACACTAGCTACACATTGTGTGAAGGGTTAATATAGCAATGGTAAAATAAACTAGAAATATTCAATTCAAGCAAGTATTTATGGTCCAGGTATATAACAGTATTATTAGCAACACTCAAACAATGATACACTTGGAGTCTTAAACACTGACATTTATTACAAACACAATGCGAGATTAAAAATAAATGTACTTACCTACGTTGCCTCCAAGGACAAAATGCTTGGCACTTCCGTTTCTTTCAATAAAAGGTATTGTGTAAAGCATAATTAGAATAATTCACAAAAACAGCCCATTGTGAAATATGAAGAACAAACAAAAATGTTTCAGTCACTCGGGCACGTCATTAAAAATGCATTAGAAATACATGGCATTTCTATGCCAGAAATGCCATGAATTTCTAATGCTCAGATCTTTATGAAGTCTAGGCAAAGATTTTGGAGGTGTAGTTTACATCCACTGACAGAACAATGTCTAAGTTTTACTGTCTTACTCGACATCTTAATCTAACAGCAGTATTGTTCAGAACACACCTCCTTGATTACATACGACGATGACGTATGTTAAGGAGAATCATGACGTCATAATGCTCCCTATTTCAAATCCGGACGTTTCATGATGGTAGAAAAGAATAATTCATATTTTAAACTGGGGAGATGGATTTGAGTTGTGATGCTTGCGGTATGTTTTTGTTGTGGAGTACCCTCTTACATTTTGATTCTCCACTCATGACTATTTTATATTAAAAAAAAAAACAGTTTCCAGATCAGGCTTGCCATCCCGCAAAACCTCTCAAGTGTCAGAACCATGTCAGGCATCGTCTCGCAGACAAAACAGATGATTTGTTCTATTAATGTTCATTTGTCGCATGCTACATTTGACACCTGACACCCATAAAGTCTGATTCATCACCCTCTCTCCTCTCTGTTACGATTCCACTTCCCCTCAGTGAAAAATGAAACCATCAGTTAATTACTCTGTTCATTTAACACGCTCTCTCGCTCCCGTTCTCTCTCTGTTCACATTGTCTTGATTAAGGCAGACACCGGAGCATATAAATGTGCTTCTCATAAGGCAGTTCTCCTAACAGCTGTCAGTCATTGCTCCAGTAGACACTGAAGGGACAATGTGGGACTCGTTTGGATGGCTAGACTTTCCGTTCATTTCTCCTTTCGGTTTTGGGCAGCCTCAATGGGACTTTATGATTTTGTTTGAGACTTTGAATGTGCTGATTTGCTAGTGTGAGATTAGGTTGGGGAGATGGAGTCACACCTATAGATGAAGCCATAAAACACATGCCATAAAGTTTTCCATGGGGTGTAATAAAAGGTGTTGTTTCTTATTAAATTTGTTAAAAACTATATTTTTATATTTTCTGAAGAAAATGTGAGTGGTGCTTTCCAATGCAAAACTTGATACTATGGTTGCAGGGTTAAAACTGCAGCTTGGGGCCCTGATATACACATGACAAGTTAATTTTCATTATAACTTGATTCTGTCACACCTGTTCATTCTACAATTTTGAGTGTACCAGAGCCTTAACTAAAGTTTAAGTGTCTATTTAGTATAATTGAGATACTATTGTAGTTTTGAGTTTTTAATCTTAATATTTTTCAAGTTTTAGTCATTTTTGATTTTTTTTATATCTGAATTTTTATTTAAATTTTTGTATAACTATCTATCTTCTATCTATCTATCTATCTATCATATATCATCTATCTATCTATCTATCTGTCTGTCTGTCTGTCTGTCTGTCTGTCTGTCTGTCTGTCTGTCTGTCTGTCTAAGAGAGATCATTGTGAAATCAGATCAAACAAAGGTCATATACAGATAATCTTCACTGATGTAATACCTACTGTCACCTATCATGTTTTAATACCATGTCTCTCCGCAGCCCCTCAGAAGAGTGACATTTTCTGTGGTGAGTCAGGCTCCTGATCAAGGCTGCTATGATAGTGGAGTGGAGGACTCTGAGACCCCAAGCAGCAAGAGTTCCTCTGGACCCAGACTGGGATCTTTACCGCTGCCTGAGGATGGATATGAAAGGACAACACCAGAAGGGAGCGTAGGCGAAGAGGAGCATGTGGAAAATGGTAAAAAGCCATCTGTGAGAAAGGTCTGAGACCACTAGTGAAAAATGAAGCGCATATGTTGTTTTTTATTCTTCTTTTGCTTTACCCAAAAATCAAAAACTCAAAAGAAGATATATTGAAGAATGTTGGTAGCTAAACAGTTTTGGTTAACTTTAACTTCCACTGTATAGACAAAACACACTGAGACATTTCTCAAAATACATTATTATGTTCCACCTAAAAACAAAGGGACAGTCATAAAGTTTTGGAATATTATGAGGGTGAGTAAATATGACAAAAATTGCATTTTTGTCTGAACTATACCTTTAATGACAGCAACACTAGAGTTGCATGAATATTAGTCACGCATATATGGTATTATATTATTTTATGCACCAATACCACTTTTTCCAGGACTGACCGATACCGATACTTTTATTTTTTTTGTACTTTCTGTGTACCGATACCTGTATTTTACTGGTTTACAGGTAAACATACTGGGTACAGAAACTAAAAGAATATGTATGTGAGTTGGCTTAGTTCATTTAGTAAATAGATACTTCCTTCAGTTATTTTCACACTTAAGTATGTCCATTAAAATGTATTCTAGAAGCTTTCGTTTCTTTCACTATTCTTCTTCTTCTTCTTTTGCTCTATGGTACTTTATACTTAAGTTAATACCACATTAGAGCTGCTCCATTGCAGTGGCATCAGCATGTAATCACGAGGACAGGTGTGCAGTATCGGGCCCTCTTGACAGATTCATACATGTCTCAGGGGAATTGTGAGAATATAAGTTTGCATTTAGATATAATACTTGTGTTTTTACTTCTAAAATCTGTGCATTTAACAATGTTTACTGTAAAACTAGTTAAAATGTCCCATTAGATCTACTACAGTTTTTCACGGTATATAGTAAAGGAACTTGCAATTAAACAGTTTTTTTACTGTGGCATTTTACAGTATTTTTATAGTGTAGAGTGATGTTCAAAAGTGATGTTTTTATTTTATACCATGTTCTTGTTATTATGAATTATATTTTCAGCAATTGAAAGATTAACATTTTCACAACATTTTCTTAGAATTTGGATTGTTCTCGTTTTGGTTTGTCCTTATCCTTTGTAGTGTATTACAGCAGTACTCAAACTGATATGAACCTGGTCCCAGACCTTTGGACACCACTGTAGACAGACAGAGTCATTTATTCTCCAGGGACATCATGAGTGTCTAAAACTTGACAGTCTGAGCAAAAAAATTTGACCTATGACCAATGCATATTTCAGTAGAGACAGTTCCCTGACAGGATATCCTAAAACTGCCTATTTTTCTGTACCTCAGACCCCAGGCAGCTCCCTGACGTGGCTCTGACAGGAAAGTGCACACGAGAATGTGATGAGTTTGGTCACTCTGACACCTGCTGGATGCCTGCGCAACCATCACCACGCAGACGCATGGAACCACCCCAACTGTCCACCTTCGCCTCGCCCGGCGATAACAACAACAACACGGAGGACGACAGCGACCGAGAGGAAGATGGAGATGGAAGTACGGATAAGAGCAGCGGAGGAAGCGAGGAGGTCCGGGATTCGCTTGCAAATGGAGATCCGCTCGGAACGCTCAGCCGTCGGGACCGGAACAGGAACATGGGCGACCACAACCGTAATCTCCTGAACCGGAAAATGACCTCGGCATCCTATGACACATTCAGCAGCGCCGGCTTTGGCCATCGTCCGGATGAAGAAGACTCACACCCCCCAGAGGTCATTCCGCTTACGAGGACGGGGGGCGACTATAAGACCACCTCGTGCCTCACTCTGTCTCGCAGGGAAGTGTACCTGTGAGCTGCAGGCTGCCCTCTCGCCACGGGACGGCCCAGAGCAACTTCACTGCATCGAGCAGGAGGATCATCGAGAGACTAGCGCATACCTGTTCAAAACAGGTTTCTTCTCCTTGCCAAAAATTCATCATCTGTTCATTTCTCTAGATGCAAAATATCAAAGTTGAGGAGAAAAGTGAATCATCTTTTATTCTTTCATAAACTTGGATAGACTTTGTCAATGACAAACATTTGCATGTTAGGCCTCCCACAGACAGGGGGCGATGTGGGGACTGATGGACAAAATCCAATCAGAGACCACTTAAATGGATGCTCATTTCATCCAGTTGTGGCACTTCATGAAAATAAAACCATGTAGCATCAGGAAAAAGGAAATCGTAACCAATCATAGGGCGACAGCGGCATCTAAATGTAAACTAGTTTCCTGTTGCTGAGCCAATACGGTTATTTAATTACAGTCACATGGTAAACACTAGACATGTAAATTCTTTCATCACAGACTTTTAGAGAAAGAAAAAAAAAGGAAAAAAAGTCCGGTCATCCATTTTTATCATTTGTAAAGCTACTTGTTTTTTTTTATTAACAAATATGGGAATATACTACAGCTCTCAGTAGTGCTTCAAAGCTTTCAGATTGAATTCTTCACTATTTCATTGCTTCTGTAATGGAGCAATTATCACAATGACTGTTAAATTGCCATCCCATCAGATCTCAGAGTTGAAATCAGCCAATTAAATAATGTGACACATACTCTGTACACAGCACAAACACACACACACACACACACACGATACATTCTAGATCCATTTAGTGCAGATGTGTGTAAAAGTGTATGTACTGTATAAACGGACATTTTGGCATACCTGAGGCTTTTTTGAGAAACAGTTTTTTGAAAGTAGACGTAGCATTTTTGCCTGCTTGATCTTCAACTAGTATATAGACACTGGAGTGTATTTGAATAAATAATCATCTGTGTAAAATGCATACACAGGGGCATTCAACAATGTTTAGATACATCTATACTATACTATAAATGACAAATATACTGCATCTCATCCCTTTTAAGTAGAGCTCATATTTAAACCAAATTTCTTTAAAGGCAACACTGCATGAGGATAAGCTAATGCTTATTTTGTTAAATAAGAATCAGATTTTTGTTGTTTTTGTGAGGATATAACCTCTTTATGAGGGGAGTGTGCGAGTTTGTGTGTGAATTCAAAGCGAGGTCGGTGAAGAGCTAGATCTTTAATTTAGCCAGAAATGACACACACACAACGTAGTTGTTCAAATACCTGTATTACAGTTCAAACAAATCAAGACATTTTAATGAGTCTTTGTTAATCTTACGGCAGCCTCGTCCAGGTCTTGGCATCTCATCAAGCCTCTGGAATTTTCAAATTGAGTTTAGTAATGGCTTTTTTTAGCTCTTGATATGCATTGTAAGTACAATCTGATTGATAAGAACAAACTGACATGTATTTCACCAACTCTCAGGAAACTTGAGATTCAGTGTGTGTTCTCGGCCCATTATCAACGCTGAGCTAGTCTGCGCTCCGAATTTGTCCTCACAAGGCCATACTGTTGGAGAGCCTGTTTTCTCGCACTTTCCCCTTTTCAGACTCACCGTACCTGTCAATGGTGTCCGAAGTGTGCGTGTTTCCTGGCTTCCCACGGTGAGGATTGCAGACTCATCCCTTTCACTTCACGGAACAGCCTTGGGTCTGGAGCGGGACTGGTGGACTCCAGTCCATCTATGCCAAAATCTGTCTAGCTTTTCCAGTTTTACTGGAAGCACTGGTGCACAAACTTACCTGATAAAGACTAGCCCAGAACCTGCAGTTCAGTGCCTGTATGAGAGGAAATTGCTGAACTGGCCTATACAGGGTTTGTGAAACCGGAGGACTCGGGAGGAGGGAATCTGTCTCTAAAGATGCCGTGTTTTCTTTGCCAGGTTTATAGGCTAAATATGCTGTTATACAGCAGTCTGTAAGTAGTGGTACAAGTATTGGGGTGCTAACTTACTACAATAGAAACCGTGTGTTTTCTTTCTTTCTTCTTTTTTTTTTTTTTTTACTGCACGTTTACCTAACAGTTCAACTCACTTACTGCAAAATGGGGAGGGACGGGGAGGGCAAAATAACATTGTGTCTAAAGCGTAACATTCACTTGAACTTTTTTATGAGATAAACACTGAACTCATGTACTCGCCCAACATCCACCATTTTACTGCTACCCTGTAGAGAAATGACCACTGAACTTTAACCTGAAAGGCATGTTGACGGTCTTTAATCCTGCACCTGTGAGGAAAATGTTTTTTATTTCTCTGTTCTTATGCTATGTGAAAGAGGAGTTTTTGAAGCTCTCTCTCATGGAGCGTTCATTGCATTTGTTATGAAGAAAAAATACAAAAAAAAAAAGAAAAACACATACAAATCAAAAGGGGTTGAATGGTTTTGAAAGTTTGGTATGTGGACATGTAAAAGTTGATTTTGACATTACAACCTTTACACCGTGTTCTGCTTTCTTTTTTTCACTCTTGACTAACGTTGATTTATTTTGCGGCATATATTGATTGCTATTCCTGACCATATGAATAGGAATGTTTGCTTTTGCACCTCCTGCTCCCTGCTGGCAGAGAGAAAATTACAGTTAGTTGTGCTGTACACTTCACATCTGACGTCTCTCGTGTTAAATTAAAACTACATGTGAAACTCTGTTTTTACACTTCACTTCTTGAGATTTAACATAATTCCCCTGATATGTTATATTAACTTTTTATGACACAGATTTAAGTAATTAAAGGGCTATTCCACCCAAAAAATGAAAAGTTTACACCCATGATTTATCACCTCAATCCATCCTAATGTTATGACTTTCATTTTCAGCAAATACAATTAAGAGTTATATTTTTTAAAAATGCCCTGTTCTTCTAACTTATAAATGGCAGTGATTGCTGTTGCGTATTCAATAACCAATAGCAGTCCAATAAAGTGCATCCGTACAATCATATAGTTTAACCAAAGGCTAACCAAAAAAAAAAAAAAAAAAATATTATAATAATATATCTATTTATTTTATTATTATTTTATTTTATTTTTTTTTTTGGTATCCATCTCCTAGGTTAAAGATTTTGTAAAGTTTTTAATGGAATGATATGCTATTCTGCCTATCAATCATTTTGCACAGTCGTAGCAGGTATATACAGTATGGGAAGCTGGAAGCTATGAGCGTGAAGTAGTTTTCATTAGTTTGGAAGGTGAAAAATGTTTATTTTCAAAAACAGCTTACATAGCCAAACGTCCTTAAAGAATAAGATGATAGAGTAAAATAAATTGGCCATAAAAGAAGCAAGATAACAATGAACATAGGTAAAGCTTTTCATTGCTGAGGAAAGTGATGAATTTAGGCCTACTTGAAAACGGATGCAGAGCTTGCTTTGCTTCTGCTTAACAGGGTTTTGGCCTACAAAAAAATGCATCACTCCTGCAGCACTCTATTCACCTTAAAGGGACAGTTCACCGAAAAAAAACCCAAAAATAAAATTTCTGTCATCATTTACTCACCCTATCCCTGTGTAAGTTTCTTTTTGAAGAATGTTGGTAACCAAACAGTTGATGGTAGCCATTGACTTCTATAGTATGGGAAAAAATACTATTGAAGCCATTGGCTAAATATTTGGTTATCAACATTCTTGTTCAACAGACTAAGCATACAGGTTTGGATCAACATTAGGGTGAGTAAATGATGACAATATTTTCATTTTGGGATGAACTATCCCTTTAAGTTTTGGTCACATTTACCATGATTTGGAGAATTCTCACTGGCAAAATACAGTCATTTCAATAGGAATCCAGCCAATAAGGAATTTTGCGTGAGGGCAAAAGATGCCACGAGTTGGTCACACAGATTCACCCATGTTGACCAACAGAAGCTGCTTGGTTTGAAAGCGACCGCTGTCAGCTGTGCTTCATACATCACTGCAGTATTGATAACTGACAACTGACTTTTTTTGGCTGTGAAATTTCACTATTGTGACCACAACTTTACAACACTTTAACAATGTTATTTGCATATGTATTGCATAATAAATGTTTGTCCATGGTTAAGTTGCCAGATACATACGCTAGTTGCAATTTGTTAAACATTTTAACTGCATCATTAAATACTGAAGCTAAACACAGCATGTGAAAGTTTCATCTGTACAAAGTGCATGTATATTTAATGGGCCAACCACTATTTATTTCAGTTTAGTTTATGATTAGATACCTGATGCCGACGACTAGTTGTTATGTCTGGACACTTTCACAATGTATCCATGGCATTGTATTTCAGGGTTTGCACTAAAAAAGTTTTTCTCTCAAAACTACATACAGATTTTTTTATTTTTTTTTATTTTATTATTATTTCTTACTGTTAATATTCATTTTGTGGAGTCTTTATTTTCAAAATTGCCCCCGAAGCCCAGTTAGAAATCCCATGGTCTTTAAAGTTATACCAAGGTACTGGCTGATGTAATAGAATATCTAACATTTTGAGGAACTTGCCCCTGAAGGCAGTTTCAATGAGCCAGAGTTCTTTGAAGAACAGAGCTGCTCAGGGAGGATGATGTTTTTCAAGGATTTCTTCGTCCCAGTGGAAATATAGAAATGCTGCTCTAGTTATGGAAACAGCTCACTTACTTTTAAAATTTTTATACTTCTCCATCATTTTCAGTGTCCCCTTCATTTCCAATAGCTTTAGAACGTCAGGGATGTCCAAACATTTCTCACTCCAGTTAACATTTTGTTCGCTCTGTGAATAGTCTAAGCAATCTGGAAACATGCCTAAAGTAGAATGAATATCAAACCAAGCATGCATGTTTCCTAAATTCAAATGTATACATGTATTTGGTTATTTCTTCTTGGCTTAAAAATAGTACAGTTGTCTACTGCTTGCTCATGCACTGTTAAATTTCCAGAGTTACATTGGATTTAGATCGGGCCCCATCATGGGCTTATGTTGTGTTGACACTTTGAGTGTCTTTGAGACTTGCATATTAAATCTAGCACTTTCTACAAGACACATGCTTGTGGCCCTGTACACATTTAAAGACATTTTACTGTTGTTTATTTTGTGCACACTGCACTATTTTGAGTAACTTATCACACATTACCAGATCATTCTCCTGTCAACTGTATTTATCTGTCTAGATATTTTGCTTTCCATTCCTGTTACTTTTAGTGCAGTGGTTCTCAAATCACAGGTAGACCCTAAATAATTTAAGTTAGTAGAACTAAAGAAATAAAATAATTATAATTCACAAAAACCAAGGGATGTCAGGTTATATAATTGTCTAAAATCATTTACATATTGACCTCCATTTATACTCCTCTGTCAGTTTACATGAAAACCAATGTCTAGTTGCCCACTAACTGTGTTGACAGAGATTTTGTTGACCATGGTAGGTGTTCATTAATTGAAGGCCATATTATCATGTTGAAGTTTATTCAGGACTAAATACACGGGAAAACCATTGGCGTAATTAGGGAACATATTACACAATAGTGCTTATTAGCATACATATTACTAGCAGATTTTAGCATGGTATGGATATGATAATGTGAGTACTGATGAACTGAGTGAGTATTTACGTAAGACATACTGTTGCTGCACAAATAGCATATAAAACAACCCGTAGCAGATCTATACAGGTGGAGCTGGGAAGGTAGCGGGGTCAGAGGAATTTTGAAAGCACGCTGCGAAATGCTGAATAAATGCTAACTAGCCGTTTAAATGTAAAGCAGCAAGCTCATTGCCTGCATATACAACATGAACTAATAATCTTGTGCAAAGTATTTTAACGCAGTGAATATCATTAGTTTGTGTTAAAGAGCAGGTCATATGGTTTTTACAGTGTCCTAATATTGTGTTGGAGCCCTCTACAACAGGTTTAAATGCATTTAAGGTCAGAAAACACTGTAATTTTCCCAGAATATACATTTATACATAGTCATTTGTCCATGATTTTGAAACGGTTCGTTCGATTCAGTTCTGAGCGAAATGTCTGTAAACCCCCTCCCCCCCCTTCCATAAGCCTACTCTGCTCTGATTGGTCAGCTGGCCAAGCCTGTTGTGATTGGCACAAAGAGGAGCGCTTGAGCAAGTTAGCGAGCGCCATCTGTTTTGCCAAGTCCGCGGTTGTTTTTGATGTCGCGGGTTGTAGCGACCACAATAACGTCATATTTAGGCACTGGAATGCGAATTAACCAGGGAACCCCGAATGAAAGCGTGTATTTTACACCCGAATGCAATTTTGGGTGTATGGTCACACGATTGGGCTGGTTTTGAGTAGCAATTGGGCGGGTTTGTTGTGGGGGAAAACAACCTGGCAACCCTAGCATGCACCTTTACATAAAACAATAATATAGTGCTCCAATCAGTTCTTAAAATAATGACATAAAAACATTTTGTTTAATACTTATGCAAACGAATCTTGCCCACAGCTAAAGTTTAGCTGCTAAACTGTAAACACTATCAAAACAATAATGGTGGATACATTAGCAGAGTTCTAACGTGACTAACTGATGAAACAATACAGTTTGAAAACCAAAATATGTCTGATTTACAGTAATGTCTGAAGAATGACAGACAAAAGGCGCTCCGTGTCTTAACCTTTAATTTAATGCAAAACCGCTGGATCACAGGCGCACCACCTAACTAAATAATTTCCGATACCAGGTCTTTTACTTCTGCAAACCTATAACTACATAAACACACTTCACAATGAGATAAACTACATCATGGGTCCCATAATCAGGAACATGGCTTAGCATACCATTGCTATGTGATGACACACACTCTATCTCTCATTTCAACCAGCCGATCCAAGTGTTAGCGACGGATCTCAGACTGCATGGCGGACTCTCAGCATGGATGAAAGAAAATCGCTACAGCTCAAACATGGCAAAACTGAGCTTCTGTCTTCCTGCCCACTCCAATCGACAGCATGATTTTCCATCCAGCTAGTTCTTCTACAATTACCCCATCAACTTCGGTCAGAAATCCTGGTGTAATCTTTGATGACCAGCTGACCTTCAAAAGACCACATTGCAAAGACCGCTCGACCTTGCAGGTTTGCATTGCACAACATCAAAAAGATCAGGCCCTTTCTAACGGAGCACACTGCACAACTTCTTGTCCAGGCCCTTATCATTTCTAGGATGGACTACAGCAATGCTCTTCTGGCTGCACTTCCATCAAGCACAATCAAACCTCTAAAAATGATTCAGAATGCAGCGGCACGACTGGACTTCAACGAGCCCAAAAGAGCCCATGATACACCTCTCTTTATCTCCTTGCGGCTGCAATCAAGTCAAGACATCATGCTTGCATATGCACCCTCCTACTTCTACTCACTACTATGAATCTACATCCCCTCCAGTAGTCTGAGATCCGCTAGTAAGCGACGCCTCGTTTCACAGAGAGGCTCAAAATCACTTTCCGGAACATTCTCGTTCACCACTCCTGGCAATCTTCCCACCCCTATCCGGAATGCTAAATCACTGACAATTTTCAAGTGACAGCTGAAAACTCATCTCTTTCGAAAAAAAGGGCTTAATAAACAAAAAGGCGTTTTGCTGCTGCTATGTGAGTGCCTGGATGTGGACCGTAGGCCTATGTTTTTGTCTTTTGCAATGGGATACACTTTTTAACGATCTGTAATGTTTTTTAAAGGAGTTTCTTATGCTTATCAAAGCTGCATTTATTTGATCCAAAAATACAATTAAAAACAGTAATATTGTGAAATAGTTTTACAATTTAAAATAACTTTTTTTTTATTTGAATATATTTTAAAAATGGAATTTATTCCTATGATGCAAAGCAAAATTTTCAGCATCATTACTCCAAAATAAAAATATATCAATAAACAAATAAAACATTTAATAATAATAATAATAATAATGAAATGAATTGTTACCTAGTAAGCTGCCTACCTAGACAGCATATGTGGGCGTCATAGGTGCGTTTAAACTTTTAAACCTATTTATGAACATCATTAACGCGTTCAAACATGTGTTCACAAGTTCGTTTAGCATTTTTTTTTTGTCTTTGAAATCGTCTCAAAAGCGTAACGTTATACGATGCCTCAGAAATGCTGCTTAGGTAGGTAGCGACCGCTAGCTTTTAAACACATCCACGATTAACGTTACTCTTTGTACTTTGACCCTCCTCTCTTCCACTACTTGCGCTACTAGGAAGGAGGGATCGGAAGTATGTTGTAATGAAAAAAGGGGAACTCTTTACATTAAGAAAGGACCGAGAGGATGAGGCAGTGAGATCTGACGTTATGGCATCTGAAAGGGAATACAGATGGACTGTTTGTGCAGTGATTGCGCTTTTGATAGCTCTGTGTGCAGCTCATATGACAGATCGACCTGCCTGTGAGTGTCATTTACCGTAACACCAATGTTGTATCTATCTAATAGATATTAAATATAAAACACATTTCTTAATGCCGTGGTTCCTTTTTGTTTCGCTACACTAGTTATCTCGCCCAGCTAACCAGCTAGCATCACTATTATTAGCTGTTTTTAGCCTATGCTAACTGTTCTTTATATTTAAAATATTTGAGCGTCTTATTGTGATTTACCTAAATGTGTATATGTTTATAATCTGAATTATATACACATTTTCTGTGTGTAAGAATCATTCTTTATCTTAGCCTTTTGTATTCTTGCTTTAGAATATCTATATAGTATGATGCTCCTATGTAACGTTATACAGCCACAACAAGTACATTTAACGTTAGGGGATTCGTTTATTCAAATTTCCCTCGTTTGGCAGATCTGGGCAGTTTTATGATGCTTCTTGTGAGGCAGATTAGCGCAAGCATGTGACTGCAGGAGGTACAGAGTCACTATTGTAAAACTGCAGCAGTAGAGTGCACCAAAGCAGCTGACCATTTAGTTTCATTAGGAAACCTACAGTTAGGTTGAATTGAATTAGAGGCAGCAACTGAAGTCTAGAGAGTGGTGAGTAGCCTATATTTGGAAATGTTTCTATATGTTTTTCAAAGAAAATCTCTGTGGCTTGTCATGAAACCTGGTGAACGACATTTCTAGACAGCATTTTTTGAGCATCAGTGGTGTGTTTCACTCAAAAGATACCTAGTTAGACAGCTTTTGAGTGGGTTACTTGCGTTACTTCAGTCTCTGATCATATACATATGTTTGTTTATGTCTTATTGTGAGGTCAAATGTATTTATGTTGCTAATTCTTCATAATTGGTGACGCTGAAGTGGCTTTGCTTTCAGCCTCTCACCCCCACCGCAAAACTTCTGTGCTGAAGATGGATGAGGCGTCCCTTTCAGTTACCAATGAGATTGAGAATGACATGATGCTATATGTGGTTTCTGATCACTGTTACAAGGTATCAAATATACATGTTCTGGGTATACATGCAATATGGCATTGATACTGAATACTGCCATCATGTTAATGACATTATTTAATGTGCCTGTGTAATGCTGCTTAATTAAAGGAATATTTCACCCAGAAAATGAAAATTTCTTGAAAATTTACTCACCCTCAGGCCATAAAAGATGTAGATTAATTATTTTATCATCCAAATTTTGAAGAAATTTAGCATTACATCACTTCTGCAGTGAATGGGTGCCGTCAGAAACAGCGTTCAACAGATGATAAAGACGTCACTCTAAATCCATGACTTCAGGTCCTCAATTCATTTTTGTTGCAAATGGAAAAAGCTTGTGGGGTGTTTATTAAGAAACAAATCTATCATTTTTATTAGCATTTAACTTTAAACATGCTGCTGGCAAAAATAGGAGTCCATAATCCATAATAACGCTCTCTCCAGTGAAAAAGTCCACCCCCTTTGTCCTCTCATCAAAATTCACCAACACACTGCTTGGTTTGTGCATATTTCTCTCCTGATTCAAACAACTTTTTCACTGGAGGAAGCAATATTATGAATAGAAGACTCTATTTTAGCTGGAAACAACAGTTTGAAGTTAAAAATGTCTTAATGATGGGTTTGTTTATTACAAACACACAACTTTTTGTTTAAGAAGACATTCATTAATGGACTGGAATTCTCTGTGTCGCTGTGCAGAAACCTGGCAATTATTTGTAGTTGGTGTATTGTGCCTCGGTTCCTCTCGATCTGCAGTGTTGTGCTACAACCACTATAGAGTTCTGTATGGGCACCCCACTCAACCTGCATGAGGTGTCCATGTCTGGTACTCCCAAGCGGATTTGCAGTTGCTAAATTTCTCCAAATCTGTTCCGTGTTTGAGGGGAAACATTGAATGGCCGGGGCTTTAGGTGGTACTTTTCAGCAAATTCTCTTTTTGGCGGGCGGTGAAACTGTTCCTAATGCTGCAGTATTGCTCCAACTCTGTATCCCTGTGTTGTCTGTGCATGCGTGTACATTAGTGTTTGCCCCAGCTGTTGGGAATAATACCTGCAAGGCCAGCTTCTGGGACCCCTACTACGGTGGTGGGGTTTGTTGTAGGCACACAACACGCACTGACACTGCAGCTCAACAGCACCTCTGCAAACTTGGAGCAATGCAAGTGAGTTAGACATCAATACATTGATTTAACACAGAACAATGAGGCTTTCAGACCAAAACATATTCACTGTTTATTTGCTTTGGCCATTATTATCAAGGCATTATTATCTGACAATTTTTTTTGTTCGTTTTATCCAGTGTTAACTTCCACTTTGGGGAGCAGGGGAACTATTCTCTGTGGGTGAAGAACCTGAATGAGCCGTCACTGGTCAGCTGCTCGATGATCACTGATTCTGAGCCCATTAACAGCTACCTGCGTGAGGCAATTTTGCATCTGTCACTTCAATTAGTTAGTGTAATTATTATTATTATTTTTTTGTCTTTAAATTAATTCTTACCAGTGGTCAACCAGTATAAATTCTTCAGTTGCCAACATCTGACTGATTTAATGTCAGTATACATAATGCAATTTAATAACTGGCAAATGGGACATACATGTCTTATTTTATACATTATTAACTGAAAAGAGAAAAAAAATGTATATGATGTATATTTTGTGTGGGATTTAATATTTCTGTTGTTAATCAGTCAAGTGTGAGACTTGCCAAATATTGAAAGATAATGTACATGGCCTTGAGTGAAATGTTGTTAGAATAATTGCTGGACAAAAAAACAGAAGGAAGAAAATCTCTTAGTTTGGGTCAACTATACAGTGGTTCCAACCTTTTTTTTTTTTTAGGCACAGGCACCCTTTGAAATTTTAACAAAATTCTTGGCACCCTACAAATAAGTTTGTCACAATATTTGAGGTTTCTAATTCAATAGGGTACTTTAAAAAGTAGCGAGATTCGGCTAAAGCAGGGCGAAAGGCAGAATGATGTCAATAATATATATAGATGATATAGTATCAGTATATAGAATATATTATAAATCATCAGGGTTTCTTCGAAATTCTCACAAATGTTTGCTCACTCACTGTATTTTTGTTTGGTAATTTTGTTGCAGTAGCACGAGAGAGCTTGATTTCAAACTTTGAATTGAAAAAAAAATGACAAGTAAACAGTCAGTAATAAAATAAAAACAAATAAAGAAATTAATAATGATAGCACAAAAAGAAAATAACGACAGAGGCCTACAATTAAATAAATGCTTTTTGTTTTTCAGGATAACAGTAGGGTATAAGAGATTTTATTTTTTTTTTTTTTTTTTTTTTTTTTTTTTGTTAAAAAATGTTACCTATTATGGCTAGTCTAGAAAGCTAGTATACAGAACACAGTGAGCATACCATAGCGATTAGCGATCAATGGAATGAGGAGGGCGCGTTAACAGAGGATGACCATATACCACACCATGTTACAAAAAAGTAGGGCTAGTGCAGACAGGAAACAATACGTACTACATCGTTTTCCTGTCGCCTCAATTTTGAGGGACATTGCTGTTCCGATGAGCTATGAAGGTATACGAGTGGATCGGATCGAGTGAAGCGCACGCGATAGACGGAGATTACGCAGAGCGTCACACCACGTGAGAGTAAATCCTGAGCGGTGAACTAATTTTTGGCAGCCAGAATTTCAGTGCATCTCTGATTATTGGCGACATTAGAAATGGATATTTTATAATAGATGCTTTTTTGAACATTTTTAGCAATTTAAAAATATTAAAAAATATATTTTTTTTACACAGCACCCCTGCTCTCGACAGACCCCGGTTGGGAAACACTGATCTAATACATGTTTAATGGCGAATATCTGGACCAATTTTTACATGTCAGGTATACAAATGCTGTAATATGGCAAATGGAGACATACAAAAAATGTCTGACACTTATTTAAGATTTACACGATTTAAAAAAAAAAAAAAAAAACAATATTGAAAGATGAATTAGCCTGGGCCAATACATGACCATGAAAAGAGGATTTCTTTTTTAATAAATCAGAGCAAATTCCAAATGGCTTTTTGCGTCCTTGAAGTGCATTTCGGGAAGAGGGTGCTTTTTGTAGAGACGTTACAAACAAAAGTGAACAACAGAATACCTTCACAAAGGGCTCTTCCAGAAGTCTGTTACATGCAATAGTCACTTCAAGGTGGTGATTTCTGTTTTATCTTGGATTATGAGTTCTTGTGATGCACTGTGAAGCAAAGTTGAGGTTGATCTCGACTACACATACAAATGTAAATAATGTATTTAAGTTTAACTAAGCTTGGTAGATGAGTGTTTTTTTCTTTTTCCAGCTATTTTGTTTGCTTTTCTGGTATTTGCTTTTCTGGCTGCATTATCTGCTGTCTGGAACACGGTTAAAAGGTACAGACATTTTCAAATATAATTTTCACAATGCACTGATGCCATTTAAACAATCCAGAACAGTTTGTTTCAGCTGTTCTATTTACAAAACTTGTACAATTGAGTTTTTCTATTTTTAAGACTGGATGTGGTGACAAATCTACTTCTTCACTTGGGGAGCACAGTGGAGACAGAGAGGCTGATAAACTCGGTAAGAGTGCTATTCACTTATTTTATACTTTTTTTTTTTTTGCACTCTTAATATTGTCTATGCATGATTTTCACATCTTCAAAAAAAGAAATGCAAAGCACCAAATATAAAGTTTCTGTCGTAGTTCAAACATGGCATCATGCTTGATTTAGTATTCTTTTTTTTCTCATTAATTTACACTCTCGCTCTTTTTCTTTCTCTCTTGTCTGCAGGAGCTTGGCACTCCAAACAGATTGGTAGATGCCTCTATGGAATCGATAATTCCTGCCACTACAGGACGGAGGCTTCGTTCTTTGGATACTTTCCGTGGGTATGGTGCTCTTTCACTAATTGTTTTGGGTCCAATGCGCTTGAGATGGGAATTGAAAAATTCAGGTGAAAATGATCTTGCATATAAGCTTCTACTTTGCATACTGTGAAGCTGGTTGTCAAATGTAATTTGCATTTGATTTCTCATTATCCTGAAATAGAATGATTACATTTGAACTTGTTAAAACAAGTTTATCTTGGCTTGTAACCTTACCTAAGAATTGGAACTTAATTACAGTTGTTTTAATGTTTGGTGTTGTATTTCTGTCTGTCTGATTTGTAGGAATTCAATCGCATTATTAATTGTGGTTTGGTTTAATTCCAGACCTCTGTTAAGACAGAAATGACCCTTGCTCTGTTTTCTCCATAGCCTTGCCCTGGTCGTTATGGTGTTTGTCAACTACGGGGGTGGACGTTACTGGTTCTTTAGGCATGAAAGTTGGAATGGTAAACTCATTTCTTTCTTTACAATAGCCACTAGCATGTTTTCAAGCATCAGAGCTCGTAGTGTCTATTATTGATAACAGTGGTCATTAATAATTTTAGTATATGAATACAAAACTGGCCAAATGAATAAGGTTTTTTTTATGTTTATGCTCACCAAGGCTGCATTTATGCTCAGATATACATAATAACAGACAGTAAAATTGTGATTAGTATTAGTAAAATTACTTTTCTAGTTGAAATATTTTAAAAGTAATCTATTCTGTTGATTGCAAAACAAATTTCCCAGTCAGGCCCGTACTTCATATCCTTCCAGTGTCATCCTGGATCCTACATAAATCATTCTAATATGCTGATCAATTATTATTATCAATTGGTGCTCAATAATGATTGTTATTATTATCAATGTTGAAAACCATTTTTGCTGCTTAATATTGTTGTAAAAACTGATACACAAAATATGTTTTACTTATACTTTTGATCATTTTTGTTTAAAAAAAATGCACAAAAACAAAAAAAAAAAATCCTTTTGCTTGAAAAAACAACAACATACTTTCAACAGGGTAATAGAAATGTTTTCCTTTCTCCGCATATAGAATGATTTCTGAAGGATCATTTGACACTGAAGACTGGAGTAATAACCGCTGAAAATTCAACTTTTTAAAATATAAAAAGTTTTAAAATATATTAAAACAGTTGTTATTTGCAATTGTAAAAAAGCCTCGGTGAGCATAAGAGACTTCTTTTAAAAACATTAGAAAGAGACATTATTCCAAACTTTTGTTGACATTGTTATATTTAGAATATGTCTGAAAAGCACTTGTTATGAATTTAATAGACCGTGGTTTGACAGCAGGAAGTGATATCTGATGTGTTCTTCCTCTCGCAGGGCTCACAGTGGCTGATCTCGTGTTTCCTTGGTAAGTCAATCCGATGTCACAAATGACTGATTCCTCACACTGCATGCATATAGAGCAGCTTCCTTACACTCTGCTTGAGCTGTTTCTTTATAGGGCAGTATTGTAAAATAGCTTCTGCAAGCCACATCAGCGCTGGCATAAGCTATAGTATATCTGAGCCAAGCATGGGCGCTTATCACTGTGGCACAAATGAAGTCGCATATCAGAGTCAGCATAAACTGGTTTCACAGTTGCACTAAACCCAATAACCTTGTTTTCTGCTGTGCAGCTGAAGAAAGTGTCTGCAGCAGTGTTACTCAGGTTTACACCTTTGTGAGGTTTTAGGAAGCCTGTATGAAATGACCAACAATAATATTGTTCCAAACCATTTTTTACATTTTAAAATATAATACTGTATATTCCTGTGATGGCAAAGCTGAGTTTTCAACCTGTGTTTGAGCCTGTATATGAATGCTTGTGAACATTTTTTCAATTTTTACACGGTATATAACGACAACATATAGCAAAAAAGTGTTTTTATTATTAACAATCCAAGATAAAGAATGCCCAAAATTTTTTAATACAAAGGCCTAACCTTGTAAATGTTGCTAAAAGTAAATGTTGCATTTATCTACTGCATTATGTGAAAATTAATTAAAATTTAATAGTTAAAATATATGTTTTTTTATTTAAATTTGTTAATCATTTTTATTCATTTTTTTAGGGCTGTCAAATTGATTAATCGCATACAAAATAAAAGTTTTGTTTGCATAATATATGTTTGTGAACTGTGTATGTTTATGTATATATAAATACACACACGTATATATTTTGACAATAATTTGCAGTATTTACATGTCTCTATTTTATATTCATATATTTATATTAAAAAAATATTTATAATAACATACATATTTTTTCTGAATCTATACATGCGTGTGTGTGTATTTATAGATACATATAAATAACACAATACACAGACTATTATGTACAGTTAAACCAAAACACAAAACAATTTTTTTAAATTTTTTTTTAACAATGTATTTATGTTTAAAAACATACATTTTCTATTTTCTATTTTTTCCCCCCTTATATGGGAAAATAATATGGCATGGCCCATAATGACCTTTCATTTAGCCCACAAACTTTGACCCATGGGTGCTGGTTTGTGCATCTGTGGTATATATAGACAGGAAACCAGTGGGAAATGGGATCATAACATGACAAAGACTGCAGACAAATGTGTGCTGCACATGTTGAAGAGAAATTGGTTTTCACACAATTCTGTTTGTGGATGATGCTTAATCTGTGTGTTGGAAATCATGTCAGAAAATAACACTTTCTGAAATGGGTATCCTTTTTCTCTCTCTACCATTGTGTCTTACTTTGTGTAATTTTTGTCTTCACAGGTTTGTGTTTATTATGGGTACTTCTATTGGTTTGTCCCTGAGCGGTTCATTGCGCAGAGGTGTCAAACGCACTCATCTGCTGTGGAAGATTTTCTGGAGGAGCTTACAACTATTTCTTATCGGAGTCATCATCGTCAATCCTAACTACTGCCAAGGACCCTGTGAGTAGTAACACATTTTCCTTCTGTTTCTTCTTAAAACCTACAAACCCAATCTCTAGCCCAATGCCTGTACTAATTCTACATTAGTTTATAAACGAAATACAGTGTCATGAAACACATCAGTATGAAAGCTGAAACAAAGTAAGTTTCTCACTGTTAAATTACATGCATATAACTAGTCCCCATGAAATCAAAACTGGAGGAATTTGTAGCCTATTTCTGTAACTTTTTTTTCTTTTTTAAATATACACTGAACATTTATAAACCAACTTTGTGTGTTGCCCCCATTTTTTCATGAGCTGAACTCAAAGATCTAAGACTTTTTCTATGTACACAAAAGGCCTCTCAAATATTGTTCACAAATCTGTCTAAATCTGTGTTATGCCAATTCTCCTTTGCCGAGATTATCCATCCCCCTCACAGGTGTGGCATATCAAGATGCTGATTAGACAGCATGATTATTGCACAGGTTTGCCTTAGGCTGGCCACAATAAAAGGCCACGCTAAAATGTACAGTTTTATCACCAGCACAATGCCACGATGGTTTCAAGTTTTGAGGTGAGCGTTGCAAATTGGGCATGCTTACGCAGGATGTCACCAGAGCTGTTGCCACCATAATTGACTGTTACTTTCTCCTTACCTAAGCCGCTCCAAATGCTTTGTTCATCCGAGATTTGTCAAGTCCAATCCAACCGGCCTCACAACCGCAGACACGTGTAACCACACCAGCCCAGGACCTCCACATCCAGCATCTTCACCTCCAAGATCGTATGATACCAGCCACCCGGACAGCTGCTGCAATGATCGGTTTGCATAACCAAAGAATTTCGGCACAAACTGTCAGAAACCGTCGTCCTCATCGGGGTCTTGACCTTACTGCAGTTCTTCGTTGAATCCCGGTTTTCGCTGTACAGGTGCAGATGCAGACACCAAAGCGTGTATAGCGGTTTCTGATGTCAACGTGTTATCGAGTGGGCCCATTGGCTGGGTTTATGTATGGGCAGGCGTATGACTAGACAACGAACACAGCATTTTTGATGGCATTTTGCATGCACATAATACCGTGCGAGATCCTGAAGGCCCATTGCTGTGCCATTCATTCCAGACCATCACCCTCAGTTGCAGCATGAGTCCGCACACGGCCCCCCTGTTGCAAGGATTCTTTACACAATTCCTGAAGCTGAAAACCTCCCGTCGTGCATGGCCAGCATACTACACCGGACATTTCCAACCCATTGAGCATGTTTGGGAGCTCTGGATCGCGTATACACAAGCGTGTTCCCGTCCTGCCAATATCCAGCAACTGTCACCACAGCCATTGAATATGATTGACCAACTTCGCACAGAATCAACATCCTGATCAACTCTATGCGAAGGAGATGTGTTGCACTGCGTGAGGCAAATGGTGGTCACACCAGATACTGACTGTTTTTTGGACCCCCCAACACCGTTTAGAGTGGCCTTTTATTGTGGCCAGCCTAAGGCACACCTGTGCAATAATCATGCTGTCTAATCAGCATGTTGATATGCCACACCTGTGAGGTGGATGGATTATCTCGGCAAAGGAGAAGTGCTCACTAACACAGATTTAGACCGATTTGTGAACAATATGTTGAGAGAAATAGTCCTTTTGTGTACATAGAAAAAGTATTAGATATTTGAGTTCAGCTCATGAAAAATTGGGCAAAAACAAAAGTGTTGCGTTTCTAATTTTGTTCAGTGTAGAACAATGGATCAACAATGCTGATAATTTATTAAATATTCAATATTGACTTGACTTGCTCACATAGGCATATCAAATCTAGAACTTCTTCTCCAATAAAATGCTCTTTTAACAAGATTACCATCTTCCTCCAAGTAGCAATAGTAAGTAGAAAATCATGGTTTGCTAAAATATAACGTACAAAAGGCATTTGGCTATTTAAACATATTTCTTACCCCAGCTTCCTTTTTCAATAGGCAATACATCCACAAAGAAAAGAAAATTGCACAAACATGGGGTTGTTAATATTATATGTTCAAACTCAACATTTCCATGTCACCTTGTCAATTGTTTTTTAGTAATCTGGTCACAAAAATTAGTGTAAGATTTAATGGAATGTGAAGTTGAAGACTTTAACCTTTTAACTGTCACCCGTCCCCTCGGTGGGACGCCCAAGTTTACTTCACTATATTAAAATTAAATCCTAATCTAATCATGACAATCTATATATCGTTGGAAAGGTCTAAGACTCCTAAATAGATTACCAATGTTTTTGTTAAAAATTATGTAGGAAAAGTAATAGATTAATTTTTGAGTGCACCTCAAAAATCTACATCATAACAGTTCTGACCTTTGTCAAAAAAAGTCTTCTTTGTTGCCTTTTTCTCTATCACATTTTATAAATCATCAGAAATTATATATCAATTGAAAACTTTAAATCTCAAAATTCATCCTTTGAAACATTGCATTACCATGGAAATGGTACATCAATATCATGTTACAAAATGTTTTCGTTCATGAATTATAAAAATGTAAGTTTGGATCGTGCACTTTCACGTCTATGTTCAAAAATGTGAGTGACAGTTAAGGGGTTAAAGACAATTTAAAAGTAAACAGTGTTTAAAATTTGTGCTGGGCAACGCGATTAATCGCATCCAAAATAAAGTTTTGGTGTGCATAATATATGTGTGCTGTGTATATTTATTATGAATATATAAACACACACACACATGCATGTATATATTTAAAAAAAATGTTATGTTTATATATTAAATATATCTATATATAATATAAAATATAAGAATATAAATATATACATGTAAATACATGTAAATGTTTTCTAATGTATACTGATGTGTGTGTATTATTCTATATATATTATTTAAAAAATATATATATAATATATATATATATATAGATATATATAGATATATAGAGAAATATACAGTGGGCAAAAAAAGTATTTAGTCAGCCACCAATGTGCAAGTTCTCCCACTTAAAAAGATGAGAGAGGCCCGTATTTTCATCATAGGTAGACCTAAACTATGAGAGACAAAATGAGAAGAAGAAAAAATCAGAAAATCACATTGTAGGATTTTTTAATAATTAATTGGTAAATTCCTCTGTAAATAAGTATTTGGTCACCTACAAGCAAGCAATATTTCTGGCTCTCACAGACCTGTAACCACTTCTTTAAGAGGCTCCTCTGTCCTCCACTCGTTACCTGTATTAATGGCATCTTTTTGAACTTGTTATCAGTATAAAAGACACCTGTCCACAACCTCAAACAGTCACACTCCAAACTCCACCATGGCCAAGACCAAAGAGCTGTCAAAGGACACCAGAAACAAAATTGTAGACCTGCACCAGGCTGGGAATACTGAATCTGCAATAGGTAAGCAGCTTGGTGTGAAGAAATCAACTGTGGGAGCAATTATTAGAAAATGGAATACATACAAGACCACTGATAATCTCCCTCGATCTGGGGCTCCACGCAAGATCTCACCTCGTGGGGTCAAAATGGTCAAGAACTGTGAGCAAAAATCCCAGAACCACACGGTGGGACCTAGTGAATGACCTGCAGAGAGCTGGGACCAAAGTAACAAAGGTTACCATCAGTAACACACTGCGCCGCCAGGGACTCAAATCCTGCAGTGCCAGACGTGTCCCCCTCCTTAAGCCAGTACATGTCCAGGCCCGTCTGAAGTTTGCTAGAGAGCATTTGGATGATCCAGAAGAGGTTTGGGAGAATGTCATATGGTCAGATGCAACCAAAATATAACTTTTTGGTAAAAAAAAATCAACTTGTCGTGTTTGGAGGAGAAAAAATGCTGAGTTGCATCCAAAGAACACAATACCTACTGTGAAGCATGGGGGTGGAAACATCATGCTTTGGGCTGTTTTTCTGCAAAGGGACCAGACGACTGATCCGTGTAAACGAAAGAACGAATGGGGCCATGTATCCCATGTATTTTGAGTGAAAACCTCCTTCCATCAGCAAGGGCATTGAAGATGAAACGTTGCTGGGTCTTTCAGCATGACAATGATCCCAAACACACCGCCCGGGCAACGAAGGAGTGGCTTCGTAAGAAGCATTTCAAGGTATTGGAGTGGCCTAGCCAGTCTCCAGATTTAAACCCCATAGAAAATCTTTGGAGGGAGTTGAAAATCCGTGTTGCCTGCGACAGCCCCAAAACATTACTGCTCTTGAGGAGATCTGCATGGAGGAATGGGATAAAATACCAGCAACAGTGTGTGAAACCTTGTGAAGACTTACAGAAAACGTTTGACCTCTGTCATTGCCAACAAATGGTATATAACAAAGTATTGAGATGAATTTTTGTTATTGACCAAATACTTATTTTTCCACCATAATTTGCAAATAAATTCTTTAAAAATCCTACAATGTGTTTTTCTGGTTTTTTTTTCTCATTTTGTCTCGCATAGTTGATGTATACCTATGATGAAAACTACAGGCCTCTCTCATCTTTTTAAGTGGGAGAAATTGCACAATTGGTGGCTGACTAAATACTTTTTTGCCCACTGTATATACACAGTACACACACATGTATTATGTGAACACAAACGTTTATTTTGGATGTGATTACTGTGCCTCTCCCATTAGAAATATAAATTCTGATCTTGTATTCATTGGTCCATGTATCTGTACAGTGTCTTGGGATTCTCTGCGTATACCTGGGGTATTACAGCGTCTGGGCTTCACATATCTCATTGTCGCTCTCTTGGATCTTGTGGTGGCACAGGACCGACTTACCAACTTGTCAAGTGTGAGTCAAGCTATCCTTCTCTGCACGTAATATGACACATAATCATAAACACACTTTATAGACATAAATACTCGGCTGTATGTGCTTGCCAGGCTTTTGTCTCTTTAATGAATAACCGAATATTTGATTCATCCATTTGTAAAAATATACAATGGGGTCCAAATATCTTGAGACCAATATTATTATCTCTTATGCTCACTAAGGTTGCATTTATTTGATAAAAAAAAAAACACAGAATACAGACATTAATAAATAAAACATTAATATTACTACAATTTTAAATTAAATTTGAATATATTTTTTAAAATGTACTTGATTCCTTTGATGGCAAAGCTGAATTTACAGCAGCATTATTTCATTAGAAAATCGTTCTGATATGCTGATTTGCTACTCGAGAAACATTTAAAATTATTATTATCATCATCAATGTTGAAAAAAGTTGTGCAGCTTAATATTTTTGTGAAAACCTTGATACACTAACCAATTAAGAAAAAAATTAATACTTTTGTTTAGCAAGGATGCATTAAATTAATAAAAGGTGACAGTAAAGACATTAATAATGTCATAGTGATACAAAATCTGTTTTAAATAAATATTATTTTTTATTATTATAACTTGAATGGTGTCTGAAATTCAACTTTGCCATCACAGGAATAAATTGCATTTAAAATTATATTCAAATAGCCCTTTTAAAATCTGACAATATTTCTCAATATTACTGAATTTTTGATCAACTAAGTGCAGCTGTAATAGCATCAGAGACTTATTAAAAAAAAAAACATTTGGGGGGGGACTATTTTTCAACAACTGTGTACGGCAGTTTGAATACAATATATAACATTTTAATTGATAAATGTAAAAATGTAATTGAAAATTTTTCTTGTAATTTTTACTATTTGTACTGTATGTCCCCAAACTGGCATTAACTCCCGCTTGTAATTATTTTTAATTGTAATAATAATTTTCCATCATCTTGTTGTTCCCAGGAAACATGCTGGTATTCGGTGCATGATGTCTGCCTCTACTGGCCCCCATGGCTGTTTGTGATTGCCTTTGAGACAATTTGGTTGTGTTTGACCTTCCTTCTCCCAGTCCCAGACTGCCCAATGTAAGTACAATCCTACTCATGATACGAGCCTATCATTTATTAAGAACTGCCTAAATATCCGTCCCCATATCCCCTGCCTTGTTTGCAATCATGAAAGGAGCACTCTGCAGACTCTACCCATTTTCTGCCTTGTTAAAATGACAGGAATGGATCAGTAAGATACCATAAAGATTAGAAGAATAGATGTGACTGCTTTTTTCCTGGTTAATTATAAAGAAATTTCGCTTATTCTTATTTACATTGTTCAACATTATATTATTAGTCAGTTGTAATTGGTTATATTACATAGATATGGGATATGTAAATTAAAATGAATATGCAAATGAAAGTGTTTTGAATAGCATGACTCATGTCTATCTATTTGCTATTCATGACGTGCATTTTGTGTGGGAATTGCTATATTTTTCCTCTTGTTGTCTCTCCTGCAGTGGTTATTTGGGTCCAGGGGGCATTGGTGACTTTGGCCAGTACCAAAACTGCACTGGTGGAGCTGCAGGTTACATTGATCGCTGGCTGCTGGGAAATAACCATATTTACCAGACGCCTTCATCACGGGTAAACAGAGACCAAAACAATGAGAATGGGTTGTCATTCTGCCAGACATATGTAGTCACTATTTGCTAGAGCCGCAGCTGATTTCCGTCTCTTACTTTGGCACTCACCCACTCACACTTCATTGTGTTTTTGTGTGCCTATATCTAGGTTGTATACCAGTCTGTGATGCCCTTTGACCCTGAGGGTGTTTTGGGAAGCATCAACTCTGTATTGATGGCATTTTTGGGTCTTCAGGTGAGACAGACTTCTGTTTTCTTATACAGTACTTGTTTCTCATAGCAGCATCAGTGATTCTTCTTCTCCCTCCTCTTACTGTATCGGTATCAGCAGTGCAGTCACATGCTTCATGCAAACTATTTTTGTTCTGCAGTGCTTACAGGAATCACATCTAATAATTGTCCTGCCCTATTGCATCATTGTTTTTTTGTTTTGTTTATTGTGTGGGTTTCAGGCAGGGAAAATTCTGCTGCATTACAGAGACCAACACAGGCAAATAATCACACGATTTCTCATTTGGGGATTCATACTGGTATGTTTGCTTATTGTTTGTTTTTGCTAACACTTTATGTTATAACTTTCATTAAAAATTACAAATATATGTATAAATGCTGTTCTTTTGAACTTCTGATCTATTTATCAAAGAATCCTGTAAAAATGCATTCCGGGTTCCACAAAAATATTAAGCAGCACAACTGTTTTAAACATTGATAATAATAAGGAATGTTTCTTTAGCAGCAAAGCAGCATATTAGAATGATTCATGTAGGATCACGTGACACTGAAGACTGAAGTTTTGTCATTATAGGAATGAACTGCATTTTAATATATATTAAAATGATAAATAAATTGTATTTCAAATTGTAATAATATTTCACAGTATTACTATTTTTACGGTAATAATTATAAGATATCCGAAAGTGAAATAATAAAAATAATTTGCCTGTCCATTTAATACAAAAGAGAAAAAAATCAAACAACGGTATATCAGGACCAAGAGAAGAGAGATATTTTGTGATAATGATTTCTTATGCCACTTTTTTACATACAGTACTCACAATACATTAACAAATCACATGAAATACTACTATTTTGAGTAAAATTACTTTTGTGAGACTCAGGACCCTACGAGACCTAAAATTGACATGGACAATTGGCACACGGTCAATTAATGCACATTTACCGTCAATACAAGAAATACATAATCTTTCACACAGAGTGCGTGATTGACCAAAAACAATTAAGTATTCGAGCATGTAATAGTGTTGGTTAAAGTTATTAGGGATGCATTTGACTTTT
The DNA here is from genome assembly GCA_018155175.1 of Sinocyclocheilus anophthalmus. Taxonomy (NCBI): domain Eukaryota; kingdom Metazoa; phylum Chordata; class Actinopteri; order Cypriniformes; family Cyprinidae; genus Sinocyclocheilus; species Sinocyclocheilus anophthalmus. Next base: position 91,134 of record JADLZN010006831.1, read on the forward strand.
TTTTTTTTAATTTTTTTTACTCTTTTACAAAAACTGGTTTAGCTGGCAGCTGATTCAAATATAATTTGAAATTCACACAGTGAAATAATATTTAACTAAAGCTTTGTTAGAGGTTTAAAATTGTGGGAATCTCATGCTGTGTAACTTTGCATTAAGGGAATCATCTCAGCTGTATTGACCAAGTGCTCCATAAATGACGGCTTCATCCCTGTCAACAAAAACTTGTGGTAAACTCAGTCTTGATTGCATGTATCTGTAGTTTTATTCATTATAATTTAAAAAAATATATATAATTTTTCATTTGTGGTCAGAAAAATCTTCATTTTATGAGAGCACTTCCAGAAGCAGGAAGTATAATACCAGATTTGCTTACTGATTAGAAGAGGAATGTATTGTATTGTGCATGATTCATGGCTTCTGTCTTGTGACTTTCAGGTCTTTGTCCTATGTTACGACTCTCAGCTGTTTAGCTTTTGTGGCGCTGGTAGTTTTTTACTACTTGGTGGATGTAAAGAAGTGGTGGTCTGGCACTCCCTTCTTCTACCCTGGTAAGCTCTTTAGACTTGAGGTTCCACAGCCAGAATGAATGTACCTAAACTCATGACTGCACCCAAAATGTGTTTATTTGGCTCTTGCATTTAAGAGTTGACTCTTATAAGTTAGTAGGTATCATTGTGACAGTAACAACCCTCAGCACTCAAGGGGGCGATAGAGTTACCTTTTAAAATGCCTGTGCCGTTAAACTGGATTTTTTGTTATTCAGGTAACTAGCTATAATCATGTTGATAGTTTAACCAAAGTTAAAAAAGAAGACGGCTTTAACGCCGTGGCTGCATGATAACTTACTTTTTTAAAGTAACAGTTTAGATTAAGCATAATCGTCTGCAGGCTTCGCTGGATATTTATCCTCCTCAAAATTTTTAATTTAGGATTTGTTTTATCTTGCATTGGTGACGAGCCTCCACAATCTTTCATTGTTGCGGTTGCCAGATGTTTAAATACCCCAGTCAGAGCTTTTTTCTTAAATGAATGCGTGTGGCTTACTTAATCTTTCCAACCTGGCAACCATGCGCATACACTATTGCTACAATGCATAAAAAGTGCTGATGATCGCAACACATGCAGAAATGTAAGTTGAAGTTTAGCCACTGATATTTTGCTCAAATTAAAGAGTAATATAGTCAGTTGGTTTTCTTTTATGTGGCTGTTTACTGCAGCTAAATCTATGAGCAAATCATGCGAGTTGATGTTCTTTTGATTTGTGCGTTCTCTTGATGTGAAAATGCAATAATTCTGTTAAAAAATATATTAATTTTGAACATATTCGCCATTAACAGTTGAACCATTATCATGCAGCCCTAGTTCATGCTAACTAACACTATTCCGCATACTTGTGTTTGTTTTATGAATTGCTTTCAAGTTTACCTTTTATTTGGCAGGTATGAATTCCATTTTGGTGTATGTGGGTCATGAAGTGTTTGAGGAATATTTCCCTTTTCGTTGGAAAATGGCCAATAACCAATCACACGCAGAGCACCTGGCACAGAACCTCGTGGCCACCTCCATATGGGTGATCATAGCCTATCTCCTCTACAGGAAGAAGATCTTCTGGAAGATTTGAAAGTGTATCTCTGATTTTAGGAGCTGCTCTTCATTGTGAAAGAGATGATTTGGATATTTTTAGTTGTAGAAAATCAGCAGATCTCGGAACATCTGTGCAGAGACTAAAACTCACACATGATTCAGGAATAGAACTTAGCTATTATTTGTGAAGAGCAGAAAGAAGAAAAAAAGAAGAGCATGTGACTGTGCCACGATACCTCTGTGGACTCAACAAAGCCCTCAGAATGAATGCCAAAATGCCAAGGCCAGATTCTGCTAAAATTGAATTCAATCGACTCGTTTAGGTTAATGAATGACATTTTGAAGCTCAATGATGGATTATGATTGATAATGGAATTTCTTAAATTATGATATGAAAGAATTCTGAAAGTCTCAGGACCAATTTAAATTTAATTAGGGTATTGATGTATGCAATTATGAAACTAAAAGCAAATGAGTTGGGGAATAGAACCCCAGACTACCAAAAAATAAAAGGTCTTCCATCAAGGTCTACAAAACCTGCTGAAACATCCAGGCAAAATAATATCACACAATTTTATGTTTAAGTTTTAATGTGATGAATGCTAGGATTGGGTTGTTTTACTTTTTTATTTTCAGTGGACTTTCTGTCTTTGATACTGTGGTTTTATTCTTTATATCTTAAGATGAAAGTATTACAGTTAAAAGGATGTATGCTAGTGAGAGAAAAAGAGTGTATGTTCTACCTTCTCAAAAACTCAGGAGATTTGCACAACGTGGAGTGCCAAATGTAGTGTACTTTATGGTTTCTCTGATTTAACAGTGTTCTTGCTTATTACAGTTTACCAATGACTTGTTACATCTGCCACATAAATCAAATTATAGAAAGAAAAAGAAAAAAAAACACTAATCACTGACATATTTCCCATACACATAGCTGCTTGAAAAAAATAATTGTTCTAAGAGAAGGGAAAATATTGATCTATCATATCTGTTGCCAGCTCGCAAAATCAATTCCATCTTTGTAATGGATAATGGACATTTTATACATGTATGAACTATGTTTCCCACCCACCCCACCACTGTAATCTCCTTATCACCCCCTTTTTTCCCACCCCCTACATATCAACTGGGATGTGGTCCAAATAAACTATTAGTTGTTTTTCTCAACACTTCACAACCCAAAATCCAAATCTTGCTCTTTTTTTTGTTTGTATTTTTAACACAATTGATGAGGTGATCTTACGCAGCACCACACCGAGAGTGTGGGCTAAACTTATGAACACCATACCACATTAGTATGTGGAAAAAATACCTGAATATTACTTTAAAAGTATCAGCATTTTTCTGGGGGGGTGGGAATACAAGACCACATTGCTAAATAAGGACTATAACTACTCCACAGAGTTGCATGCTTGCTGCATACATGCTTGCCGAATGCACTTTTGTACAAAACATACAATCTAATAAAATGATCATACTTCAAAATTGAAAACCACTAAACCAATAGGAAATTTTTATTGGGAACCCATAATAAACTGACATGGTTAACTGTACGTCTACTGTACATCTATGCCCCAGCATCATTTACTTCTCGAAAAATAAAATTAGGTATTTATCTTGACAAAAAAATTAATTATATATATATATGTGTGTGTGTTGTCGTGTGGTGTAGTGTATGAAAGGAATAGTTCCTCCCACCCTCCCCAATTAGCCTCACCCGCCTTTTCTCCAGCAAGCTCCCATATCCAAACCCCACAACTTTGAACTTAGTTTATTTATTTGGCTTTCCTCTTGTTTGTGTACAATTGAAGTCAATGGTAACCAAGACCCCTTAAAATAACATCTTTTGTGTTCCTCAGAAGAATGAAAGTTATGCCATTTTGGGAGGACATTATGGTGTGTAAATGATGACAGAATCTTCATTTTTGGAGTAACTATCCATTTAACTTTGAAAAAAAGGGGTTGGAATGATTTGTGACTAATCTTAGAAAACGATAAACTTGCAACACAAATGCCTTCACCTTTCACACACACCGTTATTTGCTGAATCAATTAAGCGTTACTGCGCCTTTAAGAAACCTGTTCAACGGTGAGATTTAACAGTGCGCATGCTTGAGAATAGAGGAAGTCGGTAATGGTGACAAATGATGCGGACGTGAAACAGTTGAGAGCATCAGCGCGTCTTCAAGAAAGAAAACAAAAGCCTCTTAAAGACGGACTCGCGGATATGAAGCGCGGTTTTTGAGAGGCGTCTGAGTTTCTCTGGACAGAGACAGAATACACCCACAGTCCGCGATGATGGCAGAATGCGATCCCACCGACGGCGAGCCGGAGAAAGGAGGCGGGGATTTAACGTTAACACCGGAGACGAACTTTCTCTCGTCGGAGGTGCCCGCGGTGTTATTTGAAAAGACCCGGCCGTCGCCGTCCCTAGGACTCTCGTTGAACCCCGGGGCAGCCGTCCGGATCTCGAACTCGACGGAAAGCGTGCTGACGGAGCTGGACGGGTCCGGGGAAGAGGCGCTACTGTTACCGGGACCTGCCGGAAATCTCTCACCTCGGGCTGAAAGAGAGAAAAGGACGCGGAGGAACAGACACAGCTCATCATCTGATAATCTGGCATCCCCAGGTGAGATATATGAGCTGGATATAATCTGATCAACATGTATTCAGATTAAACTGGCTCAAAGTAGAGGCGTCACACTTCAACACCTTTTGTTTTGCTTTCCTTACAATGCGTATTTGTTGCATTGTGATGTTTCCGGTTTGCAAATACCACTTTTTAACACAGTCAACAGAATTCACACAGTTATTAATTAAACATAATTAAAACGGCCCACCACGCCTTTATTTAAATATGGCCACTCCCCCTCTTAAACGACACCGATTTTTTTGTCATTTTGTTGTATAATCTGAATTCGACCGGGGAAAGAACTCACTAGGGACCCGTCTGCATTAGTTTCCATAGCAACCGCGCGTGTTCTGTTGATGTTGCGCGCAGTGTTTCAAAATCATCTAAAATATGCCTTGGGGAACTTTGAAAGGAATTCAATTAAAAAAATTTTTAGAGAGAGGAGAGTTGTTGCCTCCTGTCCTAGACATATAAAACAAGTTTGCATGCAAAAGATTATGAATACTCTAAATATTCTAAATTCCCTCCCACACATCTTGCTCTCTGTGCTGTTACTCCATCTGCTTTATCTCAGAACATGGTCCGTTATGCAACCATTTCCACAGTTCAGCTTACATGCTCTTTGAACCCGGGGCACACATGTACAGGTGACACCACAGCAGCTGCTGGGATATCTACTCAACTCTTGATATTCATGCTTGGATGTTTCTGTGTGTTGCATGTGGTTTAGTCTTTCCAGGTGCATCTGCACTAACAAGATTACATGTGCAGCTGTGGGCTGTATTGATGCAATAAAGTTTTCTTGCATATTAATAACAGGTTCATTTGAATGCAGATGAGCCAGAGAGCAGAGAGACACTGGCTTCTGTTTTATCTCTAAGATCCACATCTAAGCCTTCATTAAAGGAAAATTAAACACTAGAGTCTCTCACAGGAGTTGCATTGCCTAGGTAAAATGAAGATAATAGAATTAGCATTGCATCACACTGTGATGTGCTGTTTGCTTCGTTTTATTGGCATAACTATCTCCACAAAGCATGCAAATAGTACATTTAATTAATACATTTAAATTCAGCGTCCTTGCTGATATTAGAAAATATGATTGGTGAGATAACGCTTGAAAATGCCCTGAAATCGAGATGAGATGGAAGTAGTGAGTGACTGATCTTTTATTTCCTTATTGTGGTGGTTTAGGCTACATCTGAGTGTTCCGGCTTATCAATAAATGTAAAAAAAGAGTGGGGAATTGTTTTTTTGTATCGGTTGACTGGATTTTGATATGTGGGCACTGGACGGATGGATCCAAATGAACACAAGTTTGCAGGGGCAAGGTTTAAAGGGGTCATATAATGCTACATGCACTTTTACAAGTTGTTTGAACTGAAATGCGTGTTTGCAGTGTGTGTACACAACCACCCTATGATAAAAATCCACCCAGTGTTTTTTTTGTTAATTTACTTAAATCTTTCCCCCTTTCTCAAATCGAGCCGATCTCAGATGCCTGTCTGTGTGATGTCACACAGACATGCCCTCCCAATATGTGTTAATTGACAGTAGCGTTTCAGCACAGACTGGACTGGCGCCTTACCTTAGACCCGCCCTGAGTGGAGCAGTTGTAGACAAGAATGACTCCTAAGCGATTGAGGTCTTCTGTTGTTGGATGTAATAATGAAGATAGCAGTCGTTGTTTACTCCCAACATCCGAGCCGCTGAAGACGCAGTGGATTATGTTTGTTTTTGAAGGGAATGCGCCCCAGATCTACCTAAATGAGTCTATGTTCGAGCGAATCATTCATGATCCAGCCTCATACAGAAGAAGTGAGTATAATGTTTTATAATGAATCTTTTCAAATCGCCTTTCCTAATATGTGCTAGTAAGCAAGTTTCACACGATGAATGCAGCTAAAGTAAACAGTCTCTCTGAGAGCAGCTCGGAAGAGAGGGGCGGGGTCAGCAGAGCTCATTAACATTTAAAGGAAAATGCTACAAATCGGCATGCTCTGTAACTGAGCTGGTTTTGACAGGGTAAAAAAGGTGTTTTTTACACTACCATTGAGAAATTTTAACCAAACTATGTTACACTTTTCATTAAGACCCTACAAGAATCCTATCCACTGTGGCACAATGGTCATCCCTATTAGGGCCTTCGCACCGCAGGAACCTTTTCATAGTACCAGAACTAATTGTGGAACTACCCACTTTTCGGCGTGTTCGCACCGCCGGAACTGGGAGCGATTTTAGTACCGGACTGCCTTTTTCGAGAACCAAATTAGCTCCTACTCCGGAGCAGGGTCTAACCAGCACAACTGGTACTAATCGTGACACAAGTAGACATTGATTGGCCAAACGCGTACGGAAACGCCCTCACCCGCCATGATTTAAAACGCCGTATAAACATACTGTAAGCATGTCAACTTATTTCGCAAGTGTGGAGAACAGCGATAGGTGGAGAACAGCGATAGATGGACGGGCGCTGAAGTGCAGGCACTTGTAGCAAATGTAGCACTGCCAGTTGTCGTTGGAGATTCTTAGTCCTCCTTTCCGTTCTTTCAATCGCTTTACGTATACGTCGACTTTCCATGTCCATTATTGTGAAACCCGCGAGACACAACAAAAACACAGCTCCGATCACAGCGTCCTCCATCCTCCTGTTGTTAACGTAGTTCTTTGTTTCTGTTGTTGAACGCCGCGCACAAATGACATCGCTGTCGACCGGCTTACTTCACTTCTTAGTACACACTGTCGGTGCGAATGCAACCCTTTAAATAGTACTGGGAAATAGTTTGTGCAAAATCGTCCCAGTACTTTAGTACCGTACATTTAGTTCTGGAACTAAAGCGGTGCGAAAGGGCCTTATGACCCCTTTAAACTGACTATAAACAATTCGAGGAACTCCTGCATACATCAGCAGAGAGATGTCATTTTCACTGGAAGGTCCAGTTATGACATTTAGATCAAAAGGTCAGCTAAAAAAAGTCCATAAGATATATGACATGCATTTAAAAATACATAATGATTACATTTCCTGTCCTTCCCAAACTGGCAACCATGCACATACACTATTGCTAAAATACATAAAAAGTGCTGATGATCTAGAGTTTAGCCTTCACCTTCACAAGTTTGTTCAAATTAGATCTAAAATCCAACTTTTAGTAATATTTTTATTCAGGATTTATGTAGGCATTTGCCTTTATTTATAGGGGGCAGTATGGGGACAGGGATCAACGTGGGATGGAGAGGAGGCAGCAGGATGGGAAAGTACCTTCAGCCGGGACTCGAACTCGGGTTGCCCGAAGCTCAGCACTGCTGCCCACGAGGCTCTGACCTAAAATTCAACTTTTAAAGTGTATTTTTTTTTTTGTGCAGTCAGCTGGTCATTATCACATTAATAAACTCTACAGGGTTAGAAGCTTGCCAGGTCTTGTTTCACCAGAGAAGGTTTTTATTTTGTGCAAATTTCTGTAATATGGAAGTGGATTGGGTGTGGAAGTATAAATACTACTGTTAAAAAAATAAAAGAATGATATTTTTAATTGTCAAACGTCTCCAGTGAGCCTAAAATATTCAGAAGATCTGAAAGAGAATTAGTAGGGAAATTAGTCTTTTCAAACTCATGCAATTTTGGCGGCATGACAAAGGCATCTGCGTCTGCCGTTATTATTCATTTCAATGGATGAGACTCAAGACTGGCTCTGTTTTATTTTGTTTATGAGATCGATGTCTCACAGTGTTTACAAAGGCAGTTTGCTCGACTATATTGAATGAATTGGGGAGTAGAATAAGTTTGTTATATTTACACGTTGTAGCTAAAAGTCTTTAAAAATCATACCATTTATGATAATTGATATTTATGATATGCAGATATGTGTTTGTATGGGTGTGTCTGTATACAAGAGAGGGAAAGTGTACTTGTCATCTTCTAAATGTTTAATGGCCTCTCTTATTCACCCAGGGAAAGCTGTCCAGAAACCTTCAGCGGAGTGTGTTCGTGTGCTTTACCTTTCAGAGCCCATGTAGACCACTTTTAGTTAGTTGTACTCAAAGACTATAGAATACCCAAGACGTGTCACTCGTATAGTTTTGAATGGGGAAAAATGCAACGCTCAATATGGCCGCTCAATCGCAGGAAGCCCCGCCTTCTAAATGAAAGAGCCAATCGCTAATCGGTGAAGTCAGCGCGTCACTGCAGCTGCCGTTAGAAGTCGCGGTTGCTATAGAAACAGTCAGCGTTCTGAGGCGTGCTCTTAGGACTGTGTATGCACACTGGCTGATGTATCCTGAAAAATACGCTTTTTATAACGTTATTTGAGCAAAAGTAACATTTATGACACAGTTGTTGTCAGATTTCTTTGGTGATTTCAAATATGAAATGTAATCGTAAGCTTCGTGAACAGTTTTGGAGAATTGGATGTTTCCCCATTCAAAGAGATGGGAGTTGCGCTTGCATGCCCGAGCAGCGTTTCAAAGATGGCCGCTGAGTGACATGGCTTGTCTTAAAAGGACTTTGGTTTTACTGCAGTGTGTGCATTCAGTGTAGTGGATTCTGAATAAAAGAATGATCGTTTTACGGGTATCATGGGACATGTATGCGTGTTAGGCTTTGTTCACACTGGTTTTCGAACCTGATCTTTAGGATTGAACTGTCTTGCCTGTCATTTTGCAAGTATTGAATCGATAATTCTGTTGTAACTGTGGGTGTTGCTGCTCGGCTGCTAAGTATAATAATTAGAATCAGCAAGATGCCGCACAGGCGCTCCTTTCTAACAGCTGAGAGTGTCAAAACCCTTTTGGATGTGGTTCGTCAGTGTTGTAAATATTGGATTTCATTTGGTTTGTTCCTATAACACAAAGAAAATCCATTTGATAATTATAGACAATTTTTTTTTCTTCTAAAACCGTGCCTCAGTTAGCACGCTGTGCATGTAGTTTTCCAGTGTTAATAAGAGACCGCCACAACAGAACCCTCTCTACGCTTAGTTTGGCGTCGTGTATGGTGGACCTGAATCATCTGCTCTGATCTTCATCTCCCTCTAATCGCAGGAATCACGTGAGTGTGTGTCGGTAACCTTCATTTTGAAACCACTTTATACAAACGTTTAACACATTATAAATCTACATAATGCTCAACTAAAAAAAAAAAAAAACTGATTTACAGATAAAAGTTTTGAGTACACACTGATAAAAGCCATTTTGGACTGTGATGAATAAGTAGGCATTGCCGCGGTAGTCGGGTGTTATAATGTTACATAGGCTGTTTAGCTTTGCACAACGATTGCATTAGCTTGCCCACGTGTCGTTTTGTTTTACATATATACATATAAACAGTATATAGTGTAAAGTATATATATATATATCTACAAAAGAATTAACACTATTTAGTTCAATTGCACAGACACGGATGCTAAAATTACGAACTGAAAGCTCTTCTTCCATACTTGCAGCAGGAGTCAGATTTCACGGTTTAGGTTGAATAGAGAAAGGAGAGATTTCTGACAAGATGATGGCAGAGGTTTGTGTCAAGAGAAAAGCAAAAGCGAACCTATTTGACAATCCGTCTTGTTTAGATTTTGTTAATGTTTGTTCTGTATTTTCATAAAAAAAATTAATAATTGAACCACAAAAATATTTCTTTGTAAAGTAAGTGGAACATCCCATCCAAATATCTTTACTTAATCACTATCATAGCTCTCACGTGACTAATAGATAAGAAATACGATACTTTTGTAATCGCCACAAATAAGAGAGCTCCATTTATATTTAATTGTGGCCATGAATTAAGAAATTGCTCCCTCATTTTATTAAATTGTGGCGATGTTGTAGTAATTTTGATACATCAAAACAAGGGAATGAATTGGTACAACATTGCCGTGATTTTAATAAAAAAGGAAACAAATTAACTATATAATGTTGTGGCCACAATATATATATATATTTGGTTAATAATGAGTTTGTCATTTTACTATTTTATTATGTTTTTCATTAAGAATAATAATGAATCCACCATTTTCAAGCATTCATTTTGTTCAAAGAAAAGGAAAAATGTAAAGATCTAATGTTAAATATTAAGTGCTATGGATTATGAGTGTCTTCTCTTGTAAAATGTGCAGTGTAATTGGTAATATCGTTTATTAATTTCCTCACCATGGCATCTCTCTCAGAAAGCTTAAAATCAGGAAAATTTAAATATTTTTGTTGTTGTTGTTGTTATCATTTAAAAAAAAATGTATAAATAATAATTTGTATCTTTTAAGTACCAATACGCACCCCTGTAGGTGTATAGGCTTTTATTTATAACTTGAAAAATAATTTTTATAATGAATTTTGGAACATGAATTAGAAAATACTATTTCAGTATTTCTACTTCAAAATTTCCAATTTAATCCAGTGTGTTTCTGCTGCTTTGTTTCTTTGTAATTATTTGTGAAATTTAAAGTTGTAAATAAAGTACAAAGGTGGTACTGCAGCATTTACCATTATTTTCCCCTAAAGTACATGATGTATGACACATGATGCCTTAAAGCTGTTATGTAATGGAAGCAGTAACATTGTTTTTCCGTATTGTGACATACATCCAAGTGAAACTTTTTGGCAGAAATAAAAGTATGATGGAGACTTGGTTCGATCGATCAGTTTTTTTTGATTGGATGTGGACAGATCTGAATGCAAGCTAGGAGTTAATTATAAGGAAGGGGTGGGTTTTAAGCATACAAAATATTTAGAGAAGTCCAGTATATGTTGTTAGAAAGAAGTCAGTCTTACTCTTTTCCCAAGAAGGTTGAGCTTTGAAATTTGTATTCAGAATTATAGAGTCCAATAATAAATAAAAGTTAAACATGCATGGATGAATTGTTCATAATAAGATAATTATGCATATCAGGGGTAAAAATGAATTAAATTGGCTTTTTATGTCTTAGGAAAATGTAGAAGTCACCTTTGTGGAGTATTCACATCTACATTGAGTTATACTAGTCTTCCTAGCTTGTACAGGAATTATAGTAGCTGGATTCTGTTTAGTCTAAATTTTTTCTTCTGCCCTGCAACTTTTTAACAACTAGTATAGCGAACCCATATTTAAGCTGTCAGTACCTTGTACAGAAAATGAATACTTTGTATTTGCCGGTGTTTTGATGAATCACTTTGATATTGAACCTTTCATCATTCAGCGCTTGCTCTTGGAATATTATATATAGATATAATTATAATTTTTTTTCAGCTTCTTTGCACTCCAGAAATGCCCAGTGCTCTTTTAATTTTTATCTTTCTGAAGGCTAGTTTGCAGAATAAATTGCATGCTCACCAGTGATTCAGCTTTGAAGCTTGGATTTCTAGGAGAAGGTTCAATTTTGTTCCAGATAAAAATGGCCTTGAGCATGAGTTTCTCTCTGACGGAAATTATTAAAAGAAAATCATTCCCCAAACGTCCTGCTGTATGGCCTATTGAGATGAGGGAATATATTTACATATAAATGCTGACGTACAAGAGAATATTTGCCACACTGTACATTTGAATCACTTTGTATTTGTGCATATAGGTAATAGTAGTGGAGAATTCAACCATTTCCCAGAAGACCCAGAGTTTGCCGAAATTATCCAGAAGGCTGAGCAGGCGATAGAAAATGGCGTCTTTCCCGAACGCATCTCACAAGGATCCAGTGGAAGCTACTTTGTCAAGGATCCCAAAGGGGTATGTGTATTTGAATGTTAAATGTTGAAATAATCGGTTTTAAAAGTCATAACAGAAAACAAAAACTGATGGGATGAAAAAACGTAGAACTTCTTAGTAGGTTTCTTTAGTGAGTATTCATGCACCTCACATTATTGTGCCGTTTGTACGCAACATCATGCTTAGCAGTGTTTACCGTAGGATAATTATATGCATGATCACCTCTCTCCTGTGAACTAAACGAATACATTTATGCATGAATGTTAATGCAGAATCGGTTTGGATTCATTCTCTCAGAAAGCATTTCCTTTTACGATATAATTCATAGTAGTTATTTTCAAATCAAGTGGTGTTAAATTAGATTTTTCTTGATGCCTGTATCTTCTCTCCTTTAGAAAATCATTGGGGTATTTAAACCAAAATCAGAGGAGCCTTACGGTCACTTAAACCCTAAATGGACCAAATATTTCCATAAAGTCTGCTGCCCATGCTGTTTTGGCCGTGGTTGCCTCATTCCTAACCAGGGCTACCTCTCTGAGGCAGCTGCCTCACTCGTTGACCAAAAACTGGGCTTGAGGATTGTACCCAAAACTAAGGTGAGGATGGGCGTTATAGAAGCTTTAAGAAAAAGCTTTGCTCTTGGAATTAACCAAACTTTTCACCCTTTGTTTTCAGGTTGTGAATTTGGCCAGCGAGACTTTTCACTATAGTGCAATTGACCGTGCCAAATCCCGTGGTAAGAAATATGCACTGGAGAAAGTCCCCAAAGTTGGACGACGGTTTCACAGAGTTGGTCTTCCTCCAAAGGTAACGAAACGCCTCTAAAATGATCCCAATTCATTTACTCACCCTCATTTTGTTTCAAACCTCTATCACTTTCTTGTGTGAAACACACAAGGAAATATTTTGCCAGTGTTCCATACAATTAAAGCATGAATTGACACATAAATCTAGGTTTTCCCGAATCCATATGATTGCTTGGTGTCATTATTTGCTGAAAATGTTGAGTCGGTAGCTCTAAATTCTCATTTGCACTTTTTCATTATAGATATTACACCTGTCTTGTCATGTCAAAATTGAATTGAGAGCAAGACAACAATCATGATTTGTTGTTCTCTTTTGTGTAGGTGGGCTCATTTCAGTTATTTGTGGAGGGCTATCATGAAGCAGACTACTGGCTGAGGAAGTTTGAGGCAGAACCTCTTCCAGAGAACATGAGGAAGCAGCTTCAGTCTCAATTTGAGAGGCTGGTGGTGCTGGATTACGTCATCAGAAACACCGGTACCTAATGCTGCTGTTCAAGTTCTTTCTTTGTTCAGCCCATTGTTCTTGAACTTATTTCCTTACAAAGCTTCACCATGGTAACCACAGTGCTCATCTAATCTCAGATTTTTACTAACAGGGTTATTTTTACTAAATTGGCTGTGCTGTAAAGTAACTTTATTGAGTATCGGTCACTATTGTTAAAAAAAAATTTGAAAGCTTTTTACTTTTTACTGTATCTCATCTCTCTTCAGGCAGACTTTTTCATTATCGTTCTTCATTTCCAGTTTATGCCTCCCTCACCATACACATGTGCCATGTCTTTCAGCGTAACATGTTATGACCACATAAAAAGAGATGCTAATTGTTTACAGTGCCTTTGAAAAGGAAATCTGATATATCTTTTGGCTTCTTCAGACAGAGGGAACGATAACTGGTTGATCAAGTATGAGAAGCCGGGCGATGGAGCGCTGACAGAGAAGGTAACCTGAGGGATATTTATAGAGCTCCTTTGTTTGCAGTGCTGGGCAGCTCAAAGAAAATGCCATGACTGAGAACCAAGTGCAAATGCAGGGTATCATATTCATTTTTTTAATGCAAAATTGACATATATATCTCTATATCTAGATACATACTATATATATATATGTTTTTTTTTTTTTTTTTTTTTTTTTCGAGTTTGTGTTTTGAATGGGCATGGCATGTCTTGGTAACAGTTTTTTCCTCCATATGTGCACAGTAAGCATCTTTAAACATCACAACCATGTCAAACATAAGACCTGTTCAGTATTGCAAAAGCATTTCCATTAGCCCAAGTTGCCGCAGGGGTTAATGGATTGTAATGATGATTGCTTTCCAGTCACAAATTCTGAGTTTCTTTTCCACATGTCTGTCCTCAGGAATCTGAATGGACTGACCCAAAAGACTCGGCCATACAGATTGCAGCTATAGATAATGGTTTGGCCTTCCCTTTTAAACACCCCGATGAGTGGAGAGCATGTAAGGATTTCCTATTTTTATACGTTTAAAACTATTTCAACTGTTTTCTTTTTTTAATATATTTAAAAATATAATTTATTCCTGTGGTGCTAAAGCAAACTTTTCAGCAGCCGTTACTTAATTTTCAGTGTCATATGATGCTTTAGAAATTCTTATATGCTGATTTAGTGCTCAAGTAACAATTCTCATTATCAACGTTGAACAGTTGTGCTGCTTAATACTTTTGTTGAAATTGTGATACATTTTTTTTCCAGAATTCTTTGATATCGAACATCATGCATTGAACTATAAATCTTGGTAACCTTTCTACTGAAGCCACCTATTCGTATGTCTACATATAACGGTATTCTTAGGCATAGAATGAATGATAAGCCTTTATCAAAAAGCTGTCTGTTGTATCATCTCATGAATAAGACAGTTTGATAAATATTTTAATATTTACTTATTTGTGGTTATTGCTTTTAAGAGTATGATGATTTATAAAACACAGTGAACATGTTGCATCCACTTAAATTACAATGAATTATATTTCTCATAGTTATAATGTATTATAAGTCTCATATCTTGACATTTTTCTTATGCTACTTTACTTAAATCGGTCAAAGACCACTTATAAGTAGTAATAATATAAAAAAAATGTTGTTCTCTCAAACAGCCCATAAAACAGGTAAACTGATTATAAGTGTCTTTGCAAATACGTCAACTTATTCTACCATACTAGATTCAACCATTCTTGAGCATACTAATACTCTAGTGAGAGTTAGTTGACATGCAGTTGCAAAGGCTTATAGTCGATTGGATTAAGGGACTCATCCACAATCAATGTAACCATATACACATTGCATTTGTTTTCACTGTGCAGCATCTTAATAAACAATGCCAGAACGTCAATGCTACAGTCCATTATTCTGTAAATTAAGTACATTTAATATGGTGTTCATTGTGTGTTAAATAATCATACTCTTAAACTTATAACCACACATATGTAAGTATTATGATTTATTATAACTGTTATGATTATTCATGAGTTGATATAACATATATTATAATTTTTTTTATAATGCATTATGCATTCATTATAATGCCTTACGAATACCATTTATAATGTATTATAAATACGGGCTTCATAGAAAGTGTTACCGAAATCTTTTGTAAGCATTCAACTGTCTTCAATATCATAGTTAATCAGTATAATGTGTCCTTGCTGAATAAAAGTATTTCTTCCAAAAAATGCTTTTTGAAAAATATTAAAGGAATTTCCATCTATCAACTAGAAACATTTTACTAGTAGTGTTGAAATGATCATACTTAATAGGTGAAATAGTAGTACTTTTTTTTTTTTCTTATCTTGGTGCATGTAGATCCGTTCCACTGGGCATGGTTGCCTCAGGCCAAAGTGGCCTTTTCCCAGGAAACAAGAGACCTTGTGCTCTCACGCATTTCTGACATGAACTTTGTACAGGACCTCTGTGAGGACCTTTATGAGATGTTCAAGGTAAGTTTTAACAGTGCCGTACTTGTATTCGTACCATTCAGAGCTATGCATTACTTGTTATTAAAGTGTTGATTTGGCTGTAGTTTATTTTGAGACTTAACTTCTTGGACGGGGCTTTAGCATGCTGTCAGTTTCTGTTAGCAAGCTGGAGTTTAGCATGCTGTCAGCACACTAAAACCCTTAAAGAAGTTGCGTCTCTATATTCCTCCCATTTTAAGTGGCTCTGCTAAAAATATTCAAGCTTAAAATTTATAAAACCAAGGAAAAGATAAATTACTAATTGACCTCTCTAAGTGACCTGACCCCACTAAATCTGTTTTCTATCATGTCTGTATAATCTTATGAACTAGTTTGCAGTGAAGTTGGTTAATCATTTATGCATTCATTTGCAAGAATCTCTGTATGGATGGATATCTTTTTAATATTAAATGACTTTCCACATTAACAACTCTGATTTCAGATGGATAAAGGGTTTGACAAAACCATGTTTGAGAAACAGATGTCTGTTATGAGAGGACAGGTAAGTTTTATGCTTCGAGATGATTTTACATTGTGTATTCTCGGCTATTCCAGAAATAGTGTGTTCTCACATGCTTCATTCTCACTAAATGCTGGAGCTCTTCATAATGAAAAATTCACAGCTAACGTATATTAATACACCCAGCCGGGATGCTATTTTCAGCCTGTCACAGCTGAGACTTGGACCTGAATATAGACGGTAGATTTGCAATGCCAAGGAAAAGGATTGTGCCTCTAAAATTGTATTTTTTTTTTAAATTCTCGCCAACATACTGTTATACACTACTGTTCAAAAGTTTGAGGTAGTTAGATTTTTTTTTTTATCCATTTATTGATTAAAAATACAGTAAAAACAATTTAAAATGAAGACTTATGTAATGGCTGCTGAAAATTCAGCTTTAGTGTGACATGATCCTTCATAAATTATTCTAATATGCTGATTTGGCCTTAAAAAAAACTATCGATATTGTAACTTTACGGACTTTGCTAATATATTCATCCTTGTTGAATGCTTTTTAAAGTGTTTGTGTGTGTTGTATGCATGCATGTGTGTATTATAATATATATATATATATATTATTATATATATATATATATCTAGATCATATATACCTATAACTGATTTACAAACATTTTAGCAGTATTGTATAGTATTAGAAGTAAATTAATCAATTAGAAGTAGACTTCATCAGGAAGTAGTGTTGTGTTTTAAGAGCTGCATAAAGCCTCTACTGCATGTAAAATCATATTTGTCTGTTCTTATCAAATAGATCTTAAACCTGACCCAGGCTTTGAAAGATGGGAAGAGCCCCATACAGTTAGTGCAGATGCCTCGTGTGGTGGTGGAGAGGAGCCGTGGAGGAGGCCAGGGTCGTGTGGTCCAACTGGGCAATGCATTTACCCAGACCTTTCACTGCAAGAGACCCTTTTTCACATCCTGGTAAAAGAGCCACACAGAGAGGACGAAGATGAAAATGGACGAGGGTCCTATACGAGAGACACTGGATGAGGAACTTTCTAAAAAAGATTTCCTAGGTGAATGTAGCAAAGGGAGAGACTTAAAAAAATGCTAGGAGGTCTGATGCAGAGGATCCAAGGCCTTTTATTTTCCTGAGCCTTTTCCCAGAATGCTCCTCTTCAGCTTGATATGGCTGTCAAGTTGGAATGTCAAAAGGGAATCGTTCATTGAAGATGACGTTTTGTGGCGACAGCCTTTCTCAACTGCCAATTATTTTATAAGTATAACTATAGATATTATAAATGAAGAATGATGCATAGACCTTAATTTAAACTTGAAAAATGCTTGAATGTAACTTGCAAGTTTACATTTTACACTTATCCTGAGGACATTTCAACACCAAGAAATACTGTTGACCGTGGTATTTAATACGATGAATGTATTTGCTGATTATGTAACAGGATGCTGGCAACAGTATATATACATTGTTAAAGTTGGGTGCTTTGTAGCCCCTAGAAAAATAATAATTACAGAAGGTTTTTTTCTCGCTCACACAATCCTGTGTATGCATCTTGGACTTTGTATTTCAGCTGAGCAATTGTTAATGTAGAGCTGTATATTTAAAATGAAGTGGAAAAAATGTAAAATAAAGCTTTGAAATTGGTTTTAAAAAAATAGACTTTGTGTTTATATATTATATTCAACTTTTTTTTTTTTTGTCCAATGTAAAATGGATCCTGGACTTTTGAGGCTAGTCTGGAACCAGTTTTAATTGCCTAGAGCTGCCATTTCTGTTGTGACAAGTCTCAAAGAATCACAGTTATTTACAACAAACAAATTACAAAATGTATTAAGTTATAACTTATTCTGTCACTCAAGAGAGCGCAAAAATCGTCAGAACACGACGTGTGTTTTGGAGCATCCATCTTTGAGGTACTTGTTTTTGGGTCTGTCATTGTGTTGCCACCAAGTGGGCACTTTTAGTAATAACACTGAGCACGTTCCTCATGCCTATGCAAAAAGCGTAAAGTTTTCAATGTTTTTGTCCTAAACGAGGTTGTACCTGTCTGTTAAAAAACGACAACAACAAAAGTCTGGTCCTAGAACAAATCACAAAGTACTTATGTGAACTACGCAGAGTATTTGCTTCTACTGTGTGTTTGTGTTTAGAAGCTGCATGTTCTCAAAGTGATCAATAGGAGGCAGTGTTCACTCACAAACAAGCACTACTTCCTCACGGCCTGCGAAGAATACCAATGAGCACATCCTGGATGAAGTTTTTTCACTGGTTTATCGCCAATGTCAAAGCAAGCCTGAGAAGTTGATTAATCACCCATTGCCGCTAGAACCGAGAAACAAGTACGTAATTTGCTGTTCAGCCATGTTCTTTTAAACACCGAAATAATGTTTTGATGTCTATCAATTATCCGAATGGCGTATTAGTCTATTTGTGTGTATGAATAGACTAAAATGGCTTGGTATAATTTAGTCACACACGCGGAAGGGATGGGATGTAAGGTAGGCCTACTTCTGACTACCAGTTTTTTTACAATTCCCTTTAAGTATATAATCCTTCCATACAGAAAAAAATATCATTAAAAAAAATAACTAAAAAAGACCATCATATGCACAACATTACAACGGTATTGACAACGCTTTATATCCAAATGATTATGTAGAGACTGTGTATAAATAGTTGTTGATGTGAGGAATAACTTGTCTCCTGGCCAGTATTGACCTCGTTACTCAAAAAAATCAAAAAAATAAATTTATTACTGGTTACTAGTTGCTCCTTTCAAAAGTAATATCACTTTACTTATTACATTTTGGCAACAGTAATTAGTTACACTACTAGTTACATCTCTTTCACGCCCCCACATAAGTTGTAATTCCATATGTAACGTTACCCCATACAATTCTTTACTAACATGATATTTCTGCCTCATCATTTGACCAAAATCCACATTGGAAGTCAGAAGTTATTACAAACAGTCAGTGGTGATTGATAGTGACTTTTAAGTAGTGTTGGGCGGTATGACCAAAAATTTATATCACGGTATTTTTCAAAATTATACCGGTTTCACGGTACAATGACTGTATTTTTTTTTCATGCATGACAGGGGTGTTAACTGTATTTTCTGTATTTTTGAGAGAGGAAATACTGCAGTATATTGACTTAGAATGCCCTATTTTACTGTCATGATGAGTGAATATTGTCAAAAAATACCACACTAAATAGTGACTAAACACAACCCCTTTTAATACATGTTAAAACCAGGAGTCACTCTCATTTATAATAGCGGCATCATCTGATAAAATCAACATGCATCTAAACTAAAGACGGCTATGTGCTTGTTTTGGCTATATTACTTTTTTGTCTAATGCAGCGCGCTGCCTGCGTCTGAGTAACAAACTAAAAAAAACAACAAACAAAAAAGTGCATGTGATATTAACAGATGAACTACGCTCATATTTATAATTCCAAACAATCAGTAAGCGACAGGTGCTAGGAAACGCTGTTTTGTACTCATTTATTGACGAGTCGCCTGCGGTGCGGCCAACTGCGGTGGTGCTTCACTGCACAGAACAGATGCCGAGAGAGATGACACTTCTCGGGGAAAGTCAGACATCGTGTTTGCGGGACGGCACTGGCGAAATCTGCCAACTGAACCATAGCTAAGGTTTATCAAAAAAAGTCGCTAGGTTTGTCAGTATGAATATTCTATGGAAAAAGCCGCTAAAAGGCGTCTGAAAGTAGCCAAATCTAGTGCTAAAGTCGCGCTCGTGTGTGAGAGACGCGGTAGCTGATGGCAGGGGGCGGTGGATATTTGTGGCGGTCAATGTGGATATTGTGGATGAGTTCTTCTGTGTCATCACGTTCTATTAGTTCTAAAGCTTCAGTTTCGGAACTTTCACGATTAGTAACACATACAGCTGTTCCCTCACCACAGTGCAACAGTAAAAAGGGACCTTTTTCAAACAAACCTTTTTAGTGTACCGTTCATTGCGGTATCTTCTTAAATTCATATCTTAACAAAAATAAACACGGCATTCGGTATGAACCGGTATACCGCCCAGCACTACTTTTAAGTAAAAGTGTATTAATCTTACTAATTGTCATGTGTATCTTGAAGCTAACTGTAACTATAATTTCTGTAACCCATATACGATTCTATTCAATTATGTATTTTATCAAAAGAAATCACAAAAGTTCATAAGAAAATGTTTAGTTTTCTAAAAATATTTTATACCATTTATATCAAGATCAGAGGGACGTGCAGACAAGCCATTTTATGCCAGTGTAAAGTAATGCCACATCTTCCATAATGCCACGGCTTAGTATTCAGATCAGCTTTTCTCCTGACAAAATCAATGTAATGGCAATATTTACATCTGCTGAATGTAAGCCTTTCTGTTTTCCAAGCTTGCCTGTTGCACTGGTGACTTCATGTGCCTGTGCAAGTCATAAATCTAGGAATTATTGGATTGTTGGACTTCAAATCAGTAGGGGTTGAGGCATCAAAAGTAACAAGCTGTTTTATGGATGGTAACTGTAATATTATTACTGAAATCTGATTAGTAATTAGTTACACTACCAGTTACTGCAAAACGTAGGCTACTGTAACTAGTTACTAGTAAAAACAGTTACTGCCCAACACTGGTCCTGGCCCACCTACTGTCCTCATTAAGCATATAAAAATGTACTGACAAGAATAAATGACACGTTCAATAATTTATTGATATTCTGTTTGTCATATATTAGGGACATTTAATGAATGTCATGAAATCCATACCACTCTTTCTTGTTTTCCCCTATTTTGTCCTTCATAGTTTTCTTGTCAGAGACAGCTGACAATTGATGTGATCATAAACTGCAAATACGCACAATCTGAAAGAATTTGTTGCCCTGTTTTCCCTCTTACACATTAAAGCACTATAATTTATCAATGTGGGAACTCTCCTTCAGTTCATTCTCAGAAGTGAGAGGGAAAGCTCTCCCTATAAACTCTCCCTCTCTCGTACTTCCACCCAAACTTTCTTTCTCACACGTATCTTATCAGTTCCCAGAAAAGCTCTAGAACTGTATTTTTTTTTTCTGTTGGATTGGTTCATAAATGTGACTCCATGTGGGAGGGTTGTTTATTTTTCTTGGAAATCAGATTGCTGACCGTGTTAAGGGTGTAAGAGAGGGACAGGTACTTGGGATGGATTTGTCTGGTATGGGTATGAGTCTGGCCTCAAGCTTGCAGGCTTTGCAATGACAATTCCCTCTTTGTTTGAGCGCCATGGATGCATTATGTAAGCAGACGCTGAGATCACCAGCCACACAGCTGTTTCACTGCCTTGAGATGAACAAACGGCCATTTTCTTCTCAAATATAATTTAAATCATTTTGCCTATGAAAATCAAGCCTAACTACAAGCCTACAAACAAAAAGCTAAAGCATATTATGTGTTTTAATAAAATTAAGTTATAGTGATAGTTGTTTAGGTATGTCAGTTATCAGGTTTTTTATAATCAATTGTCAAATAAGTTACATAAATAGTCAAATATGTTACATTAACAATCAAATGATCAATTAATCATAAAATACTAAAACATCTGCAAGATTTTGACAATGTTGTGGCCATTAGAAAGAAAGAAAGATTGAAAAAAAAATTAAATAAACAATTATTTTTATATAAAAAGTTATATTTCTGTTAATTTTCTGTTCATGATCATTTTGTTTAATAATGGTAATTAATTTACAGTTCACTGTGTTTTATTACAGGTTCAATGAGCTATATGTAGTACGGAAACAACTATACAGAAACTTTGGTAACCCTTTTAAGGACCAGTTCTCACTATTAACTAGTTGCTTATTACCATGCCTATTATAAACATATTGGCTGTTTTTTAAAGCACATATTCTGCATGATCATATTCTGCATCCATAATCCTACCCAATACCTAAACATAACAACTACCTTACTAACTATTAATAAACAGCAAATTAGGAGTTTACTGAGGCAAAAGTCGTAGTTAATGGTTTGTTAATGGCGAGAATTGGACCTTAAAATAAATTGACCAAAATTTGTTTAAAATTAAATTATGAATGAAAACTGATCAGTTAAAAACCCTAGATAAGGTAAACACAAAAACATCACAGATGGAAACCGTTCATGCTGTTTTAATACATTTAATAGTGCATTTTGACCACGATTAATCTATACAGAAATAACATTAATAATAAAAAAGATAAACAACTTTCTCCTTTCTGTAACTTAGGGTGTAACATTTACAATAAAATAAGATACATACAAAAACACGATATGAGTGATATAAATACAGAGAGGTTTAAATTAACTGTCATTGTCATGCGTTATTCTCGGTTTGGCAGCATATATTTAATTTACAAACATTTATGATACACTGCCATGGACAGGCACACAAGTAGCAATAAATCGACATCAAACCCAGGACCGACAATCATAAAGCACCTCAATAGGAGTACTGGACTCAGAAAGAAATCTGTTTGGTGATCGCAGCACTCCTACTCTGATGATGGGACCGCAGGCCTGGCTATAGTTAAGTGTAAATGCAAGCCTTGTTACAATTTTAGACTTTTACTTCATTTCTGGTTAACACTGACAAACAAACGGATATCACTTCCCCTCATACATTCTCTACCATCCTCTAACAAAATTGCTGCCTTGGTAGCCTCTATAATCAAACCTGAACATCCAACCCAAAATAAAAAGCTTTTCCTATCCTTTCAGTATTTGCCCAGTGCTCAAGATGTTAAATGGCCGAGACCATGGAGCTCAAATTAATTTTATTGGGTTGCAGCACCGATCTCGACCAATCACAGGCCTCAGGGTGAGTAAACTGTATTATGTTTTTCTTTGGAGTCCTGTGTTGAATCCTGGGATTACTTTGCTATGTATAATTGGTCCACATTGTATTGGTCTCAGCTTTGGTTTAGGTGCTGTTGGAACCCTCTGTGCTGTTTAAGTGTCTACATGCAGTAGTCTTTTCCTCTTATCTCACATTTCCTGTCTTCCTTTCAAAGGTGTGCCAGCCACCACCTTCCGTCTTGTCTATAGACAATCATGTCTGTCCATCCATCAGTCCATTCTCTTAAATATAATGAAAGCACTGTACACAGCTTTGCAGACATTTGCGTAACTATGTAGCAGTGACACACACAGAAACACTCTATTGCAGCGGGTGCCAGTGCATGGAATATGTTTCATTTGTCAATAACACACACACATACACATCAGACACACTTTACGTAGGCTCACTTCCACAGTCATTTAGAAATACACATACATACTTGCTTCTCAGAAGCAAAACACCTCCCCTTTTCATGTAGTCACCCTATGACATGATCAGTAACAAGGTCAAACGTTGTGACGTCAGTGATGATGATGTCATAGCAGCAGGAACGCCCATTTCCAGTCTTTCAGGCTTGTCATTTGATGGCCATCAAAATGGCAAGAGCTTTGACCAATGTAGCTTGCTGATTTCGGCACAGTGGGTCCGTCCGTATCACATAAGGGATCAGATCATCGTATGTTAAGGGAGTTTAAAATCATTATCATCTTCATCTCTAACATAAGAGTTTGTTGAGAGGTGAAATGAAACATCAACTGTGTGTGTTTATTTGTCCAGGCAGGTAAAGGAGTCTCGTATCCGCACCACTTCTGCAGCACACAGGTGACCATACAGCTTATTGTACCATTCAGGGCAACGACCCCTAAAATAAAAGAGAAAAAATATATGTGAGCGATGACATTTGTATGTTATTGTATTTAATTAAAATATCTTAATTAAATATTTACTTTGAAAATAAAATAATTTATTTCTTAGTTTTAAAATTACTGAATTATTTGTTATTGTATAATTAAATTATAGTATTTATTTTTTTAATTATAATTAAATATTTAAATATAAATCATTAAAAACTACAATAATGACTTTCATAAAATGATAAATATGCATATTTGTTATTAGTAATTATAATAATTATAGTATAAATTATTAATTATTAATTCTACTTTGCCCTATTAATTTATTTAAAATTAAACTCAAGCCTTAAATAAACATTAAAATATAGAATACCTGCAGTCTATTCTGGAAATGTACGTGAGTCGGCTCTTGTTGGGTCCGCTGGGTTCGATGTAATAGTGAGAGGTCAGAACATTAGCACGAACACCCAGAACCGCTGCACTCTTGTGATCCACTGACACACACACCAAAGCACACACTCCCTTGGGCAAGTCTGTCACCCACGACCTGAAACACGACACAAAATCATTCTTAGGATTCTTATAAACGTAAAAAGAACTATAAAAAGAAATCTTCCACTTTGAATATAAAGTACAATTGTAGAATAAAAAAAAATAGAAGAGACTTTAAAACTTTAAGAAGACTGAGTGTTTGTAATCACCTGAGCACCACATGGTCTCTTGGCGGATGGGGCGGCATTGAGTTCCTGACATACTGATAGACTTCCATGTTATGTTCCAGTGTCTCCACAATTCTGCACTCTAACAGATCCTCATCCCAGCGTTCCTGCTCCCGTAGAATACGCTGCAGTATGTCCTCAGCTGACGCAGGCATGTCCACGCACACTTTCCACTGCCGCAGAGACGACCCATCCTGAACCTATAATGAAAGAACATGACGCTATGGTCATTAACAGTTCCAGCACAATAATCTTGTTAGTTTTGTTCATGTGGCATGATATTACTTCATGGTAGGGGTGTCCAATCCTGTTCCTGGAGAGTTAGCTCCAACCTGCCTCAACACATTTACCTGGAAGTTTCTAAGTAATCCTAAAGTTAATTAACTTTCAAATGTGTTTAATTATGATTTGAGCTAAATTCTGTTGGATAGTGGTCCTCCAAGAGCAGGACTGGACAGCCCTACTTTATGAGCCCATGAAACACTGTCCAAGGACAAGAGAACTGGGCTGAGTGAACGCAAGTGTGTTTTGGTCAATGTGAAGTGCTAGAAAAACCGACAAACTGATGTCATCGTGGGCTCTAGTCCAAAACAGAGCTGGGAAAAGATACTTTCACATGAAAGAAAAAAAAAAAAGTGATGTAAGGAAAAAACACAGCTTTTCCATTAGGCACAAGCAAAAAAAATTAGCGAAGGAAGAGAACGTGAACATGAAATGGAAATATGAGAGACAGTGTCCAAGTGACTCGAATAGGGTGTGTATTTATACAGTTTCCTTACCTTTTTATATGCAAGCTCAGCGTTTTCAGGAGTTGAGCAGCTGTCGTAACCCTTGAATTTGTCCTTGGCTTCTTTAAGCAGGGCATCAATACTGTCTTTGAGGAGACTTTGGTAGCTACAAGAACCGCAGTCTTCCACCAACACCTCCATCCGCATGGGACTCAAGCCCTGCTCCACGTAAGAGTTCCTACAGTGTGACATTTCCTCTGGGATCTGAAACACAAAGAAGATACAAATGAAAATAATACATTTGTTATGCTGGTCCAGGCTGGTAGGGCAGCATAACCATAATGTTAAAGGGTTAGTTCACCCAAGAATGAAAATTCTGTCATTGATTACTCAACCTGATGTCGTTCCAAACCTGTAAGACCTTCATTCATCTTCAGAACACAAATTATGATATTTTAGATTTAAGTCCAAGTGCTTTCTGACTCTGCAAAGCCAGCTATGCAACTACCATGTTCAAGGCCCAGAAAGGTAGTAAGGACATTGTTAAAATAGCCCATGTGACATCAGTGATTCAGCTGTAATTTTATAAAGCTATGAGAATACCTTTTTGTTTGCAAAGAAAACAAAAATAACTACTTTATTCAACAATTTCTTCTCTTATGTCAGTCTTCGAACCCGGATGTGCTGCCTTGTTTGCAAGCAGAGAAATGCACACACATTCATCATGGTACTGTTGTGATACTGTCGTGAATGCGCATCGAAGACTGACACAAAAGAAAAAATAGTTGAATAAAGGCATTATTTTTGTTTTCTTTGTGCACAAAAAATATTCTCATAGCTTCATAAAATTAAGGTTGAACCACTGATGTCACATGGACTATTTTAACAATGTCCTTTCTACCTTTCTGGGACTTGAACGTGGTAGTTGCACTGCTGTCTATACAGGGTCAGAAAGCACTCGGATTTCATCAAAAATATGTTAATTTGTGTTGCAAAGATGAACGATGGTCTTACAGTTTTGGAACGACATGAGGGTGATTAATTAATGACCGAATTTTCATTTTTGGGTGAACTATCCTTTTAACCAGGAAATCTAAGGGTACGTTTACATGATAACAACGTACTAAAAAAAGAAACAGGTTTCCTTTGTGTTTTTGAAGATTCAAGTACACGCGCATGCCGGCCAAACATAATGCGCCTGTTTGCATTTTCAGGCCCCCAAAACGCCATTGTCATGTAAATGAATGGCCAAACGCATAAAAAAGTTTTCAATTTTTAGTTGAAAACAGTGTCGTGTAAATGCCGCCTATGATCTTTATGATGAAAAAATCTTATTAGTTAAAAAAACAGCATATCAACATCCCATTTAGGGTCCAGCTTACAAAAGACAAGATACACAAGTTAGTCTTTTCAGCAGGGACGCATTAGAGAACAAAATTAATTAAAAGCCAAACTCATGACTTGTTCATAACATGCTAATTAACATTAGCATTAGCTTCCCCTATGGGACCGACCAACAAAATGAACATTGTAAGCTCAGTATTACATTACTCAAATGACAAGTCATGATAATATTGTTGAAGTATCCTAGTTTTGTAAGTCTCAAAATCTTTAAAATAATCATGGTTACTTTAAACTAATTCTGTTAAATCAGAACATTGCATGTTAAAACTGCTTTTGGTGTGAGTAAAATGAATGTGAGGGGAAGAGAAGTGACAAGATTGATTCATTCCTCACTGGAAGTGGCTCATCCTGTTTGTGTGTGTCTTGTCCAGCGTTCTGCCCTTATCCACTGTGAGTGCTCTTGTGCGTGTCCTGTCCTGCTCGCTGTCCTTTTCCTGCCTGACTAATGATGTTTATCATGTCACAGTGCTTGTCCCTTTCCAGCGTTTGTTGAGATAAACTTATCTTCATTCTGCAAAAAGCATTAGTCTGATGGATAGAGCGCGACCAGACCTTGCACATTAGATTTAGGGGCGGAAGACCTTTAATACAAGATGCTATCTTTCCGTTTCTCATTTTGAATTATTTGCTCTCTATAAATAGCCCATTAAGAAGAAAATAACTTTTGGTAATAGCCACAGATCTTATGTTAATGGCTCCACATAATCAACTCAATCTAATCATGGAGTTTATTATGATCTGCTCAGGGAAAGCAGTGGCATATGGTATAACAATAAGCGCAAGTGTGTAGGTGAACATTACAAAACAATGCTGCTTTGTGGATGATGCGAAATTGAATTTCTGATGTTGTTCAACTTCTGCTGACTTTCATTATTTTACACTTATCCAGTTAAAGAGCTTCCTTCCTGACCTCTGAATAGGTACTAAAAGTGAAAGTGAGTGTCTATGAATGTGTACATCGTAAAATTGTTTGTTCATGACGAACTTGCTGTTAATATGTGATAAATTTGTGGCCAGAGGTTAGCTATATATTCACTAAAAGCTTTCTACAAATCACTGCATGTAAAAAAGAAGCAGCATATTAAGAATGACACATTATTGTGTTGGTGGTGGTGGTTTTCTTTTTTAAATAAATAATAATATATCTTAAGGAGATCCTAAGATATCTCTTACCTGCCATTTGTTCTGAACATTATTGATATATGTGCTAGAAAAACTAGAAAAGCCTTGCTGTATCCACAGAAAAAACCACTGCTATCTGTAACCATGGCTGCTAATTCTGGTTCTGTTTTTGTATGTTTATGCGTGATTGTATGGGTAATTAGGAGGGATTGGTCATTGCACAACAACCGCATTCATCTTTAAATAAATTCAGCAGAGGTTCTAGGTAGCTGTTTTTGTAACATGTGCTGTAGCGTGAGTGTCTGCACATGTTAAATGAGCGTGCATTTGTCTTTGTACCTGAGCTGCATATGACAGAAAGACACATCTGGTGCAGAGTGATAAGACCTCTAGTTTGAACACCATTTTGATAACGCTGGCGTACGTGAAAGATGGATGAGAGATGGATTTGTTTGCTTTTTTCTTAAAACAGAAGTGAATTGTTTGTGTTTATGTTGGACAGAATGTACTGAAATGTAAATTCATGCTCACCAGGAAGAGTTTTCTGCACTCCTGTATCATATGGGCTAAGCCGTGTGTGGCTGCCAGGTTCTCATTCAAGTCCCTTTGGTCTGGTTTTCCCAGAGTGTTCTTTCTGTTCATGACCCTGTGATAAGGAAAACACATGCAAAGGGATAAATGGATAAAGTAAAAAAAAAATTATGCAAGCACTAATCTAATCTTAAAATGATCAAACTCAAATTTAATGCTACATTTTCAAGTGCAGCAGGCATTCAAAGCCTTACATAAGTCAACTCTCTTTTTTAAAAAACCTATTCTTTCCTAGTTTCCTGTTTTTATGGGGTGGTTATTCAAGCAAGATAGAGTATAATTACATGGTTTAAGGGTTTGAAGTAGCCGCATGCCAAATATGATGGCACCTCAAGCACTTTGCAATTAAAAAGATGAGCGGATCTATGTGAAGTGTGTTAACAGACTGCACACACACCTGGGTGAGGAGCTCTCTCTCCGCAGTGTGTTGAGGTGGAAGAGAGAGGGGGCCAAACACACGGCCAGGTTAGTGCAGGTCATCTGGTTCTCACCCACGCTGGCCGTTACATCACTCAGGAAGCACAGCAAAGTCTGGAGGGCTTCGCGGTTCTCGTCTGGTAACACCAATACTGCAGCCCTCACCGCCTGCAGCCGCTGTTCTTTGGGAACATCTGAAACCGACAGAGGAGTTTCATTACTTTACTCCGAACACAATGTATGAGGATTGTATGCAGTGGTACAGATATATGGTGCAGTGATGATACAATGGTACTTTGGAACTAAATGATTGCCATATTCTGCACTTTAGCAAAGAATCAATGTAACGTACAAAAAAAAAAATCATGGTAAACCATGTATTTCTAATGGTATATATATATGTATATATATATATATATAATATACAGTGGTGTGAAAAAGTGTTTGGCCCCCTTCCTGATTTCTTATTTTTTTTTGCATGTTTGTCACACTTTACTGTTTCAGATCATCAAACAAATTTAAAAATTACACAAAGATAATGCAAGTAAATAAAAAAAATGCAGTTTTTAAATGATGATTCATTTATTAAGGGAAAAACATCAAACTACATGGCGCCTGTGTGAAGAAGTTGTCTTTGTTTTTTTTTTGCCCCCCCTGTTAAAACTGGGTTTATCACACGTGAGTTCAATTTCTCTAGCCCACACCCAGGCCTGATTACTGCCACAGCTGTTCGCAATCAAGAAATCTCTTAATAGGACCTGCCTGACAAAGTGTAGTAGACCAAAAGATCCTCGAAAGCTAGACGTCATGCCGAGATCCAAGGAAATTCAGAAACAAATGAGAAAGAAAGTAACTGAGATCTGTCAGTTTGGAAAAGGTTATAAAGCCATTTCTAAAGCTTTTGGGACTCCAGCGAACCACAGTGAGAGCCATTATTCACAAATGGCAAAAAACATGGAACAGTGGAGAACCTTCCCAGGAGTGGCCGGCCGAACAAAATTACCCCAAGAGCACAGCGACGACTCATCCGAGAGGTCACAAAGACCCCACAACAACATCCAAAGAACTGCAGTCCTCACTTGCCTCAGTTAAGGTCAGTGTTTATGACTCCACCATAAGAAAGAGTCTGGGCAAAAATGGTCTGCATGGCAGGGTTCCAAGATGAAAACCGTTGCTGAGCAAAAAGAACATAAAGGCTAGTCTCAGTTTTTGCCAGAAAACATCTTGATGATCCCTAAGACTTTTGGGAAAATACTCTGTGGAAAAGTTTAACTTTTTGGAAGGTGTGTGTCCCATTACGTCTGGCGTAAAAGTAACACTGCATTTCAGAAAAAGAACATCATACCAGCAGTAAAATATGGTGGTGGTAGTGTGATGGTCTGGGGCTGTTTTGCTGCTTCAGGACCTGGAAGACTTGCTGTGATAAATGGAACCATGAATTCTGCTGTTTACCATAAAATACTGAAGGAGAATGTCCGGTCATCTGTTCGTGACCTCAAGCTGAAGCGAATTTTGGTTCTGCAGCAGGACAATGATCCAAAACACACCAGCAAGTCTACCTCTGAATGGCTGAGGAAAAACAAAATGAAGACTTTGGAGTGGCCTAGTCAAAGTCCTGACCTGAATCCTATTGAGATGCTGTGGCATGACCTTAAAAAGGCGGTTCATGCTCGAAAACCCTCCAATGTGGCTGAATTCCAACAATTCTGCATAGATGAGTGGACCAAAATTCCTCCACAGCGCTGTAACAGACTCATTGCAAGTTATCGCAAACGCTTGATTGCAATTGTTACTGCTAAGGGTGGCCCAACCAGTTATTAGTTTAGTGGGGCAAACACTTCTTCACACAGGGCTATGTAGTTTGGGATTTTGTTTTCCCTTAATAATAAAAAACCTTCATTTAAAAACTGCATGTTTTTTTCACTTGTGTTAT
The DNA here is from genome assembly GCA_018155175.1 of Sinocyclocheilus anophthalmus. NCBI lineage: Eukaryota > Metazoa > Chordata > Actinopteri > Cypriniformes > Cyprinidae > Sinocyclocheilus > Sinocyclocheilus anophthalmus. Next base: position 121,895 of record JADLZN010006831.1, read on the forward strand.
CTGTTTACTAATATTTAAATTTTGTTGATGATCTGAAACATTAAAGTGTGACAACCACGCAAAAAAATAAGAAATCAGGAAGGGGCCAACACTTTTTTCACACCACCTGTAATAATATATATATATATATATATTTATATATAAATTTATATATATATATAATTATTTACTGTATAATTTTTTTATTTATTAAAATGTTAGAGAGTTTATATGCATTTTATATATTTTTTATTAAAAAAATTATATTTTTTTAAATCTAAAATATAAGAAGTTAAAATACAATCAGCACACCCACAACACTATTCTTTTTCATTATGTCATTCAGGAGAAGGAAGGAGGGAGTTAGTAGTCCCATCAGGGAGTGGTGTTTAAACTTCAGAAATCAACAATATAAACCAAGTGAACCGACAGAAGGATTTTTATTTTCAGCATATCTACAATGTGTTGTAATGTGCCACTGAAGAAAAGCAGCTTTTGAACAGCAAAGGATGAATTGATGTGAACTGAAATGTCATGAATGGAATTGTGTGTGAGTGTTCATCAGATGATTTCTGATATTTTCGCCCTTGGGAATGAAAGACCCTGTGTGAGCACAAAACAGGCACACACAAACCCTTGCTTTTCTGTGTGGGATGCCGAGACCTCCCTTGTGGTTGGGGTCAGCTATAGTCTTTGAGAGAACATATTTGTGCTGGTTGTTTTCTCCGTAATTTTGGTTGTGGTAACAGACCACTTTAATCAAACTATTTTGCTGAAAGACTGGAGTTATTGTGGAGTTTATGTGAGGTACAAGACATCTTGTCTCTAAAAATCTATTCTGGTCTGTTCAAGCAAGAAAAATGTACACTCTTAAAAGTAAAGGTGCTTACAAGGTTCTTCACAGCGATGCCATAGAAGAACCATTCAGTTAAAGGTGCTTTTTAAAAACATCACTTTCTTACCTTTTTATAATCTGAAGAACCTTCTTCCGCCACAAAGAACCTTTTGTGAAACAGAACGTTTCTTCAGATGTTAACGGTTCTTTATGGAACCATTTAGACAAAAAGGTTCTTCTATGGCATTGTGAAGCACCTTTATTTTTTAGAGTGTACCATAACATTACAGTATCAATATAATACCATGTTCTGTTCATTACAATTGGAAGAATTGTTGTAAATTTTCGACACATGGCCGACAGAGCTCTTAAATCTATACAATTCTATTATATACTAATTAGATTATATTTTAATATCACATTTTCTTAAAACATTGCATGACTAAATATAACTAATACATTTAAACTGAAATAAATGCAGCTTCAAACCAAATAAAATTTCATAAGCATGTACCTTGGCAACTTCTACACACTAGTTTATGAACGGTTTACCAAAGTGATGTACGTGTTTGGAGTTGTTTAAGATTCTGATATTTGAGGTGAGCACACACACATATTAGAGTGTGTGCGTGCTGTGAAATAGCGGTGGTAAGTACACACTAAGCTGCTTGTGGGTAACTACTGGCATTTGCTAAAACGTCACTTGACAGCTATTTCCTGAACTTGTTTAGATTTCTTTACCCTTTCGGAATGATTCACCCATCCAAGAACAAGCATCTATAGTATACAGGTGCATCTCAATAAATTAGAATGTTGTGGAAAAGTTCATTTATTTCAGAAACTCGTGTATTAAATAAATTCAATAAATTCAATGCACACAGACTGAAAGAGTTTAAGTCTTTGGTTATTTTAATTGTGATGATTTTGGATCACGTTTAACAAAAACCCACCAATTTACTATTTCAACAAATTAGATTATGGTGAAATGCCAATCAGCTAATCAAATCAAAACATCTGCAAAGGTTTCCTGAGACTTCAAAATGGTCTCTCAGTTTGGTTCACTAGGCTACACAATCATGGGGAAGACTTCTGATCTGACAGTTGTCCAGAAGACAATCATTAACACCCTTCACAAGGAGGGTAAGCCACGAACATTCATTTCCAAAGAAGCTGGCTGTTCACAGAGTGCTGTATCCAAGCATGTTAACAGAAAGTTGAGTGGAAGGAAAAAGTGTGAAAGAAAGATGCACAACCAACCGAGAGAACCACAGACTTATGAGGATTGTCAAGCAAAATTGATTCAAGAATTTGAGTGAACTTCACAAGGAATGGACTGAGGCTGTGTGGACCACACACAGACGTGTCCAAGGAATTTTGGCTACAGTTTGTCGTATTCCTCTTGTTAAGCCACTCCTGACCCACAGACAACATCAGAGGCGTTTTACCTGGGCTAAGGAGAAGAAGAACCGGACTGTTGCCCATGGTGGTCCAAAGTCCTCTTTTCAGATTTTTTTTGTATTTCATTTGGAAACCAAGGTCCGAGAGTCTGGAGGAAGGGTGGAGAAGCTCTTAGCCCAAGTTGCTTGAAGTCCAGTGTTTATTTTCCACAGTCTGTGATGATTTGGGGTGCTATGTCATTTGCTGGTGTTGGTCCATTTTGTTTTTTGAAACCAACGTCACTGCACCCGTTTTACCAAGACATTTTGGAGCACTTCGTGCTTCCTTTTGCTGACCAGCTTTTTTGAAGATGCTGATTTCATTTTCCAGCAGTATTTGGCACCTGCCCACACTGCCAAAAGCCCAAAAGTTGGTTAAATGAGCATGGTATTGGTGTGCTTGACTGGCCAGCAAACACAACAGACCTGAACCCCATATAGAATCTATGGGATATTTTCAAGAGAAAAATGAGAAACAAGAGACCAAAAAAAAATGCAGATGAGCTGAAGGCCACTGTCAAAGAACCTGGTCTTCCTACCACCTCAGCAGTTCCACAGCTTATCACCTACCTCCAGCTCACCGGCCGATTTAGGCCGTAATTAAAGCAAAAGATCCTCCTGCAGTAGTGAGTACATGTACAGTAGAGAACATCTTTCCAGAAGGCAACATTCAGTAAAAATGTTGTTGTTTAATTGTATTTATGAAGTATTTTAATTTTTTGAGATAGTGAATTGGTGGGTTTTTTGTTAAATGTGAGCCAAAATCATCACATTAAAAGAACCAAAGACTTAAACTAATTCAGTCTGTGTGCACTGAATTTATTTTCATCCACAAGTTTTCACAATTTGAGTTGAATTACTGAAATCATTTGAACTTTTCCACGACATTCTAATTTTATTGATATGCACCTGTATGTACAGTCCTTTGTGTAGTTGTGCGCTGCCCTCGGATATGAATGTCTTGCTCTTTTAATGTGTGTTGTGTGTCTGTTCTTGTTTTAAAATCCAGTAGATCATTGTTTTTGTTGAGTACATTTTGTATCCGCAATTGGTCAGTAGCAGTGGGGGTCTTCTACAAAACCCTAAAAGGTGAATTCTATTAAATATGGCCGTGGTATTCTTACAGTGATATACTTCTGTACAAATGTCTATAGAGTTTGCTGGTAAGCAGAGGCCTCTGGAAGGTGTCGCGGCAATACCTCTTAGCTTTAGCATGTCGGCCACGTCATAGCTGTTGGCCCTCGTAGTTACATGTCGCCCCCCCAGCGCCACATGACTCGTTCATTCTTGTCGACCGTCTTGATACGGTGACTCACCCTGATTTCTCAATGCCCCACTGTAGAGAAAGATGGTTAGACATTTAGTATAAATAGTAAAAACACTTATGCCTGAATATGTTTTGAAGTTGCAGCTCAGTTGCAAAATGTCTTTAATTACAGGTTTTTTTAAATTATTTATTATATTTTGACAATTAATTTGCATTCTCTCTCTTTCTTTTCCAAACTGACAGCTAAATAGATGATTTACCGGTGTGACCGCAAGTTTTCCAAACACAGGAAAGGCATCTCTAAGAAAATCCTCCTATGACTGCTTCTTACATAACCCACTTACAAAGACTGGAAAAGCCTAAAAGTGTAACTATTATGTAAATTGGAAAGCAGTTTTTTTTTCATTTGACACCAGAGAGAGAGAGAGAGAGAGATCTGTCTATAGTCCATAGATCATTTGCTTTCTCTTAAACACCCTTGGAATGGAATGTCAACTATGTGGCTAACTTTGGTAATATGTAACTAGTAAATATATGTAACCAGAACATTCAGGCCTTTTGAGGTTATTGTGCTACGTGCAAACTTAGACTGAGTGTTGAACTCAAGTATGTGGTGATAAAACAACAGATGTATTGTGCTTAAATATGGCCCTGTTGCATGTAACAACACAACAGGGACCATGCAACTAAACAACTGTTCAAATAGGGATAATTTAACTAGGTTATGACCTTGACCAGATATTTTTTCTTTACAACAAAACAAAACAAACAAAATCAGATTTTAGTTTTTCTATAGGAGATTGAATATACCACTGAACAAACCAAAGTTAGGTATGCTATGACGTGTTTGTGCAATTTTCTTTGAAGTACCCATTTGGATGTGCATACTCGCATATGTGCACATTTGTCATCTCTCACCTGGTCGAGGCATTGGCTCCGTAGGTAACGCATGGCTTGCTGAATACTCTGAGGCAGGGGTTGTCCGCTCCTTTGAACTATCACCTGCAGTGGAACGCCAAACACACTCCTGTCCTTATAGTCTCGAACCTTGATCCTCTTCATAAACTTTGGAACAGCCCTGTAAAGCACACAAAATGTATCAACAAATACAAAGTGACATTACAAACAGCAAAGTGTTAAAAAAGTAGCTACTTTTGCTACTTTTATTTCTTTACTGTGCAACATTCCATATTACTAATTTAATGTCAAATCATACAGAGCAAACAGTCCATACATAACTAGCAAAAACAGTTCTGATATTTTTTTGCAAAACTTGGTTCTAAGTGTTTAGAGGCACACATTGCTACTTATGAGCAGCATGTGTCAACAGGATGTCGGTTTGTAAGTGTATGAGTGTGTAGATAATTGTGTAGGCTATTTAATAGAAAAACCTCTAGAAGCTGAGGGGCCACTAAAAGCTGTTTCCACCTTTACAGGCAAAAGTATAAACACTGACACAACAGACAATGGCTTTGAGCAGGAGGAATAAAAGGGAACGAACACACATGCGGACATCTGTGTGGCAGGGTGTTTGTCTTTCCGACCGATGTTGTGTGTGTCTGTGCATGTGTGGATATCTCTGAGGTGCCAAATACTTGGCTTGTCACTATCATGATGTATGGTGGTTTCACATATTAAAACCTGGGGTTCCTCCTCCTATATCTGTGCGATGTTCAGTTTGTCGTGTGTCGTGCGGGTCGTGTGTGGTGATGAACACCGATAACTATTGGAAGCAGCGATTTACTGTATGAAAAGCCATAGCTTTGTGATATGGTCTGACATAATCAACTCCTAGTGGAGAGGTAGGAAGATGGGAAAAGGGTAAAGCAGTAAAGAAAGAATGTAAACTTAATTTTGTGTGTTTTAGGGCTGTCAAAATGACTGAAAAACTAAATCGAATTTTCTACTTAAATATTATCAAAATTCGAATTATATGCGAATTTAAAAGGCATAATTGCCTTAGCGGACAAACGTTTTTGGCTTCTCACGCCTGGGCCACAATCAGGGACGCATCACACAAAATAGTATGCATGTTTCTTCAAAGCATAATAAAACAACACAACTATCTTTGAAAAAAAGTGCATAATGTTTAAATATCTTGATAACCATATATAAGTAATAAAGTTGCTTAAACAATTAGAAAAAAAACATCACCAGGTATGTAGTTCTTTACTAGTTTAATATCAAAAAACCAATCACAAAGAGTAGGCTACTTTCTTCATTTAAAAACATGAGATACAGTGGGATGGGGAAAAAATGCCATAAAGTCTTGAGACATGTTTTTTAAAAGTTGAACTTACATTAATTTTACAGTTTACAGTTCTAAACATGCCGCTCTCTTGTGCCAGACGCGATTGCAACGCTGATAGATGTCCCTCTAGAAAATGTGATAAATATGCGTTCTGTGTGAACGGCTTGGTTTCAGTTTTGACGTAAACAACATCTTCTCCACACTGATGCTCTCTTTTCTTCCTGTCTCCTTCCTGCCAATATTTGAATAACACCGTACAGCGCCGCATCTATGTGTTCACTGGATCGCCTACAAAGCAACAAGCAATGGACCACTTACAGCATCGTCGCTTTCGTGCGCCACTGATACGCTGCCTGACGGCTGACGCAGACCTAAAATTCGAATGCAACGTTTTTGCATTAGAATGTGGATTTTTTTTTTAATTCGACGAAGATTCGAAATTTGATTTTTTTCATATTTTCATATTGGTTTGAATCCTCACCAGCTGAAGCCATGCTTGTTGGTGGGTGTGTGTCTCTCCAGTAGAGCGGTAAGTTTGAGTAGGCTGTATTTCTGAAGGAGGTTCATCTGCAGAACTGACTGACATCCAACTTGTAGTACTGTTGACGACAGACTTGGCCTGTGGGAGCTCTGAAAACTTGGCCAGCGCAGTTTCTGGGGTCTGCAACATAAACGTTCATAGAAATATTACACCTAACCTAGCTCAAACAATCACAAAATGTTCAAAACATAGACATTACAGACTAATATAACAGACAGTTTATAAAGTGCAAGACATGAACCACACAGAACTTATTACATTAACACTACACACACACTCATAAGTACACAGTTCAAACTTGAAAGAATAAGTACCTTGACTTGCACATATTGTGTATACATACATAAACACAAGCTAAGGATAAGCTGCAGATAACAGGGATTAATCAAGGCCTCTATCACCAGGTGGGGGCTGTTAGAATTCATGTGGTACATTCCACTGGGATTCCGTATCCTTCAAGTATCCCTTGTTATGTAAGGTGAGCCGTTCTGACATGCTCTCTCACTCCTTCTCAACCTCCCTGTTCCATAATTCAGTGTGCTTTTTTTGGCATGATAGTTGTCCATTGAGTTTTGCCAAATCTCTTAAATACTACAGGAACGGTTTTGGTAGCCCTTCCAGTAAAAAAAAAAAAAAAGTAAGACATCTTTGTCTCAGAGACTACTTAGTGTGTGTGTGTGTTATGTGTGTGTGTGTGTGGTGTGTGTGTGTGTGTGTGTGTGTGTGTGTGTGTGCGTGTGTGTGTGTGTGTGTGTGTTTGTTTTAGAGGGTTTCACCTGTTGGCTCGTGTAAGTGTATGCTCCCCCCCAGATCACATCTTTCACGTGAGCTGAGTTTCTCTCCCTTTCTGCTAACGGGTTTCCAGTGCTGTCCTGGTCACTGCCGTTCTCTGTCTCTTCTAAATGGTTCTGCAGTGGGGATGATGGACAAGGAGATGCAGAATCAAGGGCTGAATCTGAATCTCCTTCCTCTTCCTCTTCATCCTCTTCTTCTTCCCCAGTTCCTTTTTCTGACCAGGTATTGACCAGTCGCTGCAGGCCACTGACTCGCTCCAAAGCGTCCTCAAGTTTTGACTCCTCTTCTCCTTCTGCTTCAGCCTCATCATCTCCTACTTCTGAGAAAGGAACGTTATCATAGACACTCAATCGACTGTCTAGTGAGGCAGCAGAGCCCCTCTGGGGAGGGCGCCGACTTATGTTGTCCCTACCACGAAAGGATCCCCCGTCCGCAAGTGCTTTAGGAAAAGTTCCAGGCTTGTGGCCTTTAGGCAAATAGAAGAAGATCACACCTCCTTCCTCTTCTCGAATCTTTTCGTCCTCCATACGTCTGTTATCTGAACTCTGACGGTTGCGTCGATTGTTCTCTGCAGTTGAGCTTGGCTCCATCCTCTTACTTTGGGTCTGGTGATTCTGCTTCCCTTCTTGGTCTTTCGAAGGTTGCAGCACAACGAAATTAAATGGGTCAAAGCCTTCCAGGTACATCCCACCTCTCTTGGTAGACCCCGCTGCTGTGCTGTGACTAAGTGCTCTTGAGACCGGACTGGGCGTACTGACAGCACTCCCACTGCTGGCCTCTGATTGGCTACTCCCTGCACTCCCACTACTCGTCTGCGTTGAATAGGTGATGCTTCGGTTTCGGTTTGCATTGCGATCCAGAGTTGCAATGTCCACACAGTTGAGGCGTCGCAGTTTGTCTTCATCAAGACCCTCTTTCAGCACAGGCCCACTGATCTCCAGCCTACCTTGCCCAGCTACACCCTTCTTTTTATGCTTGGAGGCTGCATTGCTACTGGTGCGTAACCGCAAACTTTCCATGCGCTTCAAGAAATTCTTTGCTCTTGAACGTGTGCTTTTTTCAGCACCACTGCTTATCAAGCTTGGTTTTACATTGAATGCAAAGGTGCTGCTTTCCAGTGGTGATGGAAGCCCATCAGACAGGGAGTCTTCATTGGCACCTGATGTTCCAGAGGAGCAAACACTAGCAACTGAGCTCGCCCTGGTCGTGGTGGCTGTGTTAGCATTGGAGATGGTTGTAGCAGGGATGGATGGTACAGTGGTACTCAGGAATCCTCCTCGACCTCCACTACCAGCACTGTGCAGAGAGCACACCTCTGGCTGCTCACTAAGATCTGTTAAGACACTCTCTGCACTAGCATTAACTCCTTCCTTTAGAAGGGTTCCTCTGGCAAAACGATCATCTAGGGATAGGAAGGGAGTGAAGGAGCCAGTGTCTCCAGCTGGATGGGAGAATACATCCAGGTCCAGGCGAGACCAACGCTTGCTGTCCCGCTGGAAAGTCCAACGGCCACTTATAGCACATGGCTCATCCTCATCAGAGTCTTCACTCTGAAATAATATGGAAGAGAGTCAATACTTTTAATATCAAAGCAGCCAAGTACACTAATGACTGAAGTCTTGTTGTCACGTTTGAAAAAGTAAAGACAAATAATGCGAACCTGAATCTGCAACAAAGCATGTTGTTTTAGTGTCAAATTGATCCGATTCATTCCCTCACTTCATGAATCTAGCATTGTGAGGAGAATCAGTTTGCTCACTCTTACAAGCCTCTTGGGCTTGATAAAGTGTAATATGCATAAAACCAGGGACCACTAAAGGAAAAAGCCTTTTATTGTGGTTGGCTTAGCCATGTCACAGCACAGTCACATGTTCACCATTCTCCCTCTTCGCTTTACTCGGGTTAATCTATCTCCTCCCTGAGGGTGGTAGGGATGGAAGGAAGGGGGTGGTGGACACAAAATTCCAGGCCAGCTCTCAGAGTTCACACCCCAGCCTGAGAGGGCAGGTCTGGTTCCATCCCCCATCAATGCAATCACCTTAAGCAAGCCTGGAGAGCCTCGTCTCCTGTGATGGGACTCCTGGACAAAGGGGTTGGACGGGAGGTGAACATATTTGAGCGATACTTGTTTGTCCTACAATGCCAGATCTCTATCACCAATTATAGCTGTAGATTTCACAGCCTGTTAAAATAGTTTTTAATAACTGTGTAATTTCCTAAAGAGATTAGGGAGTTAATTAAGTAATTCTAGAATATAGAACTGGTTCACAATTTTACACTCTTAGCTGAGTTAGTTGATATCAGTTTAGCTGTAGAATGGACAAATCAGTAAAAGCAAAACTAGTCGGCTGGTTAACAGGGGGTCGCGGGATCCAGAGGTATCTCCTTCACGGTTCATAATAACGGAGGCGATTAAAGTCCATAAAACATGGGTTGTTATTTTAAAGCCCCTGAGGGCAAGCCTTTGATCGGAAAGAACGAAGACCTGGTGTGCAACGTTTCTTCACTACCCACCAGAAAATCAGCTATTAATTCAAAAAGACTGTTTTCACTTTAAAATACGCTTTATGGACAGGAAGACAAGGAACAGAGGAGGAGCCTACAGAGGCCACCTGAACAGATCAATGCATTCCAGGGATGGTTTCTGCTTGTATGTTTGAAAAGGGCTGATCACTTCCTCAAGTCATCTCCTGACCTCTACCTTTGACTCCATCAACACAAGATGACACTAAAGGGTCATCAGCTTTCTTAACAGGACGCACACTTGACAAGGCTGCCATTGTTCAGACTTACAAGTTTTAAGAGCAGAAAAAGAAGCTGCAGTCAGACATGACGGTTATCTTCCTAAGCTCCCTGTTGTGATTACATAGTTGGATTGTTTGTTGTTGCATTCTCGTCCTGCATGTAGTTTGAGTCATTGCTTTGGGGCAGTCTTAGACTATACACCCTCATTCTTAAACCACACTGACAGAGTGACCAACAACAGACCGGCAGAATGTGCATTCTCTTCCTTTTATGGTATGGAGGGGGGTTTTAGGATGTGTATGGTGAGAAAAACATGACAAACAGGAGTAAAGAAAATCAGAAGGATGGGCGCTAACGAAGCCCTTTATTTGGACATAAAAGCCATTCTGCACTGCCCCTGGGCCTCGAAAATGCTAAGAAAACAAGACTTTCCTTCTAATTAACCAACACAGAAAGTAAACATGAGTTACACACATTTAAGATATTTGACTGGACAAAAGAATGCAAGAGGGTAGCAAGTGAAATGATTTAGCAAAATACAGAGAAAGGGACAAGACACTTACTCTTTTTCTTTGAGGGGTGATCTCTAATCTCATAAGAGCACACTTGTTTAGGGTGTTCAGTCTCCTGCAATAAACACACATACAGATAAATTAGTGAAACAGTGACAGTTGTTTTTCAAGCAGATACTTTGAAAAGAACCATGGGGTCGCAAACAAAGGCTAAATCCAGTCATTAGCCTACAAACAGACTTTGCCAGAGTCAAAACCTTGGACAGAGACAGATAGAGAGGAGGGGGCGGAGAGGGGATAAGCAAGAGATAGAGATACAGACTGAGATAGATGGAGATAGAAAGAGATGAGAACGAGAGAGGTGGGACCCAAGCCCGATAATGAGCTGCTGAGGGATAAACTTCAGATTAAGGAGGAAGACAGATGGACAAGGAATAAAAAAGGAATAAAAGAAAAAAAAAGGAGGTAGAAATCTGGAGTGGCGACAACAATACAACAAAAGAGATGGAAAGCTTATCCCAGAAGCCACCTGGTAAGTGTCATGTGACCCTGAGTTGGGGGAATGTGTGTTTGTCTGCATCAGGGGGGCTGGCACCAGAAAATAGCCTCCAGATGTCTGTGAGCTCCAGCTGGTCTCTGATGGACCCTCTGATGGAGTTCTTCACTTTCTCTTTTTTTCTTTAAAAATATTCTAAGAAAATTAGTCCGTTTATTTATAGAACTGAACTCTGAATATGATCAAAATCAGCTAATTATAAAAGCCTGACAATGCAAGAAAACCATGGCACCGGTAGATTAATTCTGATAGATTTCAATCTAATTTTATTTTCTTGAAATTGTCTGTTTTCTTTGGTCTTAACATCAAATCATAATCCGACATACACATAACTGTAATATGGTACAGTTATAGCGGTTCTGCAGCTATACTTTGAGGATAACATATATAACTGTACCTGTAAATTAGCTTAATTTGACAAATCTTCATTTGGGTAAATATGAGTGTCTCACCTGCACAAGGCTTCTATGGCATCTTGATCCAAGAAGTCATGATCTCGGGTAACTGAGGAAATCTCAGTCGGGAACTGACCGTCTGTGAAAAGAGAGGACAGAACTGAATTGAAAATAAATTTAATACAAACAGAGACCCAATAAACAGGTTGAAGTGTATTTATGTGTGGAAGGGGGGCTGTTGGCAGCAAGTGGAATGTGTGCCTGCCCTCTATCATGCACACACACTCACACACACACACACACACACACACAAACCTCCCCTCCTCCGGTGTTGAAAAGGTAGAGGAAGTTCGTCTTAGCCAGCCAAACAAACACAGCTGCAATACTGCAGTGCTCAACAGTGGGAGGTGTGTGCGTAGGAAGGGGGTGTTGGAGTCACAATAGTCAGTCAGCAACCTGTAGCGCTCCCAGACTGTCTTTATTAACTGAGTCTTTAATAACTCAAATGCTCATTAATTAAAAAAAAAACAAATTTTTTGGGGGGGAATTCACAACTATTATATTTTAACCTCTATTAAATTTTCTAACAACTTCACAAATGGTGTGTACGTGAGTCTGTACCAGTGAGCAAGGGATAACATGATTATTTTATTGACTTCCTGAAGGCCTTTACCTTACTGTACTGGCTCTTATCTATAGTGGGGCAATCACGACAGGCTGGTCACACAACTCAGATTTCTGAAACTGATAACACACCCCTTTCACTTGGCACACCGGCAGGAGTCAGTAGGTCAAAAGTGTGTAAGGTTGGACACCTGAGGTGTGGTGTTATCTGATATACGATTCTGTGTGAGTTGTATATAACAATTATTTTTCGTATATAAAAAGATAATGTCACCTCCGCCTAATCATTAACAAACCTTAAGTGCTGCTTAATACTATGACTGAAAGCGAGGAGAGATAGACAGAAATTGAGAGATACTAAAAGTGAGATAATGCATTTGGTAAGGCATTAATGGCCACTGAAACTCAATGCGCTTCGATCATGAACTGGTGATGTTGGGATGAAAAGTGTCCTACCTTCATAAAGCTGAGCATACTGTGGAAAACCTGCAGCCCTCAGCCATGTACACGCCTCCTTCACCTCAATTTCTGTAAGAAAGAGAGAGAGAGAGGTTGAAATTTATGAACTTGAACTTTAAACAGAAATAAATAAAAAAAAAACTGTGGAAACACTCAAAATTCTTATGTAGTTCCCTTCTGAGTGCTGGATATTTTGACTTTTCAACTTGGCGCTATAGTGTAATGTTTGAGACAGCAGTGCTAAGTGGCCATCCAACGCAGTCAGAACTGTTTTTGGGGTGGTGGAGAGGTGCCACATCCCTGTCCATTATCTTTGAATGGCCCTTTAGACACCCCATGCCAAATGGCAAACACCATTGAAGGCATCTTGACTCCTTCTAGAGGTCAACGTGTTGTTTCACACAGAACGGTGTCAGAATTAGGAGTTTAACTGTGATTCTGTCACTTAAGATGATTATTTGACTAGCAACACTCGCTCCGTGTAAATACTTGATTAAAAATATGAAACCAAGGTGAGGTATAAAATTACAAAACCAGATTATTTTAAAAGCTCTTCAACAGTCCCATAAAGTTAATATGCCAAGTGTTTTGTTTATTGGACTATGTGATGGTGAATGGGCAGATAAGGATCTCAAAGTTTGCTGAACTGAACTCAAGTAGGCATGACTCAGGAACTGGCGAGTTACTGAGATCGGAATCAATCCTGATATCCATTGTGCCCTTAAGCGAGGCACTTAACCTCAGGTTGCTCCAGGGGGACTATCCAGTTGTTTAAAGCCCTTTTAATAAAAAAAAGCATCTAAATTATTTTGGATTTGTGTTCAAGTGCTACAGAGACCCTATTAGCGCCCTCTAAAGGTGGAACACAGCTGTTGCGGCTCTCCACTGGCACGTCTATCACAAGCAGAATCTACACAATTACAGCTCACAATAGGTTGCAATCAGCAGAGAGGGACCTCTCACTTTTCTCAATGGCTAATTGCGCACATTCCCGACTCCTAAAATTCCAATTATTCGAATTGCAATGATTGCGATGATGCCTTGCACAACTGAAAGACCACCTGTGATATGTTCCCCATCACTTCAACAGAAAGAAAAGGAGGCCAGGGATTAGGAGGCATCAATTGAAAGAGACGTGAGAGAAAGACATGCGTAAAAAGACTTTGCCCAGAGGAAAGGACGCACACTCTGTCTCTACTAGCAGAGATACGTGACTCCCCACTCGAACAAGCGTGAGAGTGACGGCACACATGACAACAACAAAGGCACGTGATAAGGGAGGTCCTCTACTGGTGGAAAGAGAAGAAGAAAGCAAGAGAAGAACATGCGTTGACAGCAAGGACAGCAATGCAAAAATAACAGAATCAATCTGACTCAACTGCACACATGCAACTGTATCTCTAATCCATCTCAAGAATCCACATGCACTTGATGGGATTCCTTTCAAGCGAATGAGTTTTGATCGAAAGCACTTTTTAGAAGTTTGTGAACTTTTAGGAATGTCCTACACTTAAAATAATGACACACTTTTCTGAAATGGTCTGTAATGAGCGCTGTGGCTTCCTGTGTGAGTGTGCGTGTATAGATTGTATGTGTGTGTTTGCAGTGGCTAGGCACCACTGAAGACCATCCAGCTGCAAGAATGTATGTATTTAAATGTAAATGATGGGCAGTGTCTCAGTGACTGGCTTTTCCTTTCATTGGCAAGGTGTCCCCCCTGCCTGATTACAATGGGCTGCTATCACACAGGTGCCTGTCTGACACCAATTGTAAGTAAGGCTTTCTAACCAGAGACGGAACCTCAAAAATCATGCAGAGATGTCTGAGATTATAGGGTCTTTTCTCAGGATAAGTATCTAAGACAGCGTCTCTCAACAATTTTCCGGGTGGCACCTCCAATACTACACATTTCCGAACTCTTCCTAATCAACCACACTTGAATCAACTCATCAGCTCATTAATAGTGACTCCAGGACCTGAAAAGGATGGGTCAGCAAAGGGAAACATCCAAAATGTGTGCTCTTGGGGTGTCTTCAAGAATGGGATCTAAGAAATGTCAGCAAAAGTCTTCTAAAAAGATCTGATTTGAGACTTTTCTTTCCTATGGGCAAATTTATAGGAGGTAAACTCACCAAGGATACATTCATCAAAGCATTACACTCAAACATGCTGTCTTTATGAAGATAGATAAGTATAAACACACTTGAGCAGTTGTTTCACACTCTCTAACACTGCTGGATGTCACGCAGATGAGCTCAGGCTGTTTTTTCGTTATCTCAGCATTCGAAGCAATACACACATCCGTGCTTAAGGTACGAATATGGGCGGCAAGCATAGAGTTCATGTTTGTGTGCGCACGTCGCATCCTGTGTTCTCCCCGCAAGTCTGTGCGGATCCCCACGCCAGGCGGCAACCACACTTCCCTTGCCTTTCCGAGGCCGATGGGAAGCCAATAAGAGCGGCTCATTCCACAGTTGCCATGGACACTTTGGAGGACACACCTCCTTTTGTTCAAGGCCAGATAATGGAGGCCTTCAGCGCCAACACAAACACAGAGAACGCCTTACATCCTGTAACACACAGAATGTCGAACATTCGACCTCAGAGAGAATGTGAAATAGGTTGAACCTCCCAAGTAAAGTAAACAGCCTTTGATTTTTCCTTGATTGTACGGTACATGCGTTTATATATGAAGGAAACTATACATTTTAGTTACAAACCCATCAGATTGAGTAACTTAACTAACATTGTGTTGAAAGCCAGACTGACGTCAGTATTACTTCACAGGGTTGGACGTTCTGAGCACTTTTTCCTCTTAATATGACACATAGTATGTTTCCAAGCCAAAAAAAATATCCCAGAAGGCCTACATATGTCATTATTTCATATATGTGAATTAGTACGCAAGCCATGGGTCATCTAAATTAATTTAGCAACAGTTACTAACTAATATAAATAGTCGTTATGGAAAAAAGTGACATCATTAAGAATCAAAGTTAAATAACCTAGTGGTTGACTGATATTTTTTTTTCTCTGGTTGCTGATAGTCAAATCTAGATCTCATGTTGGTGGATGGTCAATATAATGCTATCACACATTTTTTGTGTGTGTTTTTTGTGTGTGTGTATATATACTGTATATATATTATATATATATATCTAGAATACCTACGTAATATACATATATCCACCACACACACATATAGCTTATATATATATCTATATACAACAATATTTGACAGATTTGGCTGTTCCAAAAAAAAAATGTATGGATGTTTTTGTTTTGTCCTCTTTTCCTTTTCTCTGAAAACCACACTCTTTCATCATATAGTTTTGATTTAGTGTTTTAAAACACTGCAAACAAAAGGGAACCAACAGTCATCACTGCCTCCTCCCATCTCTCTTCCTCTTTCTATCAGCCTTAATCTACAATCCATCTGCTTCATATCTTGGTGCCAGCCTTCTAGTGGATGCATGACCTGCGAATTCTGCAATGGTGACCTGAGTCGAGCACACAGGATGTCTGGCCAGCATCCGTCACAGAAACATGTGCCTTTGTGTGTTTTCTCCTTTTATCAGTATCCATGGACCAAATTTGCACTCCACCATAATGGAACTGGGGGAGGTCGCGTTTTGTTACGCAACAACAGTAGAGAGTTGACAATGTGGTGGTCCAGTTATGTAAGGGGACTCATTCTGAATGAGCTAAGGTGATTGTGTGAAACTAAAGAAAATGAGTTGACAGACATCACACCATGTCAGATGCTGGCATGCAGGTGCTATAGCATTGCAGGTCTACGGTCTGTAGCTGCAGTAAGACTGCATTGCTGTTGGAGTCATGACAAAATTGACATACTTGGGTGAATTGTAGTTCTCGCCGACACCTTTCATATCAACTCATGCGACACAAAGTTGAATTCCTGCTAGCTGAACTTTTTTTGCCTCTTCTAAAATTACACTTCCTTCTCCCTCTCTCCTCCTCTTCCTCTTTTTCCTGTCACAGGAAGTTCTCACAATCGCTGACCGATGGTTCCTCAGCATGGGCGGGAGGAGGTGTAACCTCTGTGTATGAATGCATGTGTGTGCGTAAGCGAGTTTACGTAGACAGATCTCTCTGCTATAATGGAAGCAGATCCAACACTCTAAAAAATAAAGCTTCCAAAAGGGGGAAGAACCTTTCAGTGATCAATTCTCAAAAGACCCTTTTTTCAGCTTGAAAAACTTTAATAATCTGAAGAACTCTCCACACTATAAAGAACCTATTGTACAATGGAAATATTCCATGATTATTAAAGGTTCTTCATGGAACCATCAATGCTGATAAAGAACCTTTATATTTAGATGTGAACCCAAATTCATTGTATAGCCTGGTTTCAAGTGTTATGTGGGTTAATTGAAGGCTTCTGAAGCTGTAAATAGTGCTATTCTAGTTAAAAAAGCTCTGTTTCAAATGAATAACACACAAACATTAATACCTAGTCTTTGAGCGGAACTAGGAGAAATTTCATCAGCGATTCATGTGACCTGATGTCCTATTTGTCCTAGACACTGAGCTCTTTATCTTCCATCTTTTCCACACATACACTTTAAATCTGCAGATCAAGAGCAGTCATACATCATTTGTTGAGGATCATGCATATCATATTTTGGCATGGCCTTCTACAGACATATGGGGGTAGAGAGGGAGAGTCAGGTATCTCTGAAAATGAGAAGATCCCCTCCATCTGGTCACAAACACAGGGGATCATAGGGTTACCCCATCAACACAGTCACTCAACACCACTATCCCAGCCACCTACACACACTTTGGCCAGATGGGTCCATGTCTGTCTCAGACTTTCTGACAGATTTAAACATTAGCTATCACTGACCTGGAGCCAGCTTGGCCAGGTCTGGTGACTGGCCACTTTGTGTAACGCAAGGCTGATCTCAGGTCAGATGATTTGATACGCTCAATGATATGCCACCCTATCCTTTCTATCTATGATCAAAAGATTACTTGAAGAGGTGAAGAAAGAGAGACCCTCCTCTGATATGACAGAGGGCTTCTTATGCACCAACCGACCTTAAAGCAACAGCAACTAGTTAAAAGCGTTTAGCCTTACATAGACTAAAACCCAGCAATCACACTGTTTTCAGAAGGCAATAAAGGAGATTTGTGGCCATAAACCTGCCCACACTTCCAAACGTTTTTATATGAAGGTTTCAGTGGATTTAGAGCCATATGGAGTGTTTAAGAAAATGTGTTTGAGTTTTAAGGCTCTTTACCTGTATTTGAGTCCATCATGCTCACCAAAAACCATGACCGTAGATTATCAGGGGGTGCATGTATGTCAACTTCAAAGTTACATATTTTAAGCATGACATTCTTTTCTTTGACTCCTAACTGACCTGCTCACTGCCTTATCACCTGGAGTTAGCATGACCCTAAGTTTATCAACCTCTGCCTGGATAGAAAAAGACACCAAACCTCCAACAGCAACAGAATATACACTTTAAAATATTGCATTCTTTTTGGAATGCAAAAAGGAGGTTGCAATTCTGAGCTTGGCAAGTGGACTCACATAAATTCTGCAACTGAGCAAAAATTTATTTTATAGTTATGGGTTATGTTATATAGTACAGACTCATGTGTGCAAATTATAAAATAATTTGTATTTATCGTATACAGGCCTATTTATTTTTGTTGGCTAACTGTAAACTAGCTAATCATGAAGATGTTTTAAATAAAACAGCTTTTATAGCTTTAGCTATATATTTAGTCTAGTGAGATAAGATGTGTGATGTTTAAATCTATAAATAAGGAGATAATGTTAGTGTTGGTCCGATATTGATCCTAAAAGAAACAATCAGCGAACTGTTGCTATGGTGACATCCTCAGGCCATTTAGTTTGCATTTAGGCTAATTTAACTCTGGCAAACTTTGGTTATCGAATTTATAATCTACATTTGGCTACTTAAATTCTGTTTGAAAACACTGGATAATGTTAAAATCCCCACTCTTCAGCACGCTCTCCAAGCGCTCTTTGGCAATGCCAGATTATAGCAAAACTTCCCCCAATTCTCTGCACTTAGACTGAATGAAAACTCAGAACAACTCTGACGAAATCTTATCTCCGAACTATGTGAAATCCGCGTAAAACCAATGGAGACGTGACGAGATTCGGGGAGCGCGAGGGGAGATTACTTATCGGACAGCCTGGAGCGCCGGTGTTGCGCATGAAATGTATCTCACGCACCACCCAAATAATTGCACTCTTAAACTCTAAGCTTTAGGAAGAGATGAAAATTTAAAGCGGAATAACTAAGAAAATGAAAGAGCACTACATTCATTCCATATTTAACATAACATATCCGCTTCTTAAACTGTTAAAGTTATATTCCACTGAAACATACTCTAAATGCACCGTCAAATGACAATCAATAAAAATACTTTATGACAATTTTCATTCGTTGTCAGAACGTATTATAAATGTCCCCATAATGGTTGGAACTGCAATTTGCAGGGCTCGAACCGGCAACCTTTCGGTGACCAGTTTAGTTCGTTTCTTACAAATACAGCAGGTCCCAGAAACAGCTACAATATGAATATTCATAAGCAATATAGCCTAATGCAATAGCTGTTACAAGCAAATACAAAATAAAGTTTGATAACTTCTGTCAGGCATGGTCTGAAGTGAAGATCATCTCACTGAAATTTGTAGGAGGATTATTACTGACACCAAACCGTAGTTATTGCATTGGTAGTCATACAACTTCCATTAACAGCGTTGTCCACCATAAACAACTGGAATTAATGTAGCTCTTCAATATGATATTATTACTTGTAGGCTACTATCAATGTCACCTCTCAGATTCACTTCAAGTCAAGTCAATCAGTCAAACTATTGCGTTTAGGATGCAGTATCATTCATGTATTGAATTAGCAGCATTTAATCTAATAATACTCAATAGACAGAAACTCAAGAGTATTATCAAATAATGTATTCTCAAACATTGGCTACTTACGGGTAAGGATCATGTTGTGTTTTCTATAAATCGCTAAAGTCCCGCTGCGATTTGCTTCACGAGTCCTCTTCGTTTTATTCCAACATTACAGCGATGATGGCATAGTATTCAATAGGCGAATTCGCAAAAAAAAAACAAATCATATTCTATATATAAATATAATAATAAAAAAAAAATTCCTCCGAAATAAATAACGTTTATAGAAGGTCCGAAGACCAAATAGAAAAGTAATAAATCCATGACTGATTTCCTTTCCTGTCTGCTCAGGGGAGAAAATTCCTCACTCCACTGGAGAGAGCTGTGTTTGAAACGCCTGTGAACTGGCTGGCCCGCGTGTGAATGTGAATGAACAGACTGATTCACTGTTTAGGAATGGGAGGCTGGGAGAAGGCTCCACCTCCCCGCCCAGGACTGCCTCAGGTGGGCTTTCGCTGCTTTAGACGGGGAGGTGGAGCTACTATTCAATTCCCAAAGCCTACTTTACTGACATTATACGAGACTGCTGCCACAGAGAATTACGCACACAGTAAAACCAGTGACAAAAAGTAGAAAATGTTCATTCAAAAAATGTATAAAATAAATAAATTAAACATTCAATGGTATATTATAAGCATTACATGACAAAGCGCACATTAAGATAAATAAATACATCGCCAAATTGACTCTTGAACCGGTTCTTAAACGTAAACGTGTTACGTATACGCTCCTAAAGTATTCTTGTACCTACAGTAAACGAGAACGTGGGGTTGTTTTCTTAATTCCATCAGTGTCAGCTCTTGTCATCTTCACTAGGTTGTACTAGAGCTACAGAAAGCGAAATTTGATTTAAGATACTCGTGAATTCATACCTTAATGATAGGCTCAAGGATCTCAAATTATAAAAATATTACAATGATATTATTAATACCACCCATTAATTAAAAATAAAGATAAACATACCCATCTTACCACTGCGCGCAAACGTGCGCATCACGCATCGCCGATTCAATTAGTACGCGTTTATTTTAAAGTTTGCCAAAATCATCCAAAAGTGAGAGTGATTTCGAATACTGCTCATTTGGCTGCAATACATTGTTTGGTACTTAACTACTTTAAACTGTAATTAAAACGACGCGCCGTTAGCATATCATTAGAGGTCTTCATTAAGTAGTGGGGCCGTTTGAAAGCCGCTATTGTGGGACATGATGTTGTGAAAGGGGAATGAGTCTGTTCTGCTATGGTAATTCCAACAAGCCCCATCAACAGGCGTCCCTGATCCTCGTCTCTTCCCGCACGCACGCACAGGCGCAGTAGCTTTTTAAACAGAGCAAGACCTTCTATTGTGTGAGGAGCTTTTATTGAGATCAAACAAGTCTATGGTCCTCTCTGAAGCTTCCTGCTTTAGAAGTCAAAAGAAAGTCATGTTCACTTCCTTTTGCCGGTTCTTTTAAAATTACGACAAAGCCTCAATGGAGACCACTATATTCATGCAAGCCAAAAGTCAGAAGATGTTTTATGATTATAATTAAGCTGTTTACAATGGAATAGACTGGTTTAGCCACTTAAACCCCTTTATCCAGACCTCTCTACTTAACCATCTGTCTTGCATATCCACCATGTTTGTAGTTTTTTAATACTGTTTATTTGTGTTTGTAGTTCTGAATCGAACACGCAATGGGTTGTGAGCAATACATCCAGAAAAAGGCCACGGTTCCCCCAAGCACGTACGACAGGAAAGATATCGTTGGAATATTGAGGCAAATCACTTCGATTTGCCATAATTTATTGCTTTATTGTATTAATAATAATAGCCTACACTTAATGGAATGTTAAGACTATGACATAAAACATGACATAAGATACATTTAATAAGGATAGAAAATATTTGCTTCTATAAAGGTAAAAAATAAAATATCTGCGGTCTAAGTGGAGGAGGGGGGGGTTCGCAGAAGAATGTTAAATGCCCCAGGGGGTACGCCGCTGTAAAAAGTTTGAGAATCACTGCTTTAGATTTAAAACAGCACAGCCAGCGAAGGATCGAACGCAACTGTTTTGAACGAGGGCACCTTTTTGCAACAGCCAAAAAATGGTTCCGTGGCCTGTTGAGGAAGTACAGCCATTCCTCTCGTTAAAAGCTGAGGAGCGGATCCAGCGAGAGCTTGATGGGCGACGCAGAATGAAAAAGTTTTCCAGGAGTCACGGCAGTAGAGGCGGCGGCGCAACTATAACGACATGTAATTAATCCCACCCACTCCAAAGTGGTAGGCTACTGAACTGCAGTGGAAACGCAAACCGAGCTGTGCAGAGTTGTACCACGCAGTGGAAAAGCGCCATAATTTTGAATACTATAGAATGGATAGTATGTGAATTGGAAATCAACATTTTATTCCATTTTAGTCACAAAGGAGAATAAAGGTTGAAAATTGTATTGATATCCAGTATTTTCAAAGTTTGTCACTTCTGAAACTTTGAAACTCTGAAACATGACACCCTTTCCTTAAATTATGACTAGGTAATAGAAAGCGAACAAAGAGCGCTCCCTTTATTACATGGCTGACTGAGCTCACTTGCATGAAAACTCCTGTTATAATCAACAAATTAATCTACTGCACAATGAATCTCATATTTGCATTGTGTCTATGCTTAATTTGTTATGATGAGAGGATTTGTGAGCATGTAGAACTCAAAAACAAAAATTCATTCAGTGTTTTGAGGATATTGAGTGGATTCTGACTAATTTATAGTAAACACCTCTGATTAGCCATGCATGCCTGGGATTGGTTACAATAATCATTGGTGCCAAAAACACATTGTTTGATCAAATTTTAAAAACTCATTGGACGTACATGACCTATTTTGGATTCAAAATGGCGAATTTCGCTGAAAGATTACAAGTTTGCATCCCTGTTCATCCCACTCCCTGCATTGTAACACACAGACCTCCCTATATAATATGTAAAATAAATAAATAAATAACAATGACTGAATCTAAGATTTTGAATTGTACAATCAGTGCACACTATGCTATCCCATAAGACCACAAGAGCTGAGGAACCTGAAACATTGAAATATATATAGTGTACATTATGCATGCTACATACTGATACAACAAATGTATGGAATATGCTGACCATAGTCTCCACAGTCTTTCTTGTCTGGATCTGTAAAACAGTGTGGTGTGTGTCTGACTCACAAAGAAAAACGTATGTAGTATTACCAGGGAAACTGCCTTTACTTGTGGAATCTCTATCTAGCCTTTATTCCTCACTCGACTGCAAATTTAGCGACTGCATTCAGACATGCCAGAGAGAATGAGTGTGAGAGATGTGTGTGATTTCAAACTGACTCATCAGATTCATCACTCTTTTCAAATCTCTGTCTCTCATCTTAATGTCTGCCCCTCCTATTCTTTTTTTTCCAGCCTGGTAATTCTTTTCTCACAAGATAAAACAATTTCATTCTAATTTTATAATAATAATAATAATAATATACTATTCCACATTCTGTGTGTGTCAGCCCCAGACAATGTCTACCTACATTTAAAATTTCACCCATGGTTTGAGCAAAAATTCCAACTGCTAAAAATGTGGTGCACAGAAAAGGACAGTGGAAATGGCCCGAACTGAAATTATATTTTGTGGACATTATATTTAGCATGGTGCCATTGCAAATATAAGGGAGCATATAAGAGACGCCACCCTAGCTCTGTCTGAAGTTCACCGGATCCTTCTACTCCCACAATGCTTTGCCTTTCACAGAAGCAGAAAATAAGATCACCACTGAGAATTTAGGAGTTTGTATTTTTATGTGAGTGAGTGTGACACCTTTATTGCTATTTTAGTTCAGCCAGGCTCTCTATTTTGGATTAATTTCAGTTCTTAAGGGCTGTAGGATAAATGAACAGAATGCTTGAAGACTTGAATATATTTGTGTTAATGTTTCACGACAGGTCACTACAGTAAATCCAAAGTAAGACAAAATGGAAGCTATAGAATAATAGAACTGTTATTATCAGCTATTTATAAACCAGCACAGGCTCAAAACAATCAGAAATAGAACTGAGCAGATGTGAGTGTGTGCATTTTTGCACACTGTGTATTTAAGTTGTGGAGAAAGCCAATGTATTTTTTTTTGCATTTGTGACCCTGGTCATAAGTCACACGGGTATGTTTGTAGCAATAGCCTACAATACAAGTGCATCTCAATAAATTAGAATGTCGTGGAAAAGTTCATTTATTTCAGTAATTCAACTCAAATTGTGAAACTCGTGTATTAAATAAATTCAATGCACACAGACTGAAGTAGTTTAAGTCTTTGGTTCTTTTAATTGTGATGATTTTGGCTCACATTTAACAAAAACCCACCAATTCACTATCTCAACAAATTAGAATATGGTGACATGCCAATCAGCTAATCAACTCAAAACACCTGATAAGGTTTCCTGAGCCTTCAAAATGGTATTTCAGTTTGGTTCACTAGGCTACACAATATGGGGAAGACTGTTGATCTGACAGTTGTTCAGAAGACAATCATTGACATCCTTCAGTGTAAGTTAAGGAGGGTAAGCCACAAACATTCATTGCCAAATAAGCTGGCTGTTCACAGAGTGCTGTATCCAAGCATGTTAACAGAAAGTTGAGTGGAAGGAAAAAGTGTTGAAGAAAAAGATGCACAACCAACCGAGAGAACCGCAGCCTTATGAGGATTGTCAAGCAAAATCGATTCAAGAATTTGAGTGAACTTCACAAGGAATGGACTGAGGCTGGGGTCAAGGCATCAAGAGCCACAACACACAGACGTGCCAAGGAATTTGGCTACAGTTGTCGTATTCCTCTTGTTAAGCCACTCCTGAACCACAGACAACGTCAGAGGCGTCTTACCTGGGCTAAGGAGAAGAAGAACTGGAATGTTGCCCAGTGGTCCAAATTCCTCTTTTCATATGAGAGCAAGTTTTGTATTTCATTTCAAGGTCCTAGAGTCTGGAGGAAGGTGGAGAAGCTCATAGCCCAAGTTGCTTAAGCAATCGCACAACTATGTTACACAGTTTCCACACGTCACATCCCTGTGATGATTTGGGGTGCAATGTCATCTGCTGGTGTTGGTCCATTGTGTTTTTTGAAAACCAACTTCACTGCACCCGTTTACCAAGAAATTTTGGAGCACTTCATGCTTCCTTCTGCTGACCAGCTTTTTGAAGATACTGATTTCATTTTCCAACAGGACTTGGCACCTGCCCACACTTCCAAAAGCACCAAAAGATGGTTAAATGACCATGGTGTTGGTGTGCTTATCTGGCCAGCAAACTCACCAGACCTGAACCCCTATAGAGAATCTATGGGGTATTGTCAAGAGGAAAATGAGAAACAAGAGACCAAAAAGTGTAGATGAGCTGAAGGCCACTGTCAAAGAAACCTGGGCTTCCATACCACCTCAGCAGTGCCACAAACTGATCACCTCCATGCCACGCCGAATTTATGGCAGTAATTAAAGCAAAAGGAGACTCTACCAAGTATTGAGTACATGTACACTAAATGAACATACTTTCCAGAGGCAACAATTCACTAAAAATTTTTTTTTTATTGGTCTTTTGAAGTATTCTAATTTGTTGAGAATTTTTTGTGAATTGGTGGGTTTTTGTTAAATGTGAGCCAAAATCATCACAATTAAAAGAACCAAATACTTAAACTACTTCAGTCTGTGTGCATTGAATTTATTTAATACACAAGTTTCACAATTTGAGTTGAATTACTGAAATAAATGAACTTTTCCACGACATTCTAATTTATTGAGATGCACCTGTATATAGGCACTGTTCAAAAGTTTGGGGCCAGTAATAGTTTTTTATGTTCTGGAAAGACGGCTGCATTACACAGTAATATTGTGAAATCTTATTAGAATTTAAAATAAATTTACTGATGATTATTAGTGATGGCAAAGCTGAATCTTCAGCAGACATTTCTTCAGTTTTCAGTGTCACATGATCCTACAGAAATCATTTTAATATGCTGATTTAGTGAGTAAGAAACATTTTTTTATTATTATCAGTGTACTGATTGCTTTTATTTTTATATTTGAAATGGAAATACTTTAACTTGAAAATGTCATCATTGACACACGCAGAGATAGAAAGATAGATTGATTTTCATTTATTACAATTTTTAACTGACATTTGGATATGTAATCACATCAACAAGGTCAATTTTTTTCAATGAAATAAGCAGTAAACTTTCAGCTCTCCCTATAATTTTGAACAGTTGCTCGATATTAGATTTGCTGACTTTCAAAATCTCCCTACATTCTCAGAAGGTAGCATAATTTATAACTGGCTGCTTTGGCAGTCCCCCAATCCTTTCCTGATTTTTCCATGAGCTAAGTGGTCTTACATGTATCAGAGGCATTAGTGTACACAGCTGTTATGGAGATATATACAGAGAGTAGGGATGGGGGACTTCTGGCTCTCCTCAGAAACTGTCTGGAATCCAAGAGGTCCTGAGGGAGATGGCTGAGATAGACTCTCTTCAACATGGATTCAATGGATTTCGACAAGCCTGAGATTCTGAATATTTGCCCATAATGGGAGTTAAAAGGTGAAGGCTAGTGAGCATGTGTAAGATGATTTATGTGTATGCATGTGTTGCAGTGCCACATGCGTGTCCAGAAAATAGCCAACAAATGTTTAGCGGTAACAGCAGCTGTATTCACAGGCCATCAGCCAGCAAGAGATGAGCCAGATATGGTGTTCACTCAAAAACATACACACTGTTTTGTATGTGTGTGAGAAAGTCATGTAAGGTTACAGGATACGTAGTATGTTAGCAACTATGGGAGGGAAAATTCTAATGTTTATGCATTATGATAGATCTGAGAAACATGATTAAGTATTAACAATATAATTATATTGCTGAATCCATATTTGAGCTGTTTGTCTTGGGAAACTCGACTATGTACCCAGAAATACTTTTACCTTCTACGGCAGTGGTCTCAAACCTCTCCAGAAGTACCCCCACTCTACACATTTGTATGCTCCCTATATCTGACACACCCAACCCACTTCAGATCTTGCAGTCTCCACTAATGAGACTGATGAGTTTAAGTCAGGTGTGAATAGATGAGGGAGACAGTCACAAAATGTGCAGGCTGGGGGTACTCCAGGACAGGTTTGAAAACCACTGTTCTACGGTATTCAGGTGTGAATCGCATTAAGCACTGTCCTCCACAGGTCTCCCATCCAAATGCATTTGCAATGCTTTTAAGCATTCCCAAAGTAAGCCATTAGCTGAGTTTAGATGATCTGATTTACAGATCATTTCCTTTCTGAGGGAACTTCGAAATGCGTCCTCTAGAGGTCGCTTTGGGAAACGCCTTCAGCGTGACCAGTGTCTGATGCATACATCTAAACACAACAATAACATTGGCCGGCGACAGCCTATGACGTCATTACCTGGCACGATCCCTGTATAAAAGGGCGCCGGGAGAACACATCATCCTCTTCTTCATCTTCACTGACCATTTGTTTATGTTAGCGTTAAGCTAAGCACGACCAGGAGTGCATGTTCTCTTGCCAGAGGCTTTGCTCTGATACCCACAGTTTCACGCGGCACGCGTGTTGTGTGTGTGTGGTGAAGAGCAAGAGCATTCAGCTCCCGAGGGAGTTGGATGCACTCTGCATTCATTGCTTATTTCTTGTGGGGAATAATCATGAATTGAATGCGCTCGTCTCACGAGGAGACGGCTTGTGCTCATCGAGATGCATTCGTGGGACTACTGAGGGGGAGGTGAGTACTTCACCATTTACCCAAGTTTGTAGATAGCGTTTGCATGAGTGCGTTCGCCGCTCACAGGAATAGCGATGCATTCATGGCAGCAGTTTCCATTCTCGCTTGATTTCAGAGGTAATCTAGCTTGTGGGCGGAGCATGTTTAGCCCCAGTGGGTTTTTCCCTATCTGTAATTTCCTTCTGTTTACATAGGAAGTGTATAATGTGGATATCTGTCTGCAGTTGTTGGACAGATGATTTATATCATGTCCTTATCAGATAACCACATTATACTGCACTCAGGCTTGATTCCCCTCCTGCACTTGCATTGCAGTCTCTCATGCTGGACCTATGCTGTTTTTGTTCGTTTCTATGTCTCAAAGAACTACCTACTAGGGTCCGGACCCAAGCGCTCTTCAGACTTCGCCTTCAGATTATATCCATGAGCTTGAGTCATGCGCGGGAGCCGTGGTTGGTGAGTTTGATCCATTTCATCTACTCTACTGCTAATTTTATGTGGATTCACGAACTAGCTTTCTCCGCAGCGCTACTTGGACCTGTCTCTGTTTTTCTGACTTTGTTTTAGGGTTAGGACCTCTGCGAGCACATCCCCTGCTAAAGTCAGAACCTTTTGCTGTTGACCGATTGTGGTGATGGTCCCACCCATCGGTACTGGATCCAGGCTGGATGATAGCCCTATATCTTCGGCTTCATGCTTACTGGACCACGCAGCCAAGTCGCTGGGCTTCTGCGAGAGTCTACTTAGCCATCAGGACCCCAGTATGACGCTGCAACCTCAGAACCCGCGGGTCCTCCATTCAGGTTGAGCATTTTTCGGAGTATAATGCTTTGTGACGTGCTCCCTGATGTCCTGGATGGGTGTTTGCTTCGAGAAGCTGCCCCGGCCAGGACGTGCTACTCATGTCTCGCCCTGAGGGATCTCCTGAGATTTAAATCATCCTCTCAACCATCATGCACGTTATCTGAGCTAGAGCTCCTCTCTCTAAGGCGTCGAGTGGCTTAACACTCCTTAAGTCCACTCTGCAGTTTGATTGCCAGTCAGGCCCACGGGACCTCCCTGTCACACTGCCCTTATGGTCGAACCAGTAAACCTCCGGTCCATTGAGCTCCGATTAGCAGTCATGCCAGGATATTGGGCCACCTTCTGCCTCCCTGGCGGGCTGCTTTTTGGTTGAGCCAAAATCTAGCGCCGCCTTCTGGTCGAGCTGAGAAGTGATCCCCTCACTGTGAGGGTTAGTTATGAGTGCTCTAAGGGCGTGCTTCAGCTTGAGAGCCGAGAGCGCTGTTCCCGAAAACTTGCGATCTATCTGTTCTCCGGACATGGCTGTGCTCCCCTCACTGCGGGAGGGTCCTGCGGGAGCTCACCGGTCCTGGGCAAGATTCTGTGAGTCCTCCTCTCTGCTTGAGAGCTAAGTACCCTGACACTGGGCAATTGATCGCTTTGGTCAAGCTGAGTTCCTCTCTCTCCTCGCTAGGGGTTGAACCTTCTGCTCTTTGAGCTCCGTGGCAGTGACATCAGGTAGTTGGGCCGCTTGCTGCCTCTCTGATAAGCTGCCTCTATTTGGGTCGAGCCTAGCAGTGCTGAGCTGAGCAGTGCCCCCCTGGTCGCCGTGATTTTGCCAAGTAAGACATGTTCCTGGATCAACATCTTTTCATCCTTACCCATAATTTATTCCTAAAATCTGAGGGAAATGATAGCTGATTAACAAGGGTGTAAAAGTGTCTAATCCTGATTGTACGTCTAAAACTGACGTTTTCTGAAAAGTTATCTCTCAATTATGATTGGTTGATTGGAATGATGTTCCAGGATCAACAAGGATGTTGATCCAGGAACATGCTGTACTTGGTCAAATCACGCTCACCGTGCCCCCCTCACCCTAGAGAGTCACCTATCAGCATCACTCCCAGATTGAGCGTCTGAGTCCCCCTCATATTTTTGGAGGTGGGCCTCTGCTCCTTTGAGCTCCGGTTAGCAGTCTCTCCAGGTTGCTGTGCCATCTTCTGCCTCCCTGGTTCTTACTACCTTTACCTTACTACCTTACCCTACCTGGTTGCTTGTTGAGTGAGATAGCTGTGCTCTCCTCACAATGGAGTGTCTCTTGCAAGCACGCTATTCCATTCTGAGCTTCTGAGTCCCACTCATTTGAGAGTCGATTCCTTCGCTCTGTGAGCTCCGCTGGCTCCTCTTAGGCTGCTCTCTTGGTGAGCTCAGCAGTGCTCCCCTCACCCTGGAGGGTAATCTATGAGCACACTGCTTCCCAGTCAGGCGTTGGTGTCCCCCTCCCGGTCTGAGAGCTGGGTGCTACGCTCCTTCTAGTTATGCATGAGCAGATGCTCTGGAGTATGTTCTGTGACTGCTATGGTTGAGTTGGCGATACTCCCCTCACATGGAAGGTTTTTCTATGAGATATCTTTTCAATTCACATGCGCTCTGAGCACGCGGTCTCCTGCTGAATTACTTTTCACTCCCTGAGCATGCCACAGTCACGTGGGGTTCCTAGGCTTGTCTAAGTAACAGCTTCGGCTACCCCTTAGTAACAGTGTCTCTAAATCCGTGCTATGGTAAGTGCACACGCTGAGCTTCTGTGCACTTTCTAAAATCCACATTGTGGTAAGTGTGCATGCTAGGCATTCTGCACACTTTCTAAAATCCTGTATGGTAAGGTTTACGCGCTGTCAGCCTCGTTCCCTTTCTCTGAGTTGGTTTAGGCCGTGTCTCTACAATTGGGTCCACTCACTTAATGTATCTTTGTTGATACATTTATGAGCAGGGTGTTGCTACCAAAGATCTGTCGAGTCAGTTCTTTGAGCAGGTTCATTCAGAACTGGCAGTAGCCCCCTTGGTGGCAGGCCAGGGTCTGGTTTGGTTTTTTAGCCACCCTGGCCGTAGCCCCTTAAAGGACCCTCTTCTTTCTGTTGCAGCCTTGAGCTCTGCCCTAGGCTTGGGCTTCCCAGCCCAGCCTTTAACAGGTAAGTTGTTTTAGGGTTTAGTTTAACTTAGTTGTGTTTGGCCTTGGCCAAAGGGAATAATGTCACGCAGCCGCTCAAGGTGTCCTTGGGGCAACTCCCATGGCCATGGTAGAGTTGGTATTTATTGCTTGCCGGGTTTCGGCTGCACTCCTCACATGGTGGCGTGGTGTATCCGTACCCCAAATTGACTCTAGAGGATGGCTTTCGAAGTTCGCTCAGAAGGACGTCTCATTTTACGTATGTAACCATAGTTCCCTGAGAAGGGAACGAGACACTGCGTCCTCTAGTTCCCTTACCATGCTTCGTACGCAAGCTTCAGACAAAGAAGCGGATGACATGTTCTCCCGGCGCCCTTTTATACTGTGATCACGCCAGATAATGACATCATAGGCTGTCGCCAGCCAATGTTATTGTCATGTTTAGATGTATGCTTCAGACACCGGTCAAGCTGAAGGCGTTCCCCAAAGCGACCTTAAGAGGATGCCGTGTCTCATTCCCTTCTCAGGGAACCAGGTTACATATGTCCCCTGAGACGTTTTTCCTCACAGTTTTGGGGGCACATGACAGAGGAAGGGAGCAGAGACAGTGATGCATTCACATTTCTCATCCAATAACAAGCTGATGTGCAACAAGAGTTCCGCTATTTACGGTTAGTCTTAAAAATGTATGATGTGTCAAAACAGGCTTAAAGGAATAGTTCACCCAAACATTTTAAAGTGCTGAAAATTAACTCACCCTCATGCCATCCAAAACAGATGAGTAGATGAGTTTGTTTTGTCATCAGGACAGATCATCACAGTAATCTACAAATATTGGCAATACTCTGGTCTATCAGTTAATCATATCTGAACAAAAAGCTGCCTTTTTTTTGTAATAACAAATCCTGAAGACATTTTTAACTTCAAACTGTTGCTTTCGGCTAAAATAGAATCCTCTGTCCATAATTTTGCTTTCTCCAGTGATAAACACGTTTGAAACAGGAAAGAAATATGCACAGTTTACAGTCCAAAAGAGTTCTACACACATATGTTGGTGGATTTTGATGTTAGATGACAACAGGGGATGGACTTTTTGGCTAGAAGCGACATGCAGTTTAAAGTTAAAATGCCTGATTGATGGATTTGTTTTCTAACAAACAGTTTTCACTTCACAAGATGTTAATTACTGGACTGGAGTCGTGTGGATTACTTGTGGATTATTGTGATATTTTTATCAGCTGTTTGGACACTCATTCTGACTGCACCCATTCACACCAAAGGATCTATTGGTGAACAAGTGACTTCATGCTAAATTTCTCCAAATCTGTTCGAAAAAAGAAACAAACTCATCTACATCTTGGATGACCTTGAGGGTGAATAAACCTTCAGCAAATTTTCATTGTTGGATTAACTCTATTCTGTCTTAATGTGATTTACCCAAGTAAACGTATGGTCACATTAGTGAATATTCACCACAGACAAAAGAAACATCTATTGTCAATAGTGTAGCAATATATGAAGCACAGCTCACAAAAATACACTTTTAAACTAAGCGGCTTTCTGCAGCACAGCATTTTCATGTGAAAAACTTGAACCTGTAGTGAAATCTGCATGGGGAAATCTTTCGCCCATCACTTCATTTGCAAAATCACTGATCAAGTGGCCTCGCTATTAAAATCACTGTAACAAATGTAAATGTGGCTGCACCTTAAGACAATGTATTTTTTGGTCATGAAATAACTTTTCTGATTTCATCATGTGGAAAAGACCAACTTATTTTGTGTTTTGGATGCTGGTCTCCTGCATAATCTACCTAAGATACATCTATGACCAATTTGCTAGGAAAGAAACTAAGATTAAACACAAATTAAGATAGTTTTGGTGAAATCCGAGAGCTTTCTGACTCTGCATAGACAACAATGCAACTACCACGTTTAAGGCCCAGAAAGGTAGTAAGAACATCATTAAAATAGCCTTCGTTTTTATAAAGCTACACGAATACTTTTTGTGCACAAAGAAAACAAAAATAATGACTTTATTCAACAATTTCTTCTCTTCCGTGTGTGGCAGTCAAAAGAAGCTCCAACATGAACATGCATGTTCCATCCCTGCCACACTTTTTTTGCATCTCTTTTTAATTTCTTCTCACATTCCTGGCTATATGAGGCTATATTAGAAGACGGCTGTGACTTGAGTGTTCTCAGCTGGCCGGACGACATAGTTTTCCTACAATGAATGTGACAGGACTCTTTGAAGCTATAATAACTATGCTGCTTTATGGATACTGAAGTTCACAAATGTCCCATAATCCAATGAAGACCAAGCCAAATTAACTCTGGGTAAAGGAAACAAGTGCATTTTGTTGCTCAAACAACTCTATCCACTAGAGGTTTGAAAAACTATGCTGTAGAAGTTGGTGAATGTAAATAGTATAATATGGGTATTCCAACTACAACAACATTTTAGCACTCAGCATTGGATAAATACTTTCAAGCAAAATGTTATTCTAAACAAATATTTCTGAAGGCTTAGGCTCAAATAATACAGTGGTAAAATAATTTATAAATAAAATTATACAACAGTTCCCATTCTCTAATCGACTGATATCTAGTTGTATAAAAGCAATATCACATTCACAATTGTGTTGTTGGTCTGAATAATAATGTGCCAAACCACAGCCATTTTGATATTCTGTTCACTCTTGTGATACTGCTGTCATACGTGTGTAGAAAAACAAAACAACACATGCGCCACACTGGCATTACCCCTCACTAACTAGAAATGTGTGCATTTTGGGCAATGAACCCACTGCCTCCAAATAATGGCTCATATTTTTTTAATTAGTCATGCATGAAGAGAAGAGATTACAGATGGTTTGCTTTAGTTGATAGACATGCAGAGACAAATGTGTATAAGTGTGTGTGTGTGTGAATGTGAGTGTGTGGAAGCCAGTAAGAAGAGAAAGAGATCAAGAGTTCAACATAAGAGCAAACAATAAAGTAGCCACAGTAATGTTTACTTTTCTTCAGCTCAATTGACTTAGTCTCCTTTTATGTAACTCACATTACCATGGGTCGTTTTTGGATCCTGTCTCCGTTTTTCTCTCATGCTGGGCCCTCTGGTAATAATTTAAACAGTTGTCATCAATCTCAATCAATCTCTCTCACTGGAAATGTGTGAATCTGCCCTCATATAGATTCTCATCAACACTTTCAGCTGCTTCAGTTGCCTTCGAGTCTTCAGCAGGCATGGTTCATTTCAGATAATTGATGTTTAATGAAGAGATTTGGTGATGGAAAGTCGAAACTAGACAGCCTGGTAAATCTTTCCAGCTTTATTCCTCACCTCGAGCCAAATCATGATAAATATGATTTTGCATTTCTTAATGACTCTGAACAGATCCTCTAATCCGTAGATCGTAATATACAGTCAATTTAAAGTCAGTGCTGAATAAACAAACTCAAGCGTGAGCTGACATGGGTTTTAAAAGAGGATTCCTTTAGCGTACAGGGAACTGCACTGTTTCGTGAAATGTTCAAAAATACTACGTTAAAGTCTAGTCAGGAAACCACTGGCATACTTCAGCATGACTAATAATTAAAAAAAAAAATTACTGCAGAGTTAACAAAAAGGAATATTTCGGGCTCTAGTGTAATCCTTGGAAAATTCCGAAGACGCATGCTTGTTTTATATTAGGAGTTAAATTTGACCAGAACAATCCAGAAGACTATAACTCTGGTTTAAATTTTTTATCAATCTATTCTACTTTCAGTTGTTCTAGTTTTTGTCTCCATATAGCACTTGTACTTTTTTCAAATATTCTTTCTCCTTATCTTAAAAAGCAAGTTTTTTTTGTCCATCAATTAAAACATATGGGGCCCTATCATACACCCGGCGCAATGCGGCGCAAGTGTTTTTGCTAGTTTCAGCCCGATGCAGTTCTCATTTTCCCGTCCTGCGCCACGTTGGGTGGGTGTGCCCATGGGTGTGCTCATTAGTAATGTGCACCTATAGGCGGGTGCACAACGTGCGTACACTTTACTTATTACACACACAGGGACGCGCAGCAGCACACAAACATTTTTAAAAATGAAAAATTACATTCTGCCATGTAAATAGCGAACCCGCCATGGCACGAACGCAACTGGCTCTTAAAGGGAATGGGAGACTCTGATTGGTTTATTGCACTTTACGCCCAAAAAACACCCATTACTCATGAAGAGAATAGGGACAACCCTTTTAGACCATGCGTCCAGACGCGCCGACCGTTTTCCCGTCGTTAAACTTGCAAAAGTGGATTCGGACACGCCCTAAATGCACTTGTGCAGTGCGCTTTAGACCATGCGCTTAGATCGTTAAAACAGGGCCCCATATCTGCTTAATTACTGACATAATATTATTGAACTGCCCCTGGTATACCCTTTTTTTCACTACTATCCAACATATTAGTTTTTGTACTTCAAATCATGCATTCAAAAGCATGTCATCCACTAGACACCACATCACATATAATAATAATACTATACTACTACTACACTACTAAAATAATAATATTATATAATAATAATAATCATAATATAATACTATTAATAATAGTTATTTTATGATCATTTATTTTATATCAAACATGAACTTTTCATTAATTTCTATATATAGTAGTTCTGTATATATAAAGTATTGCCGCAAAAGCTCAAGGTGTCAGCATTACAAATATGATATCACTCATTATCTAAGATTTTTAAAAAATCTGAACCACAGCAATTTTTTTTAAATCTGAACCACAGCAACTAAGGGGTTCATGAGCGGACATCTCATCCTAATTATGCATCTAACAAGCCAAGATCAGGACATCCTGTTGTTTACAGAGTCATTTACTCATGGCCACAGTGATCTACCAGATAATCTACAGTAGACTAAATTTGGTTAATGTCAGTAACTCAGCAGAAAGTAGATTTACAATCACCACATGATCGGCAGCTTGTTTTTCTGATGTAAGTGGAAATAATAAGATAACAAGCAAACCAAAATTCAGTAATTTGTGAGATTTTAAGGGAGCACATCATTTGGTTTATCTTTGCCTTGTGTGACTAATGCGCTTTCATGAGCTTGCGTTTCAAAGCAGATGTCATGCTTCAGAAGTGTCATACGGCAGACTAACACTCAGACAGATGGGCTAAAATATTATTTGGCTGTGATTTCATGGATTGTGATTCATGTGGATTCCTATCGCTGGCACAGTAATGTACAGCTTTAGTTATGTGAAAACTTGGCCA
The DNA here is from genome assembly GCA_018155175.1 of Sinocyclocheilus anophthalmus. Lineage (NCBI taxonomy): Eukaryota > Metazoa > Chordata > Actinopteri > Cypriniformes > Cyprinidae > Sinocyclocheilus > Sinocyclocheilus anophthalmus. Next base: position 157,274 of record JADLZN010006831.1, read on the forward strand.
AGGTATGATGGAGTGTGTTGGCTGCCAAGCATATTCCAGTTGACAAACTATGATTGTGAATAAGCCATGGCCTTGGGCAAAGAAATCTTACAATACTGCTTAAATAAACATCCATGAAATAGCATTCACATACAGGTTAAAATTGCAATACTGGCTACAAGCCAAAACACTGACATACCAGCACTAACCTGCAAACCAGTCTTAACCAGCATGAAAATATAGCAGGACAAATTTAAGAATCTATATACATATCAAAAGACAAGTAATCTGAGAATTGTGAAATACAAGCTGAGTTCCATTTACTGGGAATTTTGGGAACTTTTGGTGCAGCAGATGGGTACATGACTTATGGTAGAGGCAGCATATGGTCCGATCTGCTGCACTGACAGTCAATGGATTACACAGCCTATGCACCTAACCTTACCTTCCGTGACCTTTGACCCCGCACTGAACTCCTCAGATGAAGCATAATGAACCACCAGCAGCCATGTCCAAACCAAACCAGGTGGACACAAGAAAAAAATGTGGCTTAAAAAAGAGAGCATTGTAGCAGAAGTGTCATGCCCATTTAGACTAAAGAGACACTTGCAAGTGGTTTTAAAAACAGCTTCCCTGCAATTCTTGCATTGTTGAAAAATAAGTTGCATGGTTTTGTAAGTATTTATCTATAATATTGTAGTGTAAATTACATATTCATTAATTTAAATTGGACAGTCCAATCAAGTCACACTTTTAACAGATCATTTGATTAAACTGAATTGCAACCTATCTACCCACATATCACTCAAAACGTCTCAGGTTACGTATGCAACCATGGTTCCATGAGTAGGGACTGAGACACTGCGTCCTCTAGGGTTCGCTATGCAGAACGCCTCGTCGTGACCCGTGTCTGAAGCATACATTGAAAAAACACCAACAACATGTTGGCCGGCGACAGCCATGACGTCACTACCGGTGCGACTATAGTATAAATAGGCGCCGGGAGAACACATCATCCACTTCTTCGTCTGAAGCATGTGTCCGAAGCATGGCAAGAAACCTAGAGGACGCAGTGTCTCATTCCCTACTAAGGGAAGCCATGGTTACCTCTCTTATAATCGCGTGAGACTTTCCCTTTCATGGGAACTTCAAACTGCTTCCTCTAGGGGTCGCTAAGGGGAACGGTATACCCACCTCACCATGCTGAGGGGAGTGCATGCCAGAAACCATGGCGAGCACTAAGTACCAACTCTACCATATTGCCATGGGAGTTGCCCCTGGGACGTTAGACGGCTGTCAATGACGTTATTCCCTACGGCCAAAGGCATAGGCTACATACCCCAAAAACTTACCTGTTAGGGCCAGAACTCCTGGGCCCGGGGTAGAGCTCAAGGCTTGGAATCAGGAATAGATTAATTTAAGGGAATACGACCAAGAGCCTAGGATTATACTAGTCTTGGCCTGTCACACAGGTGCTACCGCACAGTCTCTGTATATGCTGAAGGACTGTCTCCACAGACCCTTAGTAGCAACACCCTGTTAAAGTAGGTATCCAGAGGATACATATGTGGAGTGGTGCCCATGGCGGAACCGGGGTTTTAAACCACTCAGAAAGAGCACGAGGCTGCTGCGTGTAGCTTTTACCATACAGGATTTTAGAAAGAACGCAGAGTACTAGCGTGCAAACTTACCAAAGTGTGGATTTTAGAAAGTGTACAAAGACTTCACATGCACACTTACCATAACATGGATTTAAAAAATACAGTTTCTAAGGGGTTCTCGTGGCACTCTGAAAGAGCAGCCCATAGATGGAAATGGTGCATCCCAAAACGCTATGTTTGAGAAGTCATCAACTCAATCTAAGGCTTATAATTCTGGAGTGGCTAGCAGTAAATCTGTAGCTGAGGGAGCAAACTTCCAGCTCTCAATCGAGAGGGAGCTCGACCTACAGCATGTTCCAATGGTGGAACAGCTAGCAGTTATTTAGCTGAGGGAGCAACATCCCAAGTTCTCAAATGAGAGGAGGCTCGACCTGCAGCATGTTCCAATGCTGGAACGGCTAGAAGTAGTTTACCTTGGCTGAGGGAGCACACACCCAGCTCTCATTCGAGAGGGGGCTCGACCTACAGCATTTTCCAATGCTGGAACAGCTAGCAATAATTTACTTAGCTGAGGGAGCACAAACCCAGCTCTCAGCTCGACCTACAGCGTGATTGTTAGAATCAGAAGGGTAAGTGTACTGCAAGCTAGCCAAAAAACTCAGCGCATCAGAGAGGCAGAGGAAGGGCCTAGTTTGCCTGATGCTGCTGGTTCCAGGTGCTCTGGGAAAAAAAAACAGAGAACTCAACTCTCACGTGAAAGGAGAACTCCGAATTCAGAAAAGAGTAGCGTGCTCATAGGCAACCCTTTAATAAAAGGGGAGCACTGCTAAACACTACAACGAGAACAGCCCACAGAGCGAGAAATCCAACTCCTCAAAAGGAAGAGAATTCAAACGCTCAAAAGAAAGCACCATGCTCATAATAACCCTCAATGGTGAGTGGAGCGATGCTTCAAAAGTGTGTCAACAGAGACACACTGGTTGAGTGGAGGCCCAAGGTACCGGGGTCTAAACACTCAGGAAAGGTCACGAGCATAACGTGTACGCTTACCACTTATGTGGATTTTAGAAATTGGGCAAAGCATAACGTGCACACTTACCACTTATGTGGGTTTTAGAAAGTGGGCAAAGCATAACGTGTGCACTTACCATAGTATGGATTTAGAGTTTTCCAAGCATCTGATTACAGATACCCGGAAGTATTGGGCCAAACGGGAGAGGCAAGCTCACATACAACCCTCAAAGAAGAGGGGAGCACTGCCTGAGACAGCATTACACAAGAAGGTTCTCGCAAATGCCACCTATACTTCCCGCTCGATGCCTCAGCAAGAGGGGATATCCTGGTGATCGGGAGGACCCTCAGGGCGACTTAGATACGGTAGACCAGACAGGGCAGCCTGAAAGCATAAGCCCAGCCCAGACGTCCAGGAAATATTTGCAGTGCCGTGCCGTGTGGCCTAATGATCAAGACGGCTCCCGCAGAAGCCTGTGACCTGGCTGCATGATCCAGGAAGTATGAAGCTGAAAACCAGCTTTACTTACCGTCTGGACATACTGTATATCGACGAGTGAAATAAACACTGCAAGTCGAACACCCAGTTTCTGAACCCAGCAGAGGTGGTGCCCATCGAGGACCTACCCTAGAAAAGGACAGAAACCCACAGGTCCTGGAAAACACTCTCCAAAGTACGCTAGCAGAAGGGTTATACACACAACACGACAGCGCATTCATATATACATATATTAGAAATGGATCGTACTCACCCACCATGGTTCCCGCGTCGGAGCCCCGTCCGAAGAAGCCTCTGGTCCGGACCATCAGTAAGGTGGTCACTATGAAGCCATAGAACCAACCAAACATCATAGGTCCAGTAGGAGACTGTTATGCATGAAGCTTCCACCTAACCTCGGTCAGGTGGATAGATGGTGGTTACAGGGGAATTAGGAAGAGGAAGATAAGGGCAGATGTAAGACCCCCGAAAGGAAATGAGTAGATACTGAGGTATCACTCTGATCCGGACAAAGCGCTGATGCCCTGTCTGGATCATATCCCTTAGGTCTTTTACCTACCTTCCTATGACCCGCGATTCTACCTACCCCTACCCGCGGGCAGTGGAGGAGCGCGAGCCATGACACTAGACTTCTGTGCCCGTCTCTGATGCTCAGACCGAGACGGGCCAGGACCCCTATGTTGTTCGGGCTCAGATCTGGACCTTCGTGAAGGCCGCTGAGCGCACCTTTGCCTAACTGAACTTCTCGACCACCGTCTCAACAGAGGTAACCAAAAAATATTCGGAAGGCGAAACCGGCACATCGAGAAAAAAGCCCCTCTCTTCCATCCTGATATCTGCCAGGTTCACCCACAGATATCTCTCCGTCACTACCATAGCCGCCATGGACCTGCCGCTAGCAGGGCTGGCCTGCTTAGTAGTATGGAGAGCGAGATCCGTGGTGCGGCGCACTCAGCTACCTCATGAGGAGAGAGGCCCTCGCCTTTATCCAGGTCTTTTAGCAGGTCAGGTCATCACCATCGTGTGCAATGGAGCGACAGTCCGACCTGCTGCTGCTGTTGCGTATGCCCTGGCATTCGAGCGAGATGTCAAGGAGGGTGTCTTAAGAGAGGACGTCTCACCCATAGAGAGATACTTGCCAGCGTCTCTCTTAGGGCATCTTCTCATAACCGCTTTCCACGCGCATCGCCTGGAGTTGGCATAACTCATATGCTTGACTCGTGGATGCGTGAGGAAAAAACGTGCCTCTTCATCCTTATCTCAATATCTTAATGGAAAACATGAAGAAAGGAATGCTCACCCTAGCTGGATTTATGGCCAAAAAATAAATTCATCGGATGACCTCACGACGTCCTTTTTCTTTGGCACTCTTTCCGGCCATTAAAGAGCCTTTCCGTGGGCGCGATCCTTAACTTTCAAACAGATCATCATACGCAGGGCAGGTGGATTGGGAAGGCTCAGCCTCAGCTTTTTTGCCCTCCTTAGACATTTCCTGCTTTTGCTGGGCTGGACGATCGCGAGAGGGAAAACCCCTCTTTAAACTCATCGGCCAGATCCGCCTGTGATCCCCACGAGCTCATTCTACTCTGTGCTTCAGCAGTGGCGGGTCCTGAACCGCGGGGAGCTGATGGCTGCCCCTCTTTCCTAGAAAAGAGAGACAACGAGAGTGGAGCTTTTTCATTGGAAAAACGCTCACAGTGCACGCCAATTGCCCCCTCAGAGGCATCGCGTGCATGCTCTTCGCCCAAACAAATAACGCATATATCGTGTGTGTCATCAGATGTTAAACAACTTCAACACGGATGCACACATCCTTAAATGCTTTGCTTGTGCTCGCCATAATGAGATAAATAGAGAGCGCTCTTACCACAGAAATGCACGCTTCACACAAAACAGTCAATGAAGACGAGGAAGAGGATGATGTGTTCTCCCGGCATCTATTTATACTATAGTCGCACCGGTAGTGACATCATGGCTGTTGCCGGCCAACGTGTTGTTGTTGTTTTTTCAATGTCTGCTCAGACCCTGTCCCGTATGAGGCTTTCCCCATAGGCGACCCCTAGCGGCGCAATTCGAAGTTCCCATAAGGGAACTTTGTATTACTCCTTGTCTTATAGAGGACAAAATTATTCCTTAGCAAAAATAGCCTATAGAAAACATAACTTGTGGGATTTTACTTAAAAAAAACAAATCTTGTACCAAGTTGCACTTTTAACACAGTTAGTAATTTTACACTTACATATTTTTTGTTTTTTTTGGGGGGAGGGGGGGGTTTTTTTTTTTTTTTTTTGGGGGGTGGGGGGGGGGGGGGGGGGGGGGGGGGGGTTTTGTTTTTTTTTTTTTTAAAGTAAAGAGTCGGGCCGAATACCAAAACAAACTTGTAGCCAATCAGCAGTAAGGGGCGTGTCTACTCATGATGTAGAGGATAGAGCATAGACATTATCACTGATTATAATGAGTTACTATAGTATTTTGCCGTGCCGCTCACGTCTGGTGTAGACACGGTGTAACATTGGTTTTGCGTTGTTTCACAGACCTATCGTTGCCTTGGTGCATATGTCCATGTGTGGCGTCGGAGCTATCAAAATAGGGGGACCCTTTCGGGGTAGTTTGTTTGTTTTTTGGGATTTGAAATATCAACATTGGCTACCAGACATCACTTACCCCACCTTTAACATTTATTTAAAAAAAGTAAGTAAATTTGACATAATTATAGGGTTGGGTTGTCACAATATGCTGCCGGAAGGAACGATGGAGATGTAGAATAGCAAACACAGTCTTTTATTTAATCCAAATAGGGGTAAATCCACACCAGGAAGGGAAGATGACACACGTTCACAACAGGTCTTAATTTCAAGACTTTAAGACTTAAATCGCATGGGGTATTAGACAACCAACAGACACACTTAATCAAATGACCCTCATGAGTGTAGAACTGTGTCCTGAGCACACCGGGAGGGCGTGATATTACTACTCCCGGTCCTGCCTTAATGTCGCGTCCCGCTCCGAAACAACAACAGAAGGAGGGATGGGTGGGAACTTGGAGAGTGCTCCCAGGGGGGGGGGAGGAGGATGGACACCCGGGAGGAGGCCGGCAGAGAGAGACCAGTGAGGTGATGAAGGAGGGTGGAGCCAGGGCAGATCAGACGGAGGAAGGAGCCAGGGAGATGACAGGAGGGGCTTTGAGCATGCAGTGCATGGTGGGACCAGGCCACAGCCATAATGGCGATCCACGGTGGAGCCGATGGAGGGTGGAGCCATGGAGGAGGAAGGGCTGACGACTCCAGGGGGCCAACCGACTGCGGCAGAGCAGGTGACGGAGGAGCCCGAGGTGGAGACTTAGAGCGGATGAGCCAGGGTGACGGGGAGTATCCGGAGGACCAAGGCTGACAGATGGCTCCAGCCGACCGAGCTGGGATCCCAGTCCGGCCGCGGTTGGATCGGAGCTTCAGAGGACTGAGGAGGGAGCCAGGGATGGAGGAGCCTGACGAGCCGGAGGGAAAGGCGCACCGAGGATGGATCCAAGGTGCCGATGTTTACGATAGACCAAGGCATAGCCGGAGGACAAGGAGCCCGGTGGAGCCGTGGACTGATGGGCCATGGTGGAGAGGAGGGAGCTAGGAGCTATGGTGGAGCCGCTGGGCCACTGTCCATGACACTCTCCCCCATGGCGAGCTCTATAGCCGGCTCTAGCAGCTGGTATGTCGTCACAGGCTCAGGCTCCGGGGTGATCCTCAGCACTGTCGCTCTCTCTGGCAATGGCTCATCGGTCGCAGCGGGCTCTGGCTCTCCATCAGTGGTGGGCTCAGGCTCAGGCTCTTGCTCCACGCAGCAGGGTAATGGTGGGCTGGGCTCTGGGTCTGGCTGTACTCTGGATCGGGGATAGACGCTCTCCAGACACCAGATGATAGCCTCCCTCCAGCACAATCCGGTGGTGTCTGGGAGGTCGATGGGGCAGTAGTAATTGGCCCCGATCCAGAACAGGGAGTTCAGCGCAGCGTCGTTGAACACCGTTAAAACAGTGAGCTGGCTGAACTCCACAGCATACTCCAAAAGGGAAAGGTCCTTGCGGGCAAGGGAGGTAAACTTGACAGTGAGGGAATCCATGGGGAAGGAAACACTACGGAAACAAAAAACACAGAATGGAAAACGGAAAACAAACGGAGGGGAGACACGTAGTTAAATAGTTTGTAGGTCAGGTCTTCTGTCACGTAATGCTGCCGGAAGGAACGATGGAGACGTAAAATAGCAAACACAGTCTTTTATATTAAATTCCCCCCCCAAACTGGGTAAATCCACACCAGGATGGGAAGATGACACACATTCACAATATGTAGACCCGACAAAGACAGAACGCAAAGGCTGAGACTTAAATACATGGGGTAATTAGAACTAGCCAACAAGACACACCTGAATCAAATTAACCATCAACGAGAGGGATAAACTGGGTCACGGAGCACATGGGCAGGGAAAACACAACAAAGACAGTCCACGGGCATGACATGGGTATCGATTGAATTTGATCAATTCCAATTCCAATTCCGATTCTGCTTATCGATTCAGATTATTTCCGATTCCCAGTTTCGATTCCAATGTGATTAAAACCTGAAGTCAAACATTTAGGTATCAAGCATATTTATTCTGTGTCTCTTTTTGCAAAAATTTAATTGCTGCTGAATACCATGAACAAAAATCAGCAGGCTGCATAAAAACTGGACTCGATTAAGAGCTGTTTGTGTGCAAAATAGAGCTGCACGAATCTGGAAAATTTTGACTTTTTTTTAATGGTTGTAGTTGTAGTTCTCTCACAATTCTGAAGAAACAATATAAGACAACTAAACAAAATCTCATGGAATGTATTAATGGAATGATTCAATAACTCACTCAAGATTTAATTGTTTCATTACTGGATGAATCTAGTTTTTTTGAATGAATCTCTTGAATGAATGATTCAAAGAAAAATAGATTTTTAACAGCCCCTTTTCACCACCTAAAAAAAAAGATGCTGTAGCATCTGGACCAATCAGACACACCATTTTTCATTTGATTTAACAAATCAATTATTCATTAAATTAACAAATCGTCACAGTCCCCTCACCCAATAAATTGGATGCCAGGATGTCTGCCACCAGGCCCCCCTGGTTACCATGGCAACCCTGACACCAGATACTTTTACGGCCTCATGGAATGTGAGCAGGGAAAAGTCTTTGCCATAAGGAAAATCCACAAGGGAAGGACTTTTCTTTGCTAATTAATTAATAGGAAAACCTTTCTTTGAATGAACACACATTCATGGTGTATATTATTGTCATCGTGTATTTTGTCTTTTAGATTGTATACTGTTTTATGCAGGCTTATGATCGAAACACTCACTCCTGTCAGCTTACATATATATAACCCTACCATGTTTAGTATCTATGAATTAGTATTCGGATGATCTAATTGAGAGTGTATATTGTATGTTTATACGTATGCAACATGTTAGTGTTCTAAGAATCTTTATTAGTCTTTGCATCCACACCCCAAGCGAAGTACATCTGCAACTTACCATGCCCTCGAACAAAGGGTCGTAAAACCCTCCAGCAATTGCAACCTCCCGCTTGGAATTTCTGCTTTTCTCATTGGACAAGCCCACCTTGAGAGGCGTGACTCTTCCGAGACCTTAAAGGCCCCGCTCCAGGGACCCTCCCAGAGTCGGTGGTTGTTAGGTTTCGATAAGATGTGAGCTCTAATGCTCCAGAACATCCTAAGTTTGTGCGCCAGGCCTTCGGCCTCGACCTTTCCATTAATCAAGATCCTCTGACTCAAAACTGGTTCTTTTCATCAACCAACTTCAGCAAGATCCACGTGTGCCTTCAGATTGCATCAAGCCTTTCTTCAGACAGACGAGACTTGCAAGTATCCAAACTTAGTCTTATTAATTGATACATTAGGTATCATTTTCACCTTGTTACAAAGGTGTGTTTGAACTAAGAATCTGATGTTTCCCTCAGGTGTAAATCTGCTGAAAAGCAAATGGTACCATAGCTTCATGCTTCATTTCTCTTCTCTGTCTGAGTTAAGCTTTAACCCTTCCTATACCACTGTTTCTGTGTTGTTGTATGTGTGTGTGTGTGTTTTGTTAGACCAGTTTATGTGTTTATGTATGATGTTAGACCAGTTTATGTGTTTATGTAGTATGTTAGACTAGTTTAAGTGTTTATGTAGTTAATAAAACCTTACTTGTATCACACTTGACGTGGTTCATTGTTTGCTCATAATTGGAGTCACTTAATCATGCAGATTTATGCTACAAAAGCTTGTAGACTTGCACCTTAAGGAAGTTATTCCCTTACCAGGATTACGGTTTCTTCGAATTGACAAACAGTTGTGACTGCCGTATAGTCAGCTAAATATATCTACAGCGATCTAAACTATTCCATAATTAATTAGAAACTAGTTATGATTACTTATCATAGTGTTTCCCATAGCGGATTCGTTACAATGCGCACCCAGGAAATTGAGTTGTGAATTGAAATGTTTTATTTACAACAATCCGATTCCCTGACCTGCAGTATCCCGATCTGGAAATTGGAATATTTTTCGTTTCCCACCTACATCACTATATCTACTTTCACCCATATTGAATTAAGTAAAATAATACTTTAAGCAATTTAACAAAGAAAATAATTAACTTTAGGCTTTGGCCAGTAAAAGTTTGAAATAGAATTTACTTTGTAACTACTTAACATATTTTTAAAGTGGAAAAAAAAAAAAAACAAAAGAAACATATAAGTAAATAATACAATAGATATCATGTAGACACCATATTTACATTATTATCTACAATTAATAATGTGGCACTAATCTGAACGCAGAGACTTCAATAGACAATGATGGCAACATTCTGTGGTTCATTTTTGAGTATGAATGTGTAATTTTGAGTAGAAAACAAACTTGCAAGTAATCGCAAATAACTGAACAATGGAAGCAATAATAAAACAACGTAAATACAGCTGGAAAACAGGGCAAAAAATCTACTTGTTTATTATTCATGCCCCAGTGCATGATGGTAACACCAGTATCAGAAAAGTTGAGTATTTTTTACTTAATTTTATAATGTTTATATTTACGGTTTAACTTCTACAAGCTTAAATTGAGTACCAGCATATAATTTACTTAGTTTTTTTATTATTATTACTGGCTGAATAGATAGATAGATGATGATGATAAGATGATCGATAGATATTAGATAATAGATTAGATAGATAGATATTCATAATGACTATTGAATTTTGTACTACACACAAATGTACCTAATGTCTTGGATTGTTTTGGTCTGGTTTGTTTCAGACTCACTAGTTTTCCCGTGCCTTTTTTGTTGTGGTTTAGACCCCGATTCCGGCAGGATTTGACAATAGGTCGGGTAATAAAACGAATGTCGTGTGCTGCGCAGAATTAGCTAATTTATTCACACACCCTTGACCTAATTCACTCCAAAGTGCTGCGGAAAAGAGAGAGTGAGGGTGAAGGATGTACAGGAGCTCCTGTAGGTTCATCAACAGGACAGAGACCAGCGAGCGCTGACCCTCAAGCACGTGTGTTTGTGTGGTGCATGTGGGTGTTGGGGGGAATGGTCCCACTTCAGGGCATGTGTGGTGACAGCCCTCCTCCTTTTACTATAGTCGAGTTGAGTGAGACCCTGACGTTTGGGCATTTCCTTGGATTTTTTCTTAAGATGTGGGGTCTGCAGTTGGGCACAGAAGAGCACCAGTGAGAGGCCGGCTTTAGAAAACTTTTCAACATATCTCCTTTTAAAATCTAAACAAGTATCCCTTGGTAGTGTTCATGACCAGTGTCACTATCGCTTTCTGTGGGGAGACGCGCGATCGTATCTTATCAGTGCGTCCCCACGCAAATCTGACTGACTTTTGGGAAGAATCTATTGGAATCCTATGAACTAGATGAATAACAAACACGTTATGTTCAAAAGGGATTTTGATTAAAGAATAATGACGTAGTCGGTCCCATTTGTTTTTCGGCCCACTCTTTGCATTCCCCTAAAACCACTAATTTTTGAAACTGTAACTTACTCTGTTTCTCACTTTGCAGGTCAGAGTTTCTTAATAATGCCTGAAATGGCACTACAGCATTCCTGAATGAGTTGGGCTGGACATCTTCATGGTCTAATATTTTGCATGAACCACATCTGAACTTTTATATCTGTAATAGATTGGAACATATACTAAACCTGCTAAATATCGCGAAAAGTTTTTATTTTCAAACAGTGGTTTTCAACTTTTTAATACAAAACACCCCCCCCCCCCCAAAAAAAATAGATGAATGCCCTTGCAAAGAACCCGTTTGAAATATCAAAGGAGCTACATTTATACTGTTGGAAAAAAAGCCTGATTATTATCAAGATAGATGTGTGTTTCTCATAGAAGCTTGTATAGTAGCTATACGTTTTTTATAAGTAGTTTGTTATCTTGTTATTTGGATTAGACCTAGCGAACCGAGACTGTCAATAGCACTTTCCAATATTGCTCTTCCTCTTTTGTTAATTTTTTTGATTGCCTTCTATTGTCATATTTGTAAGTTAAATGCTGTAATTTAAATAATGTAAACAAAATAATTAAAATTATTTGCCTGTGTATAAGTTAACAGCATATCTGATTTTTTTTCAACCCAGTAATATGTTAGTTTTATTAAACTTCTAAAGTTCAATCACATCCAATAAAAATATTTGTAATACTAACACTTTTTCACACTAAATACTTGATTTCTCACTGACCTGCTAAACTTTAAAAAGCAGAACAAAAAAATAATATAACTCTCCATTATTAATATATTACTATAGTATTTTGTATACAGTTTTATTTTTATATTTTGCATTTTCTTTCTAATAATTTATTTTAGTAATATTGTCATGTACTTTTGGCATTATTCTCAAATTATGGACTTTTCCTACCCTACTACATAAACAGAACAGAATTATCCCTGGTTAACAGAGAGCCAAGCCGATAATCCGAAACCCACAGAAGAGTGATGCATTCTGTTGCTGTAAAACATCCAAACTGGCTGGCAAAATGCCAAGGGTGACTTAAAATGAAAATATTAGCTCAATTCTCATGAGATAAACTGCTATCACCATCCGCTGCTCAGATCCCAGAATGAATGGTATCTTCTCATTGCAGCCCAAACAATGTTGAGATTCTTTAAATGGTTGGATTATGAGTAATATTATTAATTCTTACACTAACACACCAACATGGATGGCTGCTTTTCAAATAAACTGGTTTATCACAGTATTTACCAGCTTCATCACTCTAGCTTAAAAATAGATCTCAAGAATAACCATTGACACTCATTATGTCATGGGGTGAGAGAGGTCAAGATTGCTTAAAACAAATAGGCACCTTGAACAGAAGTGACTTTCTACATTATCCATCTCAGACCGTTCCAACAAGATCTGCCACCATTTTATAACCCAAGTCTTGAGAGCAAAACAACTCCGCTTCAGTCAGACAAATGTCCTTTACGTACACCATTCCAAACGTCACAGCAGATAACCTTTCTAAACATCCGCGAAGTAGCCAAATCAATATCACCCCCATGGGCCGTCCCAAAGACAAGGTCTGGATAAACATTTGAGGGTCCTGGCCCTTATGACCTCCTGTGGGAGTTGGTGACCAGTGGTTGCTGTGATGTGAACCAGGAAGTGAGAAAACTAGTCAAGCACTGTGGGCTTAAACTTCAACAAGTCTAGGTTCATTAAGTCATACAAGCCTAAATAAATGGATGGAGATGTGATGTTCTAGAAGTTCTTCAATTTAGTTAGACTTCTAGATCCCTGAGTTCAGGCTTAGTGCTAATACCATCCAGCTGCAGTCTTGAATCTATGACAACAGTTTCTACAGATCCAGATCTACACTCCCACTTAACTTCCCAGCCCCCAACAGATTGCATTCCAGAAACATCTGGAGTGACTGTCCCCAAGCTAAAACATTATAGCTGTGTAGTAAGCACCACAAAGCATGACTAGTAGCTCCCATAGAAAGAGATTTCACTCCATTCAATCTCAGAAAGAAAAAAAAAAGTATAAAAGCTGTCACTGGGGCGAAACCCTTTCAAAACGTCTCTAGCTATCCCTAAACGAGGCATATTAGTAACTTAATGGTACATATTAGTACCTAAGTGGTACATATTAGTACTTTTTGAAAGGATGCCAACCAGTGACAGCTTTTTTACCCTTTTCTTTTCTCGGAGAGTTAGGGCTAAATAGCACTACACAGGAAATTGCCATATGGCTTAGTGTTTTCGGTGTCTCAGAGCAACTCAAAAAAAAAAAAAAAACCTTTACATCTTATTATGAATTAAGACAGCCATAAATATTCATATAATTTTACAGTTGTAATGTAAAATATTTCTTCATCGTCTATTATTTCTTATTTTCTTTCTCAAATACCTTTTTTTTAATTTTAGACAAATAGTACAATAATAACATCTCTTTTTTTCTCATGTGAGTGTACATCTAATTTCTATAGCCTAAAATTACACTTTGTCTCACTGAAATGAGACATCATATGATTTTCACAGTGCAGTCACTGAATTGCGTTTATGCAGTATACAACACAACAGATGCCTTATTGAAGTCGGCCTGGAACAAGCGTGATGCTGAAAGATCTTCAAGCAACATAAAACAAGCTTTGTATGAGGAGTCAAAACAGACCTAGAAAAATAGCTGTGCAACATTCATGCCTTTGTAGATTAACTGATGATCATTATGACATGGGAATGCAGGTAACCATGGTAACCACAAACAAACAAATAACAACATACGGAAATATTATTAATGACTTTTCACATTCACGCCACACGCACTTGAACTGAATCTGGTGGCTGTCACTTCGTCTCAGATCCTAAAGCCTTGAATAAAAATCACAAGAAAGGTTTAGAGAAAAATACACAGAGATTGTTTATCATACAGCTTGCCATAAAATTGACATTTTTTTTTTTTTTTAGCTTACAGTGGTATAACTTTACCAAAAGAAGAGACTCAAAACAGATGCTCAGGTCATCTGAAATGGCCCCTCAAATAAGACATAAAAAACAGCTGTGTGTGTGTTAAGAGTGACAGAGTGTTTAGTTTATGATCCAGATGCACTCCAGCAAGGACCGAGATAAGACTCCACCACACTGGCTGTGCATGTTCTTCAGTAATGGTGCAGAAACCCCTGTCTTTCCCCCCCTGACACATGGGCAATGGTTGACAACATTTTCACACACATACCTACACACACACACACACACACACACACACACACATGTTAAATAGTGTCAGCACTACATTCAGGCACTCCATTGCCCCTATTATTACCCCTTCATTACAGCTCCGTTGAGGTCATGTGTCAAAGTTCACCTGACAGGGTTCACGTCTCGGGGGTGACACTGCACTGCAAGGCCCTCTGAGCCGCTTGTCAGGACGACACTTAGTCTGTGACCTCAAGGTCAGAGGTTAAATGTGACGGTGACACCGCCCTTATCAGAAAGCTTCAGATGCTGAGAGTCTGCCCTGAGGAGGAGAATGGGCTTGGACAGTACGTGTGTGTGTTTAGACAGTGAAAGATATAAAGAGAGTGAGCTGAGTGAAAACGATCAGGAAAATGGAGGCCCTTGGCTATCAGGCAGACTTTTTTTAGCCACACCAATCTCGATCTCCTCTTTTCTTCCATCCTTCCATTCTTTCTTCCTTTTCCCTCTTTTTTTGGAAACAACAACACTAGTTTGTTCTTTTGTTATATCTCATTCTGTTTCCCAACCCCGACTTCCTGATTTGGTAGCCACACAAGGAAAATATTACTGTAGCAATGTATCACTCAGTTTGAAGATTCTACCTCAGCAGTCTTTGGATACTATCAACATTTGAATGATGCAAAGCAAAGAATGGATTTGCATTATACAGCAGTTAGTTGCGGTCCTCAAAATTTTCATCAGCCATTACTCCAGTCTTCAGTGTCACATGATCCTTCTAAAAATCTTTATAATATGCTGATTTGGTGCTCAAGAAACTTACTGTTATCAATGTTGCTCTGCTCTGCTCTGTATTTTTGTGGAAACCGTGATACACTTTCTCCCAAGATTCCTTGATGAATAGAAGTAAAAAAAAAGAACACCAATCTTTTATCCTATGTTTAAATGATGCAAAACAAAGAAATGGGTTTATATTTTGTTATATAGATTTATTAATTGATTTACATTATACAACTCTTAGCTGCAGCCCTAAAATATAATATTCATAGTGTTATCTAGATTTCATATTAAATATTATTCTAATATAAAACATATAAATCTCTAAATTTATATAGATATTTTGGCCCCTAACCTACCCCCACACATTATACTAACCATTCCTTCAAATATTCAGATTTGATTATAGTCATTAGTACAATAGCGCTTTGGTGATTAAATATTGATTTAAATTTGAATCTAGAAGGCATTTACTATAGACATGAATAGAACCGACCCTTTCTATATACTAATATGTACTAATTATTTGTAACACCCCTGTGGACTGTTTGTTGTGGTTTCTTCCCCTTGTGTTGGTTTAGCCCGTATAATCATTAGTTAATCACCTCATTGTGCTCACCTGTCTGCCCCTCGTTATCTGCACTATATCTGTTCCTGTCTCTGGTATTTGAGCTTGTCGGTTATTGTGAATGTTATCCAGAGTGTGTGGGTGTCTCTGCCTTGTTGTCGCGACATTCAAAAACCTTATTTTGTATCCTTGTCATCCTCGTCATCCTGCCTGCCTCCACACACCTGGACCGTGACAGAATAACCGACCCAAAAGTAAAGTATAGCGGCGTCTTTCCCCTCGTTTGTTTTTTCCAGTTTTTGCCAGTGTTTATTTTTGTTTTTCTATGGATTACCCCGCATTCCAAATCCTCCAGCTGGAGCAGGAGGAACGCTCTCTTGAGGACCACACAAACGACTTTCTGTCCCTGGCCCACCTCACGCACTACCCGGACAACTGCTCTGTACCTTCTATAGAGTTGGACTTATCGCCACCACACGAGCGCAGGTGTCTGGGGATGGTCCTCGAGAGAGCCTCACCGCCTTCATCGAGTGGGTGCTGGTGTCCTGCAAGTCCCAGCTGACCGTGGACATCGCTGACAACACCAGCCCCACTCAGGACCCTGAGCCCAACCCACCATCTCCCCGCGGTACAGAGCACAAGCCTGAGCCCACCGCTGACGGAGAGCACGAGCCGGAGCAAAGCCCCACTGCTGAAGAGGGATCGCCTTGGATTTTGATCCAACGTGTCAGACCCGGTGCGAGAGCCGTTGACGTGGCCCACCACGAGGGAGAACCGTGGACGGTGTGGTGGCGGAGAGCGCTGCATCATTGCGGAGGGTGATCGTACTATGTAGGTGAATTCAGTGCCAAATGAGAGGGAGAGACCTTGCGTAATCCCCATCCAGCCCAAGGGGGAAGGGCTCCTGATCCCCCATTCCGCCCCAGGAAGGGCTCCTGATGTTTCCTTTAGCCCAGGAAGGGCTCCTGATTCCCCAGTAGGCCCAGGAAGGGCTCCTGTTCCCGAGTATATCCCAGTGCCCGCCCATCAATCCCTCCCTCCCACCCACTCGCTCCGGCCTCCTCCAGCGTCACCATGATCGGAGTCTCCCTCGTCTCCGCCTCCAGCCTCCGAGGCCCGGACTCCGCCTCGGCTCGTAGACTAAGTGGCTCCACGTCGGCTCCTATCTCCCTCGCCTCCACCGTCACCCATCTATTCATCAGCTCCACCGTGCTCCCTCGTCCCTCCGGCTCCGCCTTGGTCGGGCATTGACCCGCCATCGCCTCTGGACTCCTCTCCTCTGGCTGCGCCTCGTCGCTCTGTCCTACCGGCTCTGTTGGGCTCCTTCCTCCCGTCAGCTCCACCTTAGTCCTCAGTCGCTCCGGCTCCACCGTGGCCCCCCGGATCCTCTGCATCCCCCTGGCTCATTGGCTCTCCGCCTCGGGGCCCCTCCTCCACCTGCTCCGCCGCCGTTGGTCGGCCCCCTGGAGTCGGCGGCCATTCCTCCTCCATGGCTCCTCCCACCGTCAGCTCCACCATGGGCCGCTGTTATGGCTGTGGCCTGGGTACCTCCTGTCTCCTCCCTGGACTCGGTTCCCTCCTTCGTCACCTCCCTGGACTCTGTTAGCTGTCCTCCTCCTGGAAGTCCGTCCTCCGCTGGAACCTCCACCTGTCTGGTCTGCCTGCTAGCCTTTTGCCTTCCCTGTCACCATCTCGCATCCTCTGCTTTGTCCCCCTTCGCCCCTCCCTCTGTTTCTACGGTGCGAGGATGCACCTTCCGGGAGGGGGGAGTAATGTAACACCCCTGTGGACTGTTTGTTGTGGTTTCTTCCCCTTGTGTTGGTTTAGCCCGTATAATCATTAGTTAATCATCTCATTGTGCTCACCTGTCTGTCCCTCGTTAACTGCCCTATATATGTTCCTGTCTCTTGTGTTCTAGTTGGTCGGTTATTGTGAATGTTACCCCGAGTGTGTGTGGGGTGTCTCTGCCTTGTCGCTACATAAAAAAATCCTTATTTTGTATCCTTGTCATCCTGCCTGCCTCCACACCCCTGGACTGTGAAAAAAAAAATATATATATATATATTGATTGTGCTTTGCCACTTTTGGAGCTGGAGATTAGAGCTAAAACCCTTAAAACTCAGTTTGTGTTCAGGGGAAAACAAAAAATATAAATTTTCAAAAGCCACAAGTGCTAGTGCATGATTTGACCCTAAACATTCTTTCTAGAGTCTCTCTCTCTCTCTCTCAAAAAGAAAAAAACCTAAGCAGATCACCCTCCGTCATTTACCTA
The DNA here is from genome assembly GCA_018155175.1 of Sinocyclocheilus anophthalmus. Classification (NCBI taxonomy): domain Eukaryota; kingdom Metazoa; phylum Chordata; class Actinopteri; order Cypriniformes; family Cyprinidae; genus Sinocyclocheilus; species Sinocyclocheilus anophthalmus. The sequence goes on from JADLZN010006831.1 coordinate 175,213, forward strand.
GCCCTCTGTGTTTTCTCTCAGTCTCTTTGTGAAAACAGTCGGTCTGTGACTGTATCTATTTCCTCAGGTTTGCTCATGATGGAGTAGGTTAAATCCAATATGAGTCAATTCATATTTATGTGAAAGGCCTCTAGGGACTATATAACAATGCTTTTCATTACTGTAATTTAAAGGGGTGGTTTACTTTTTTTTTTTTTACTTTTTTTTTTTTACTTTTTTTTTTTAACTGGGGCAGTCTAACATGTGTTAATGCTTCGTTTGTTAAAAACGCATTATTTTTCACAATTTACCTTTATTCCACACCTCTCTGTCCCTTCTCTGAGAAACGTGCTGATCATTTCCTTTTTTTATGAAGCCCCTCCCTCAGAAATCCACGATGGGCTCTAATTGATTAGCTTGTCCAGTGTGTTGTGATTGGCTAAACCGCCTCTAGCACGCTCTAAGCGTCCTGCCCCTCACCTCAGCGGCATGTGCTCCGGTTGTCTTGTAAACAATGACATCGTCTATATTGCTTATCAGTTTGAGCCAGATTGAGAACCAGAGGATATTATTGAAGAGGATCGTGCAGAACCTGTTGCAAGCACGGCTTTTAATGGTAGGCCTAAGATTTTTGTTTGTTTTTGTCTCATACTTTTAGATATGCTGTTATTTGTAAATGCTACTGCTTCAGTTTCTGTAAATGCTACTGCTTCTGGCAAACGCACGCACGTCCATGTATAACGCTTCTCATAACAATAGTATGTGAAAATAAGTGTATTCACTGAGCTGATGATCTGAATGAGAGAGAGAGAGAGAGACGCAGAGCCGGGCGAGTCCGGGAACAGGATGAGAATGCTGCTTTAGAACATTGATTTTGAAACTTGTGATCCTTGAATCCGTTGAAGACGCAATCGCGATTCATATATGAATAGTTTTCTCTTCCTCTTCTCTAAAGCAGCGCAGCATGGCCTCTGCCCCCTTTGCTGCGTGTTCCCGGAGCGGGGTTTATGTAAATTCTGGGTTCTTGACATAACGGACCTGGGAAGTAACTCATTGTAGTCCCTTACCAGTCGTTTTTGTAGGCATTAAACTGCCAGAATTTTAAAAGACAATATCTCCGTTTGCATTGAACTTTCAGCTTCGTAACTTTGCAGATATTGTTTATGATCAAACAGCAACATTACACACTAACTAACATTAAAAAATTGAAATCGCAACCAACCACCCCTTTAAGGATATTTCATTCGCCTTTACACTGACATACACACATTAACATACTCAAACTGGAACTCTCTTAAGATACTAGATACAAATCGGCTGTCTGCTTACCATACTAAAAGATTCATTACACGCGAAATGTTTTGAACACGACTGAGTAAACTTCTGACCCAGAAAGCATTCCTGTGGCATACCAAATTACAAGATAATCTCATCTCTTTTTTACTGCCTGTTTTTTGGCACATATTTACATATTTTGATGAAATTAATGGTGGGGGGTTAAAAAGTTTGGGCTGGGTGTGGTATTCAAGTTTGAGTAACACATCTCCCACTGACATAAGATGATGATTTACACTCAAAAACTGCAGTATATTGGACAGAGAGGCTTTTGGCAAAAATAATCTAGGGTGGATGGGTGTTTTGTTTAGCCTGAGCAGAGAATATATCTTTATCTACTTAAGCTTTTTTGGCCAGATGTCAAAAATACAGGTTATCCGTGTGACACTATTGGCGCTGGTGTAATTTTGACAGGTTTCACTGATAACATCTTTAACCTGTGACAGCCGTAACATTAGACATTGATGCTAATAGCCTGCTGTCTGGTGCATAGACCAATGAAGAATGTAGGTTAAAGTTTTTTAAAGAATTGCTCTTTCCTAGAAACATGCTGGCAATTACCTTCCACTTAGAAAGCAGAAACCCTTAATCTAATGAAGAAGTCATCACAAATGTGATTGCGTATGTGACCCTGGACCACAAAACCAGTCATAAGTGTCAATTTCTCAAAAATAAATAAGCTTTCCATTGATGTATGGTTTGTTAGGATATGACAATATTTGGCTGAGATACAGCTATTTGAAAATCTGGAATCTGAGGGTGCAAAAAAAATATAAATACTGAGAAAATCATCTTTAATGTTGTCCAAATGAAGTTCAGAGCAATGCATATTACTAATATAAATTAAGTTTTGATATATTTATGGTAGGAAATTAACTAAATATCTTCATGGAACATGATCTTTACTTAATATCCTAATGATTTTTGGCATAAAAGAAAAATCGATAATCATGACCCATATGTTTTTTTGCTATTGCTACAAATATACCCCAGCGACTTGTTTTGTGGTCCAGGGTCACATATGTAGGGTTCATGACCCATAAGCATACAGGATGAGGCACGCTGACAGATAAGCACACATATACTCAACTCTGTAAATGTTTAAAAAGACATATATCTTGTACAAAACTCTTCCTCTATTAGTCTATCTGAAGTTCTTCTGCTATCTGCTGCAAGCATAAATGGCAAAATAGGTTAATCTGGAGATTGGCTCACAGCCCTCTCAAACCCTTATAAAAAATTAAAAACAAGACTCCATTTTTAATGTGCTGCTGAGATGTTGAACTGTGGTGCTTGTGCAGGTGTCACAGATTCGAGACCAGTCTGCGATGCAAACTGATCCCAAAAATAATAATGTAAAATAAGCAAAGGGCATCTAGTTCAGTGCTTACAATGAAGTAAGCTAGTGGTATATGTTACAGTGATGATATCAGAATATCATGGTGCTTTAAAATATGAAATGGTACTGTAATTTATACACCAGTGGTATTTACACTGTACACCAAAGTACTTTTAAGAATTCCATGGTGGTACATGTTTAAAAATACCATGGAATTACCATAGTACTTTTTCGTAATATCATGGTATGTATCATAAATGACTCACTATAGTAAATGACACCAAAACAAGTTTTTTTTTTGAAAATGTTGCCACGTTATTCTTGGAGGTACTATATAGAATCATTTAAATACAGTGGTATATGAACCACAGTACCAAAGTATGTTTCAAAATACCATAGTATCACCATATGATACCACAAACATGCACATACAAAACGTATTGCAGAACTTCCCTTCCCCCCAACTATTGAGTATCTTATAAATACCATGGTACATGAAGCAAAGCATAAAAATAACATAGTATTAACTTATGATACCACCACGTTACTGCAGTGGTGAAATTTGGCATTCACAAAACTTTCATTGTCTTTTGTCAAGTGTAGCGATGTTGGAGGTACATTTCATACAAAATCCATTTTCAAACCAAGCAGCTTTCTGTTGGTCATGTGACCAACCTGCACCCAAAATCTTGGTCAAATTATTATGGTACACATCCAAAAACATTGTATTACCATGTTCAAAAAAACAATATTTTTAGTATGTTTCTTTTAAGGGCATCCAAATGCCCGCACAAGACTGCACTGCTGGAGACACAGCATATCTCCCCAAATAACTTTCACTTATCATTAACACAGGCACGTGAGTGAGAGAGACGGGGAGATTGAGAGAGAAAGAATGTTGACGATAAGGACAGAACACAGGTTTAAGGCCATGTCTTATAAACGCAAAACTCATTGCAGCCACAACAACCACCCGAAGAGGAAATGAAGCATAGGTCTGTAAAACCAAAACAACGAAGGAGATTATGATGCCTTTGAGACCGAACAATAGCAAAGCTGTTATTGTAATCCTCTCTTCATTTGTAATATGCTGTTGAAATCCTCAAGAAACCTCAAATTTTCCTCCCTAGAAGATGAGAGCTGTATTCAACCCATCTAAATCTTAACACCACATCACAATAATTCCAGTGAGTGAAAATGCATGAGCATAAATCTTTGAGCAAAGAGTTTATCAATGCACACTCAGTTGAATAATTATTTTGTGCAATTTCTGAGTGATTATAATAGAGATCATTTGATTGTGGTTCACTTACTCAACAAGGGACCCATAACCAGGCAGGGGCCATTGAGTCAGCAAGACAGGGCCCCTGATAATTGGCTATGGAGCTCCCACAGTCTCAGCTATCACCACAGGTAAACAAACACAGCAGAACAGATGAAGGAGTGAAGATAAGAGTGGGGTGTGTAGCGTGGGCTCAAATCTACACAAACACACTCAGTACTGTACAGGCATAATGAAACCCAGAGACTCTCTTTGTGTAAAATATACATGTGTCTGCTGTAAAGTTACCAATGGTAGGTTTATAACCGACATTTTGTTCTGCTATAAACTGAAAATATACACAAAGGGGGCCTTGAATACTTTTCATTTCTGTTGGGTTTGCTCTTAAACATTTACTGCATTAAATAAAACAACATTTACAAAGACAATCCATCACCAAAGTTCCAGTAATAATGCAAAACACACAATGAACTACTATGCCACTACAGTTTAAAAAACATGTCCATATTTATTGTGCTGGTTTATATTAAAAGATGCTCTATACCCCTAAAAATTTCCCTTTGGATTTTGTTGGGCCAATCCAGCTTGCGGAGTTGGTCTTTTTAGACCGGATGCAAAATCAGACATTCTACACGGAAAGCACCCAGCACAGTTTCCAAATATTTGTGCATACCACTTTTAACAATGCCTTTTCTGCATGAAAACACATAGATTGATTCCTTTCAGACCAGACTAGTTCTTATTGGAGGACGTTTGATGGGTCGCTGCTGTCTAAATTGTCTTACTGTGTCTGGATTGGTCTGTTGACAGAGCTCATAACTGACCAATGACATCATCTTACAACCTGTTTTACTGGGGCTATTAATAGACCTCAGTTCATTGGTTTTTACAGATTTCAGTTCCGTCACGTGCACACGTTCAGGGTCAACTCTGGGGAAGTTGGTTCTCTTAAAATTCTGCTGTGTTTGCACATTAAATGGCAGAATGATTCCCATTTTCTCATTTAACATATCATTTTAGAGCACATCTGTTGACTCAGTGGCCATCTTGGACCATTCCCAGTCATGTACAGTTCCTGTCTATTTACAACCCCAATTCCAGAGAAGTTGGAATGTTTTGTAAAAGTGCAATAAAATCAAGAATCTGTGATTTGTTCATTCTCTTTAACTTTTATTTAATTGATAAAAGTACAAAGAACAGATTTCCAATTATTTCACGGGCTAACTTAATTGTATTTTGTAAATATGAACAAATTTTGATTTTGATGGCTGCAACACATTCCAAAAAAGTTGGGACAGAGGCAAAATAAAAGTGAAAAAGTTATAGAATAACCACTTTAAACTGTTTTGAAACAGTTCACAGTAAGCAGGTTAATTGGTAATAGGTCAAGGTATCATGTTTGGGTATAAAAGGAACATCTCAGTCTTTGCAAGCAAAGCTGGTTCATGGCTCATCACTTTGTGCCAAATTTCATGAGAGAAGTGTCAAAAAAAAATAAAAATGCAAAGATTTTTAGGTCTTTCACTACCTACCCACAAGTATATTGTGAAAAGATTCAAGGATGCTTGAATAACAGTACATGTGGGCAAGGGGCAATGAGACCGTCAGTTGGAAAAATGTGTGGCTTGACATTTGAGCCGCTTGATGGCATTGGCATACAAATCGTCATGCTGCGTGTTAATATAGGGGCCAGAAAAAAACAGCACGAGAAGCATGGGCTCAGGAGTATCTTCAGAAAACTGCTGTCCTCACATACACAGTCTGGCTTGTGGGCCTCAAGAAATGGCAACTTGAATAACATCTGTTATCTCTAGTAGAAAGCTCATACATCAATTCTATCTTCTAGTGATGCCGCTCGGGGTTCCTGGCCAGAGCTCATCTCATATCGTCCAAAAAGGACAGTGGAAAAGGTGTGCTTAACATCAGATGAGTCAGATTTCACCCTTGTTTCTGGGAAAATATGGATTTCTAGTTCTCAGTCCCAAACATCAAAGGGACCATCCAGACTTTCATCAGTGACAGATGCAAAAGCAAACATCTGTAACGGTATATGAGTGCATCAGTTCAAACGGCATGGGTGACTTGCATATGTGTGAAGGTACCATTGACATGGAGGCATATATTGGAGTTGTACAGAGAAATATACTGCCATCAAGATGATGTCTTTCACGGTAATTCTCCATGTTTATTTGATCAAGACAATGCCACTCTCATGCTGCATGTGGTTTTTAGGTGTGGGGGTTTAATGGGGTCTTTTCTTATGTATTTTTTTTTTATAAACAGCGTGTTTTTAGACGCAGGTGTACTCATGCCTGGGGCATTTGAACAGTGCCGCGAGCGCGGTTGACCCCCAAAGGCCCGGTTCGTTTGACTAGTTGTGAGTGCTGCTGTGCCACGCTCACGGGCACGGTTCGTTTGCGCCGCCGCTGTCCCAGTTGTAAGAGGTGGGCCAGGCCAGGACACGGTTCGGTTGGCTCTGGCGGCGGGTGATTGTCATGCAGTGTGAACCGTCTAATCCGCCGGGCTCCGCGCAGGGGCTCGGAGGCACGGATCAGATACTATTATTGTGTGCGCTAGACTGTCCTCACTTACACCGTGACGCGAACCTATTCTATTACTACTACTACACTACACTTTTCAATTAATTTAATCAAGTATATTTAGGTTTATAACGGCTTTGGTTCTTACCTTATTGATGAACAGGAAATGTAGTTTGCAAGTAAAGCTGCAAATTATTTCATTAATGTCAGCTGCCTCCGTAATAATTTTCTTACACATACAAGTGAAAATCAATGCACGGCATAAATTATAAATTTATTATTATTAATTATTCGGCAGAATATTAGCGAAAGTGTTTTTCTCCGTTATCTCATACATGACGCAAGCGTGCTCCGGCCCGGAATGTTTAGTGCAAGTGTGAGTGCAGGCCAGCCGGTGAGTGGGGAGGGGGGATAATCGCGCTTGGGCTCGGTTCAAGGCAACCGTGTCTAGTGTGAGTACACCAAAAACACCCTTAGAGTGATTATGTGCTAATAATCTGTCTCCCATTGAAAATGTATGACCAGTCATGAAAAGGAGAATCAGACAACGACGATCAGAGACTGCTGAGCATCTGAAGCCTTGTTTCAAGAGAGACTGGACTTAATTTGCTTGCAAAACTTTAACAATTAGTATCCTTATTTCCCAAACAATGAAACATTGTAATTAAAAGGAAAGTTTATGTGACACAGTGTTAAACATGCCTCTGTCGCGCACTTTTTCTCGCTAACTTTTTTGGAGTGCTTTGCAGCCATCAAAATCAAAATTTGTTCATATTTACAAAATACATTTATCGTTGGTCAGTGAAAACTTTGGAAATCTTTTCTTTGTACTTTTGTCAATTGAATAAAAGTTAAAGAGAACGAGCAAATCACAGATTCTTGATTTTATTGCATTTTTATAAAACGTCCCTACTTCCCTGGAATTGGGGTTGTAAATGAGGAAAGACAGAAATCTCAGAAACTGTCGGTAGTTATGTTTACATACACTATTTTTGTCAATCTGATACGATTTCATTCGGATACTTTTAAATATAATGATATTTGCAATTTTGGTACTACTCTTTTCCACATAATGGTTTTTCACCTACCTATCAAAATAGTAGTGGTATAGGCAATTTAGATAATGGAAATTTTAAAGTTCTGTTTAGATGTACCCTAAACTTTGGGCAGTTCTATTGTATATATTATTTACATTTTTGTGAAAAAAATTGCAGTACCCGCAGGTTTGGTCCGGCGTTTGTGATTGTCCTGTGATGTGTTATAAACATCATTATTAGTCCCTCCTTAGGTACAACTTCGGTTACTTTACTGTACATGTCGGCAAACATTTTTCAGAATTTAAGTTGAGATATTAGTGTGGAAAATCACGTATTATTTAAATGAATAGTCAGGGCATTGTTGACTATAGGTGGTCCAGACAAACATTCACGGCAGCCTGCAAAGGAGAGGCGCTGTGGATATGTTGAGACAGGAGTTTTTGCAAACATGGATTCAACGCTTCTTCACATTTGTTTATCCTAGCTTCATCGCAGCATATATGATCTAGATAAATGCAGTGAAATTGTCTTACCAGATGTATGAAATACACGATTCAATAATTAATGTATACGGGCAAAGCACACCACATGTGTAGTGGTGGGTCCAAAATGATTAGAACACTAGTATTTTCACCAGCTAAAAAATTGATATATATATATAATATATATATATTCAGTGGGTACGGAAAGTATTCAGACCACCTTAAATTTTTCACTTTTTGTTATATTGCAGCCAGTTGCTAAAATCATTTCAGTTATTTTTTGTTCCTCATTAATGTACACACAGCACCCCATATTGTCTTAAAAACACAGAATTGTTGACATTTTGTGCAGATTTATTAAAAAAGAAAAACTAAAATATATCACATGGTCCTAAGTATTCAGAACCTTAGCTGTGACACTCATATATTTAACTCAGGTGCTGTCATTTCTTCTGATCATCCTTGAGATGGTTCTACAATTTCATTTGAGTCCAGCTGTGTTTGATATACTGATTGGACTTGATTAGGAAAGCCACACACCTGTCTTATATAAGACCTTACAGCTCACAGTGCATGTCAGAGCAAATGAATCATGAGGTCAAAGGAACTGCCTGAAGATCTCAGAGACAGAATTGTGGCAAGGCACCGATCTGGCCAAGGTTAAAAAAAAATTAAGGTTAAGGTTCCTAAGAGCACAGTGGCCACCATAATCCTTAAATGGAAGACGTTTGGACGACCAGAACCCTTTCTTGTGGGGGTGCTGTTGATTTCTCTTTGGGTCTTCCTAGAGCTGCCTCCGGCTCAAACTGAGTGCTATCGGGGAGAAATTCCCCCCCCCCCCCCCCCCGCTTGGTGAGAGAGCGCTAATATAAGCCCCCAACGATCACTGTGGCTGAGCTCCAGAGATGCCGTCGGGAGATGGGAGAAAGTTGTAGAAAGGCAACCATCACTGCAACCCTCCACCAGCCGGGGCTTTATGACAGAGTGGCCCGAAGGAAGCCTCTCCTCAATGCAAGACACATGAAAGCCAGCATGGAATTTGCTAAAAAACACCTGAAAGACTCCAAGATGGTGAGAAATAAAATTATCTGGTCTGATGAGACCAAGATATAACTTTTGGCCTTAATTCTAAGCGGTATGTGTGGAGAAAACCAGGCACTGCTCATCACCTGTCAATTACAGTCCCAACAGTGAAGCATGGTGTGGGCAGCATCATGCTGTGGGGGTGTTTTTCGACAGGACGACTGGTTGCAATCGAGGAAAAGATAAATGCGGCCAAGTACAGGGATACCCTGGACGAAAACCTTCTCCAGAGTGATCAGGACCACAGACTGGGCCGAAGGTTTACCTTCCAAAAAGACAATGACCCTAAGCACACAGCTAAAATACTAAGGAGTGCTTCACAACAACTCTGTGACTGTTCTTGAATTGCCCAGCCAGAGCCCTGACTTAAACCAATTTAGCATCTCTGGAGAGACCTAAAAATGGCTGTCTACCAATGTTTACCATCCAACCTGACATAACTGGAGGGGATCTGCAAGGAGGAATGGCAGAGGCTCCCCAAATCCAGGTGTGAAAAACTTGTTGCATCCTTCCCAAAAAGACTCATGGCTGTATTAGATCAAAGGGTGCTTCTACTAATACTGAGCAAAAGGTTCTGAATACTTAGTACCATGTGATATTTCAGTTTTTCTTTAATAAATCTGCAAATATGTCAACAATTCTGTGTTTTTCTGTAAATTTTTGGGTGCTGTGTGTACATTAATGAGTACATAAAAATTTTTACTTAAATGATTTTTAGCAAATGGCTGCAATATAACAAGATCGGAAAAATTGAAGGGGGTCTGAATACTTTCCGTCGCCCACGTATATAATATATTTGAAGTTGAAAAGTTTTTTTTCAGTTCTTGCTGCCAAAGGCGACACGAAAAGATTTTAAGTTTAAAGGGGCAATTCGTTTTTTCTCATGGGTGACAGCAGGTGTTGGTGTTGGAACAATTTTTATTCGTTTGGATATACACGTCATGAGATGTAAATACCAAACGCCGGCATGTTGAAGAATTGAAATAAACATGTATTTTCATTAGCATATTTGTGCATCTACAGCTGACTGTTTTATAATCAATAGAGAACCCACCTATAGATTTGATGTTAATATTTACTTTGAATAAATGCATTACTAGAAAAAAATTACAGTGCTTCATTTTGCAGTAAAGTTTGGTTAAGATAATTTTGTGTTTGGATGGCTGTGCTAATTGTTTTGAGAACAAGTACATTGCATTGGAGAAAAGTGTCAAATCGACTGAGAAAAACTGTAAATTAATTATTTAAAATCTACACCACCCCCTTTCAACTGACTGAAATGTCATTCGGATCAAGCTTCATTGGACTGATTGAGGTGTTTACATTAACATTTTCTGTCCAACTGAATCATGAACCTAATTTTCAACAGATAACTTGGTTGCATTTAAATTTAGCTAGTAATCTGACATTGCTGTACAATGTACGTCTTTAGCTCAAACCACACACTCACACACACATAAAAATGCTATTTGTCAGGCTAGTCCACATAATGGGCGATTGAGCATAAACAGACATGTCTAAAAAAGATAACTGTCTCTTTTAACAATAAGATGGGACTGCATTGAGCGTTGTGATTTCTTACATTCACATTAATTTAAAGTTGGCGGTAAGTTAGGTAGCATGTTTTTAAACAACACTGCAGTGATTTATGTGTAAGCAAACATGAGTATGGTATGTGAGGGAGTCCTGTGAGTGTGTTACTCTAATTCTACACTAATGCTTTTAGTCTGCCTGACTCTCTCTCACTCTCATTTACTCTTTCAATTCAAGGGGAGTGAGAGGAATGTTTTCCTAAACCAAGTGACACTTTGAAACTTACACCAAAGGCTATTTGCTTTCCTTTCGTTCCTTCTTTTTTTTCACTTTTCCAACTCTCTCTCTTCTTTTCACTTTCTTTTTTTTGTGTGAACCTTTTGACATTTGATAATGGCTGTCATGTTATATGGACTTGTATCAACTAAATCACTGAAGAATACGCTCTTTAATAGGAGAAATTTGAAGGCTTTCAAACTTTACTGCTTTAAAAAACATTATAATAAGACATACAGGTAAATATGCTAAAACATGAGAGACTATGTGTTTTGCAAAGTGGCAGCTGCGAGGCTCTCAGAACCGTTGACAGAAAACAGGAAGGAATGTTTCAAACCATGAGGAAGATAAGAGAACTGTGAACATCAGCGTTGGTGAGGAGGTACAAAGATAGACAAACACATAAAGCACATGCAAACACACAAACGCACATTGCATTCCTGGACCCCCCGCCTCCCCAAACACACACTAAAACTCCCTTGAGACTGTGGTTTAATTAAACTTTATCTCTCTCTTTCGTTCCCTCTCTCTCCGCAGCTTTATGAAATGGGCGTGTAGTATGTGTTTGAAGATGCTACATGACTCAAGGCTGAGGACTTGGAACATTCTGAACACAACGTGACACAAACACAAGCAAATATACAAACACGGATACATACAAACAGGCTATGACTTGCATAAGAAAATATGAATAATTTCAGATTCTAACAAACCATATATGTACACCCAAGTCTCTATGGTACTCTTGTCCCTATTTGGCCCGGGTTTCTCCTTCAATGAAGGTCTATACTCCAGTTTTATTTGCAAAAAAAACAAACAAAAAAAACAGATTAGTTGAAGTCTTGGTATGAACAGCAAAAGCATCATTAGCTGTATGTTCATCATTCGTCATCCGTCTTCTTGAGCTCTACTACATGTGTATAGCTAAGCTTTGGCCATGGCTTGCGTTTGGTTAGTTGGGGCACGTAATTGAGATGGAGTCTTCACATTCTGTTCTTTCTTTATGATGTAAGCCATAACTAACACTAATGAAGCTGAAATTTCAAGGATTTTATAATTTTTTTAACTGTAATATTTTCTAACTGCAATATATTGCTCATTAAAGTTTTTCCAGGTATGGGTTCCTAACCTTTTAAATACATAATTACGAGTGGCGAAGAGTATAGGAGTGCTAAAGTTTTATGCTTTAGCTTATAAGGTTTTTACTAAAATAAATAAATAAAGATAACGCAAAAATAGAATAAAATAAAAATCCATAGAATGAAATAAACATATAAAACAAATGTAAAAATAAATGATTAAATACATAAAACATTAAACAACACAAAAAGGTGGAAAGAAAGTAAAACAAAAATGCCAAAAATAAAACATAAAAAAATGATAAAAAAACAAAACATTAATGAACGAATAAATGAATAAATCGTATTTAGATTAAACAAGCATAATACATAAATAAGCATAACACCATAAAATAAATAAATAGTGTAAATAGTTTTTTTTTTTTTTTTGTGGGTGTGTGAATTTTGTTTTTTTGTAACTGTACGACGATGGGTAAAACATCTTCAGGTCATTTTTGGGGCAATTCCAATAATTAAAACACAAGCTCAATTGAAGTTGATTATGGCACAAACTCTTTTTAGATCAAGAGGACTCTACAGATGTGGTTGTTATTTTCATCTCTTCTCTGTTATTTTCTTTTCTTTCTTTATGATATAACCATCATTAACACTAATAGGGCTGACATTTTAAGAATACTTCAGAAGATTCTTCTTTATTGCAGTGTTTTCCTCATTAAAATAATTATGTCATAAAAAATACAATACACTAAATGTATAAACAATTAAATCAACTCTAAACAACAAGAAAAAGTATACAAAACATTAAATAAAATAAAACCAATAAATAAAAGTGGAAACATGGTTTCATTGGGATTTTTTTTTTTTTAGTGTGGGTGAGTAAATTATGGTTTTGGTAATTGTATAATGATGTGTGAAATGTATCTTGAGGCCATAACTGGGGCAATACAGGTAAAAACAAGTCGAACTGAAGTTGATTATGGCACAGACTCTTTTCAGATGAAGAAGACTCCAGAGATGTGGATGTTATTGACTGAGAACAGGCAAACCACAGCGCTTTAAATGGTATACTCATTTGGTTCAATCATGTAGCTTTATCCAGTGGTTCCAGCCTAGTCCTCTTGGAAACCAAACAATTCTACGGCTGCCATTTCCTGATCCAGCACGACTCGTGGACCGGCCTGTGACTGACTGTAAATCATTGAATACTCAGGGTTGATATGGCTGCTGCAAGCCTGATGGAGAGCAGGTGGAAAGGAAAGAGGATGACCTTGAGAACAAGGCCTTCAAACTGCAGCCTCGGCCAGCTGTGAGAATCAACAACATGCCATGGAATTTTGCAGAGAGCGAGTGTGTGAATAAGTGTGAGAGAAAGAAAGGGGGAAAAGTTAGAGATCAAGCCAAAACGGCTAATTTGACACTTCCGTGTGGCTTTGTTATTCTTAACACTAAACAACTTGAAAGTGCAATACCACACCCCTAGTTTTCATCCTCCACTGACTAGCAGGCATGAACACACACATTCTGGGTCTCAGTGGGCTTGTACCCAGCTGAGGAGGCTTTGGTCTGAGGGCTAAAGCGCGACAAGGACCCTTTAAACCGGTCCAGCCAACAAGACTCCCCACTGGTGATCCTTTCACTCAGGACAAAAAAGACTAACACCCACTAGCAAAAGCAGCAAAGCCATGCGGCATGAGAGCGGATGTACAAATGAAGCTGTTGGACCTGACTGGAGACCACTTGAGACTTTGTAAAGCACATAGTTCTTTCTTCTTGTTTCATACTCATGTTTGTTTAGATACTGATTTATATATATATTTTTAAAATTAGCATTAGAATTGTCAGTCATAATAATTTCTTAGATTCTAGTGATGTTTGCAAATACTTTTATTCAGCTGATATTTCTCAGTGGATGATTTGAAGGGATTTGATCTAATCCAATCTGAAAATAAGATCCAATTTTATGAATAAAGAGATAACAATGTAAGAAATATAAAAAAAGTAAAAATGTCAACATTAGCAATTAGCAACATAAAAAAGTGGTGGAAACATAAAAAAGTAATAAAATAAAAACATTAAAAACTAAAATAAAATATAAAACATTAAACAACATGAAAAGGCATAAAACTATTTCTTTAATTCTTACATGATGTTCAAAAATTTATTCTATTCAGCTATGCAGTTTCTCAATGTAATTTCATCTAATCTCAAATCAGCAAATGAGATCCAAATTTATGAATAAAGAAAAAAAAACATGTAAGAAATAAAAAACCTTAAACAGGTAAAAATAATCATAACAAAAATAAAATAAATAAAACTTTAAACAACATGAAAAAAGGTGGAAAAAACTAAAGACAAAAAACATTAAACAGCATGAAAATATCAGAAGCAAATTAAAACAAAAAACCTCAAAGGGGTCATGACATGGATTTTTTTTTAATTATTATTTTAATATGTTCTTTAAGGTTTACTTATAATGTTAATATTTTTTTTGCACAAAAAAAAGAGAAACAAATAAATATGTGGAAAAATTATTCTTTTCAACCCTTATTCTGACCCTCTCTCTGAAACGGGCGAGTCCTTTAAGGCTTCTCAGTAATTGGCCACTGTTATGATTGATTAACATCATTTCATAGGAAACATTATCAACGCCCCCTCACTATTGTGAGTATTTTTGACAACATAATCAAAATAAAATGGTCATTTCCAGACAAAGCATTATGAAATCATTTGTGATTCAGCTGCAGTCAGATCTGGTACCGCTTCATCTTTAAACAAATATTTCTTTGTGAACTCTCCATGACACTGTGCCTCGTTTACAAAACAAAATGCTCCGTTCAATCCTCAGACACGATTCGGAATGCCATTAAAATAAACTACCCACTTTTTCCTTACACTGGGATCCTTCTGATATCTGTACAAAGATGCAAATGAGCTGTTTAAACCAAACGCGTCAAAGTGAACGTTCTTTCACTCCATTTGTCCTATTGACGACAGACACAAGCATGTGGACTTCGTCAGAAAGCGAACGCGCATCTGTATACTGTATCCAGTGTAGACAAGATAGAGCCAGTGATTGTAATTTCTATTTGCTTTTGACGTGATCGACACTCGCATTCAGAGTGATCAAGTGTCAAGCCGTTAAGTGACTGAACACCAGTGGGCGGGGCCTATGCCAATGTCTTGCTCTAGAGGTTGTGTTTATGCAAACAACTGTGCCCAGGTGATGTCACCTTGCCCCTCGGATCCAAAACTAGCCATTTTTGGAGCTTGATTAAATAAAGGATTTGTTTAGAAGGACATTTTAAGCTATAAAACGTGCAGGATGTTTTAATAGTGCAAAGACCTCTTATATGCCAAAAGATCAAGGTAAATTTGATTTCTTATGTCATGACCCATTTAAACAAACAACTAAACTAAACTAAAATAATAAACATTAAACAACATGAAAAACACAAAAAAGTAAAAATAAAAGCCCCAAAAATAAATCATTAAACAACATGAAAAGGTGGAAAGTTACATTAAGATATTAAATTAAGATCAAATAACTACATAATTTATTTAATCCTTACTGGTGGTCAAAAATGCACTTCTATTCAGCTATGCAGTTTCTCAATATAATTTAATCTAATCAAATCTGGAAATAAGTTCCAAGTTTATGAATAAAGAATCTCTTTCAGAATAAGTTTTGCTTTTATTTTTCTGTCCCCATGGCTTTGTTCAGTCTTGTAATGGAAAGCACGTGTCCTGACTCCCATTCATAAGATTTCTTTAAAGATTCATGTCTGACAAAGCCGTTTATAGGTTATGTAATTCCATTAGCGGGTAAGTGCTAAACCCTCAACAACACAGTTTGTCCTCTGGTTGCCTGGAAGCCAGACATCACGTAAACTGAACTCTGCAGCTGTGCAGGTGACCTCTGACCTGAAGGCAATCTGAACTTTCATCAAGCATTAGCGTGCTGGGTCATGACGCTAAATGCTTTAGCTAATCCAGTTCAAATCTATCAGCGGAAAGAAAATCATACTAATGTCACGTAGAGTCCTGAACAGAACCCCAATGCCTGTTAGCAACAAAAAAAAGCTTTATTTCAATTAACAAAAGTGTTCTAATAGTTTTAGTTTTAGTTAATGATAATAACCCTGCCTAAAACCAGCCTACTAGTAATCTATCCCCAGTAAAACCTAGAATGTTGTCGTTTATCCTTTAAACAAATTGCAATTTCACTTGGTGCCACTAGTGGTACAGAAATGACACACTGCACCTTTAAGAAACTTCTTATTTTCTCAGTCCATATGTGACCAATGTAAATGTTGTGCTTGTTTACACACACATAAATACGTACATACACAGGTCATTTACCAGATCTACACCCACATGCTGTTGTACAGTCATTTCCGATACATTTTTATTTAATTACAAACATCCTGCTTACTGAAGCCACGACATTCTTGACGTTGCTTGGAAAGTGGGAAGATAGAGTTTATGTGAAGAGGAAGAAAAGGAGGGATGATGGGAGAAAAGAACGCCTGAGAAACCTTTTATGGGCCGCTGTGACCCACCTCTCCGCCTCTCTTTCATCTACAGGTGCTGAGGCCAGGGGAAGATACCTTCACACTCCGTGGACAAAGGGCATGAGAAGGCTAACATCCATCACCACGGACCTGTCCACTGCTCCTGGCGAAGGAGAGGAGAAGGTAGGCCTCTGACCTGGAATCCACACTCTCAGGTCCTCCAAGCTGGAGAAAGAGGACTTCAATAGAGACTGTTGCTGGTTTATGGCTATTGTGGGGATATTAGTTGAGAGAGGAAGCTCAGCGAGGGTGATTTATGAGCAGATTTGTGAGGTAATAGGAAAGAAAGCACTTAGAAGTAGACAAGTAAGAACAGTCTGACAAGGGGAGGAGACACTGAGACGCACACACACGGGAGCACACAGAACCAACACATCAGGGAACAGCATATTTGTTGTTTATTTATTTTTAAAATTTTTTAAGAAAAATGTGAATTTTAACAAAATAAAATATGAAAAAATGGGCAAAAATGGCACTCCCTTTCATTCATTTTCACTTTAGGGCATCTATAATGGCGGCTATTTAACTGTAACACTTAAACAATTTTTTTAGCTTTTAGTGTTTCAATTGTCAATTATTCGACCAAATAGTATACAATTTTAAAATCAGCTACTACTATCAACTTATATGTCATTCCAAAATTAAATAACATTGCTCCGCCTCAGGAACCGAGCTGCTTCGAGATTCGGGCTGTAGGAACGCCTCTTAGCGTGACCACGGCATTCTGAAGCCGTGTCAAATCCTGTCGCAATTGGAGCTAGTCGAGACGTCCCGAGGGCAGTGCCGTACGCACCAGAAATGCATAAAACGTCAATCCGCAGGGCGCAAACCCCTCTGCCTTCAGTAATGCTCCTGTGTATGGTGTCTGTCTATTTACTGTTTTTGGGGGGGGGGGGGGGGGGGCTTGTTTTTTTTTGGGGGGGGGGGGGGGGGGTGGGGGGGGGGGGGGGGGGGGGTTGGGTTTTGGTTGTCTGTCTGCACAAGCCATCATATATAAAACAATGAGAAGTCTATGGCGAGCAAACGGCATTACAAAACGCTGTGTTCCTCCCTGCCCACGATATCTGACGGCAAGGGATACACACGATTTGTGTGTCGTTTGTTTGGGAGCGGAGCATGCCCGGGCACTCTCTAGGGCCCTTATTGTCATTACTGCGAGCCGCCCAGATAGCGATCCAGGCACTTCATCTATCTTCCTCCGAGGATGTGGATGTGATGAGTGTCGAGACAGATGAGACTGTGGACTCGCCACCACAGTCTCTCGCGTATGAGGAGCTCGTGGAGGTTTTGACTCATGCTGTAGCCAAATTAAATATAGAGTGGCCAGCCGAGAAACAGGACGCTCATCCTAAAAGCAAATTAGACGAGCGTTTCCTGAAAGCGAGGTCACAGCCTTCACGACAGGGCCTTCCGTTTTTCCCCGATCTCCATGCTGAGGTTTCAAGATTGTGGGAATAAACATATTCTTGCCTGTATATATACTTTAAAATGATATATACGTAACCTAGAGACGATCCCTACACTCACTGCTTGTCGGTCAGTTTTGTGGTTGCCAAGTATGGCAAACGTTATAATGATTGTTATGCTCCTGCTTATAGATAGAGAGCGAGAGTAGAAAAGAGAGAAGGATGTGTGAATGATAGACCATTCAGACATAGATGATAGTGTTTGAAAGCATTTACAAAATGACCACTTACTGATAATTCTAGGCCTCCAATCAGCAACTTACCAACAAAATATTGCCAACCTAAAACGCTACTAACCACACCTCAGCTATAAAGTTACTTATCACCAACACAGCTTATTAAGGCAAACGCATTTTTCTTGGATGCTGGCTAGCTTGTTCGAGTGTGTTTGTGTTTGCTCAGCACTATAGAGATGGCCTGTACCTCAGCTAGGTTACTCTGAATGTTCTGTACACAGACACTCCAGCACATGAACATGAACATCCTCCAGGTCTTATCACAGAAAACAGAAAAACAGCAGAGCCAGTAATGCAGATCCTTGTCAAGAGTACAGGGAAGCACAGATCGTTGGCAAAATGCTTTAAAATGTGAACATAACTATGTCTATATTTTCGAGGATGAAACAAAGAGCATTTTGCTTTGTCAGTGGTGATTTAGCATTTCAAAAACTGTTAGCGGCTGTTTGTCGACAGTCGAAAAAAGAGAGTAGAGTACCACACTGACATTAAAGCTTCAACATATTATTAGAAACAGAGCTTTTTTGACAACTTAGATGGTAATTTTTCAGGTATATTTATTATTTAGCCCAGAGAATGATGAAATTAATATATAGATATATTCTATAGACTATATATATATATATTATATATATAGACTATATATATTATATATAATTAAATAATTTAATTGCCTCATTCTCGTGTCACAATCCACCAGAGGTCGTCCCTTTGCGCATGATTATGACTCTCGCATCCGCACAAGACTGTTACACTCACCAGGACTACATTCGCCATGTTCCATTGCATCTGATTACACACACCTGAACCAATTACAATCGCTCACCTGAATGCTATTAGCGCACATCACTATATAACCCTAAGTAAAGCTACCCTGATCCTGGCTCTAGTCTCGCGAGTATTGTTCGCATTTTTCACAGTCCCGCGAAGTGTTGCTCTGGCCTTACCGAGCCATTCCGTGTTTTGTGTTTTAGTCTCGTGTATGGTTTTGTGTTTATCCCTGTTTAGTGGATAGCTACCTTACCGAGCCTGTTTAAATTTTCATAGTTTTCTTAGTCTAGTCTTAGTCTTGCCTTGTCTGTTTTCCTGGTCGCTGATTCACACCATGTATCTTGGATTAACCCTTTGCTTGCTGTACATGCCCGCTTGAAGGCTATATTCAAGAGTATCTGGACATTGAATATTATTCTGATCTGCCGGACTGTGTTTTGATAGACTTTTTTTTATGAGGGCATTAATCAACCATTAGGGCACGATTAATCCAGTGAGTGGTGTCCCGGTCATCTTCTCTTAAGCTATTTTTTGGATTTGTCTCTGCTGTGTGTCGACTCTGTGTTCACGGTGGGGGTTGCGGAGAAACATGACGCCGAGTCCGCTTGTGTAATGGCGGCCGCACTAGAGCACGCTCACAAAATGGTGGCTACAGCGGAGTTTGATCGCAAAATGGCGGACGCAACAGCACCCCATTATGTCACAACTGCTCTTCATGAATCAAGTCAAGTCACAGTTGTTCTTCGTGAGGCAAGTCAAGTCACATCTGATAGTTATGATTCTAGTCAAGTCACAGTTGATCTTCATGGATCAAGTCAAGCCACAGCTGATCTTCCCGAGTCCAGTGAAGTCACAACTGATCTTCATGAACCAAGTCAAGTCACAGCTGATCTTCATGAACCAAGTCAAGTCACAGCTGATCTTCCCGAGTCCAGTGAAGTCACAGCTGATCTTCATGAACCAAGTCAAGTCACAGCTGATCTTCATGAACCAAGTCAAGTCACAGCTGATCTTCATGAGTCAAGTCAAGTCACAGCTGATCTTCATGAACCAAGTCAAGTCACAGCTGATCTTCATAAACCAAGTCAAATCACAGCTGATCTTCATGAACCAAGTAAAGTCACAGCTGATCTTCCTGAGTCAAGTCAAGTCACCGTTGATCGTCATGAGTCCCGTCACGTCACAGCTGGTCATCCTGAGTCTCGTCAGGACACAGCTGATCGTCGTGAGTCTCGTCAGGACACAGCTGATCGTCAGGAGTCGTGTCATGTCCTGTCTGTTGCACCCAGATAGTCAGGGTCAGCCCTTCGGTATCCCAGTCAGGTATCCAGTGCGAGGGATGCACCGCTGGTGTCTGCACACACAGCTGGTATCCCCAAACCCACTCACACTAACCCATCTGTTCATGAACTAATTCCCCTGTCTGAAGTGTTTCCCCTGATGGGGATTGCTTTTTGGTGTGTTTGGGCTGCATACACCTCCACAGAACTCCCAGAGGCGGTAGCACCCACTATCAGGTCTGCAGAGTTGGCGGCTGAAGCTATAGTATCTCCTGAGGTGGTGGTGCTCAGTGCTGTGTTCCCCGAAGCGATGGTGCCTGCTGCAGTTTCTCCTGAGGTGGCGGCGCATGCTGCAGAACCTCCTGAAGCGGCGGTGCTCGCTTCAGCTCCTTGCGTGGTGGTGTCGCCTAGAAACGCACATTCGACCTGTCATGTCAGGTTCGAAGAAACCTTTCGAACTCTCCCTGTATCCTGAGGGCATTACTGTAGAACCTCCAGAGGTGGCAGCAACCACTGCAGAACCTCCAGAGGTGTCAGTATTACCCACCTGTGAACCTCCTGTTTGTCCTGTCATGGCTATGGAGGCCGTTTGCGAACTCCCTGCTTGTCCTGTCACTGCTATGGAGGCCGTTTGTGAACTCTCTACCCATCCTGTCACGGCTATGGAGGCCGTTTGTTAACTCTTTGCCTGTCCTGTCACGGCTAAGATGGGATCGTACTGGTGAATTCCTCGTCGCTTGCGCTGTCATCGACTGTGGAGGGCCGTTTGTGACTCTCTCTGCCTGACCCCCCCCTCTTATCGGCTATGGATGCCGTCTGGTGAACTCACTGCCCCGTGCCGTCATTTGCTATAGAGGCCCGTTTGCGACGATCACGTTACCGTCCTGTTACGGCTATGGAGGCCGTCTGTGAACTCACTGCCTGTCCTGTCACGGCTATAGAGGCCGTTTGCGAACTCTCTGCTCGTCCTGTCACGGCTATGGAGGCCGTCTGTGAACTCACTGCCTGTCCTGTCACGGCTATGGAGGTCGTTTGTGAACTCACTTTCTGGTTTGAACCAACCATGGAGGCTGAGTGTGAACTGTTTGTTTGTGTCAATGCTGCCGTTGAATCTGATTTTGATTTATCTGTCTGTCCTGTTTCGACTAATGAGTTTAACTTTGAACCGTCTGTCTGTCTCAAGTCTGCTCTTGAGTCTAATTATGAACTGTCTGTCTGTCCAGCCACTCTCCAGGAGACATACACTGAACTCTTAGCACTGTCGGCCATGCCTAAAGAGACCAGAAATAAGCCCACTGTATTTCCTGCCTCAGTCCTTGAGACCGTAAATGCACTGTCTATCTCCTATGTTTCAGTTTTCCCTAGGCCTCAGTCCCTGCCATGGGTTCCTGATCACTCTGGTCCGCTGTGGTGGTCTGCCGACATGCTCTGGTGGGCCAATGCTCCATCTGCTCTGTCGTGGAGGTCTCGGCATATGCTCTGCGGTCTTCTGTCCCGTTCTGCTCCGCCCTGGTGGGATTCTGTCCTGTCTGCTCCGGCATGGTGGTCTTCTGCTCCGCCCTGGTGGGCTTCTGTCACGTCTGCTCTGCCCTGGTGGACTTCTGTCCAGTCTGCTCCATTGCTCACCTGAATGCTATTACACACACTATATAACACCTACCCTGATCCTGCTCTAGTCGCCGAGTATTGTTCTGCATTTTCACTCCCCAAGTGTTATCTGCCTTACCGAGCCATTCCGTGTTTTCTGTTTTAGTCTCGTATATTGTTTTGCGTTTATCCCTGTTTAGCAGATAGCTACCTTACCGAGCCTGTTTAAGTTTTCTTAGTCTAGTCTTGCCTTGTTTGTTTTCCTGGTCTCTGATTCACGCCACGCATCTTAGATTAACCACTTTGCTTGCTGTTTCTGACTCTGTTTGCCCCTGCCTGGACTTTTGCCTTCTACCTGGATTTATCCCTTGCCTTCGATTATACCTGTTTGCCATTGTCTGACCCATGCCTGTTAAAACCATGTCTCTTAATAAAAGCTTGCATATGGATCCGCATGTCTCTTGTCTCATAACTCAGAGCAAAATAGCATTACAAAAATATTATATATATATATATATACACACAATATTACCAGCCTAAGTTTGTTCAAAATAGCTGTTAATAGTTTCTGTTTAGCTGCCTTTTTTTTTTTTTTTTTTTTACAGGATAGATATATTTGTAAAGAACACCTGTGAAATGTATGCATAAAATAAATGTTTTTATTAAAAGAATAAGATGTAAAATTTATTTTAAAATTGTATAAGCAAAAAAAACTACAAAAGTAAGCATTAAAACACTCATTCTCTCAATGATTTTGTATGTGTTACAATGACGTTGAGATGATCGGTTGCACAGACCTTTCCATGCACAAATAAACTCATATCCATGGATGTAAGCCCACACTATTGAATAAACCATTAGACCACACTGCTACTGGTCATGAAAATTTTAGAGTTTGTTGCATCCATGGTGGGTTTCAAGATTGTCTTGGAGTTTCTTTTTTGTCGAGGTAGCCATGGAACTGTTACATAAAATCCTGCTGTTAGTTCACTGACATATTTAATTAATGAGAAAGTAAAGTGAATGCATTTTAGCACAGAGTCTTGAGGTAGCACTATAAACCAGACCTTCGATGCACACATATAAAACCACAAAAAGTGAATCCATCTTTCACACAATAAATCACTTATGATTACAAATGATTTCCGGCACTAACATTCAGATCTTTAAAACACCACAATAATGACACAGCATTTCCTAGCTTCTCTGGAGTTTATAATTAAGTATCAGGTTTCACATCCATAATGCATTCTGGGCAACTTTATGGATTCAATAGAGATAACCTAACCTAACTCAAAAGTGCACTGCACCCAAAAAGGTATCCAGAAACTCCATTAATGTCTTAAAATCTCATTAAATGATGCTGCTATAATGGGAATTTATAATGCAAACTTCAAGAGACTCATATATGCAATGATATACAAAAAGTACCATGACATAATTGATTTTGGACATAACATCATAGAAAAATCATGTTTCTTTTGTTTTGTTTTTATTGAGGGTGGGGGGGGGGGGGGGGGGGGGGGGGGGGGGTGCAATACTAAATACATAGCTTTTCTCTGAAGTACCTTGTTTTCGAGTTAAATATTTAAACATTGATTCATAAGATGCAAAATGACATAAGATAAAAACTCTTGTTTTCTGACAAAATGAACAAAATCAAGTGACTTTATGGTTAAAACAAATATCTGCCAATGGGGTCAGAAAAATAACCATGTTCACCATTAGAAATAAGTTTATTTTTCTAATCTCATTGATAGATTTTTTTCTTACTTTAAGTACAAACTCACTTAATAATTGTGTTTTCCCTTAAATTAGGTTTCTTTTTTAAACCCCACTGACAGATATGTTTGAAGTATGTTTGTTTTCAGAAAACAAAACTTAATTGTCATTTCACATCAAGCAAATGTATCTTGATTTAAGAATGTTTAGATATTTATTCTGGAAAACAACACGGAAATGCAGAATAAGAATATAAGTTTAGCAGTGTACACCACATCTAGCATCAATATGACATAAAGAGACCATAATCCTTCTCAGAAACATGTTTTTTTTTTTTATCACTGCCTCCACATTCGCACATTCACACCCACTTCCATTCACATGCTCACCTGTCAGCCTCTGGTCTCGTGTGTTTCTGTTAAACAGATCCAGACCCCTGCAGGTGGAGTATCTGATATGTTCACTCAAAGATCTCTTCTGCAGAAGCATGGACCTCGACATCTTGTCCTGTTCTCGTTCGGTTCTAGATTCTCGTCCTCCTTTACCCCCCCTTGTCGTTCTCTACTCAGTCCATTCTCCATGTCCGGTTCTGAGTGCAGTGCTGCAGTGTGCATTAGGGAGTTCCCACTGCAATGCTCTCACATTCAGTCCTGTGCTACTGTGTGTGTGTGTGGGACAGAGTGCTTTCCAACTCAGGCCTCAGCGCCTCCACAATGTGAATATTTCAAAAAGCCACATTTGTGTAATTTAAGTGCACTCGCTCGCTCTCTTTGTGTGTCCTTCAAGCTGCTACTTGTCTTCATGTTGTCAGTTTGCATTGGGAACATTTAAGTGGCTGAACTGATGGAGGCAAAACGTATGTCATCTGAATTCATCTTAGCACATTCATTCATTCTGCTTGAGCGAGCATGTACTTTTACATGAGAGGAAGTCACAAACAATCGTCCTATGCTAAGATTACACACACAACTGAAAGAAGAAGGTGTAACGCAACAACTAGTACCAACCCACGCTTATATTTGTTTCCTAGCTTTGAAGTATTAGCTTTGAAAACTGGGGAGCAATTTCCTGCATTAAAGCACAATACATTCATAAATTATATGCAATGCATCACATATTTTCCAAAAAAATCAGTTCATAGATGACACACCCACATGCATGTTTTTCTATGGCATTTAAAACGGGACACATCAAAGACACTGTTTTCATATTGTGATTACAAAATAATTGCAGAAAAATGCAATAATGTAGAAATATAATTGCATTTTAAGAAGAAAAACAAACAAACATTATTTATGGGGGAAAATGTTATGGTCTTTTGTCTGGTTTAGCTAAGTTCTAGGTACAATTTTGCTCATTTTAGCAAATCCACACACTTCTATAAACTTTAGTTCACTACCAGGCTCCAAACTGAAGTTCTTAGTTATGTAACAAATAATGCGTAAAAGAACTGGATTAGGCTTGTCAAACAATAGCTCAACTGTAACACACGTGACCTTTGGACAGGGAAATAACCTATGCTGTTGTAACTGTAAGCACAATAAATATATTATATATACACATATATATTATGTTGAACACAAAGGAAGATATTTTTAATAATTTAGAAGAATCAAACAGTTGATGGTCCCCATTGACTTCCATAGTAGGGAAAGAAATACTATGGGGTCAATGGGGACCATCAACTGTTTGATTGCCAGCATTCTTCAAAATATCTACTTTTATGTTCAACATAAGAAAGAAACTCATACAGTTTTGGAACTACGTGAGGGTGAGTAAATGATGACACAATTTTAATTTTGGGGTGAACTGTGCCTTTAAGTTTTACAACTTCAAAATAATAAAAAAAGTAAACTTCTCTCTGTCTCTTTCTCTCTCACTCTCACTTTTTTTTAGAATGCTGCTTAATTGTATTACTAGCAAAAATCATTGCATGGAGGCTAAGCATATTTATATATAGCTCAAATTTATATGAAAAATTATGATTTTGTTAATTTTTCTAAAAAAGGAAGATGGGATTGTACACTGTGTATGTGTCAGAGTGTGTGTGTTGGGGTGTGAAATGACTGGGTTTATGAGCATTCAAAGAGAGTTGATAATTGAAGATAATAGTAGCAACTGTGAGTTTAGAATACTTTGCCAAGAGGATATAAATTTGGGATTAGTGCTTTTGCATTCCCAGTAATGCACCACTGAAGCGAGCAATGAAGGCTAATTGGCCAGCTAAGAGATGCACTACAATGGAAGCTTTAAGAATAGCACAGAAAACACGTGCACACACACAAACACAGCTGCTAATTTATGACCTCCAAGGTAAATCTAGAGGAGATAAGCTTAATTTCTTCCTCTCTTTTCCGCTTGAAGATTCAGACCAAGATTCAATCACTAAAGCCTGCACATATCACCATGGTGTAAAATAAATAAAAGCACTTCTAAAAGTAGTTTTTGTGACAGCATATTAGTGCTGTCAAACGATTAATCGTGATTAATCGCATCCAAAATAAAAGTTTTTGTTTACATAATATGTGTGTGTACTCTGTGTATTTATTATGTATATATTAATACACACACATGCATGTATATATTTCAAAAAGATATGTTACGTTTATATATTAAATATATTTATATATAATTTATATGAATATAAATATAGACATGTAAATACATGTAAATAGTTTCAAAATATATACTGTATGGGTGGTGTGTATTTATATACATAATAAATAAACAGTACACACACATATATATATATATATCTAAATTTGACTATCAAAGGAAAGGTAATTACAGACTCAAGTATATCAATTAAGTCTTGTGAAGTGAGGAGTTTATCTTGAAAAAATTTATATTCTGTCATTAATTACTCACCCTGACTTTGTTTCAAACCCGCAAGACACTTCGTTCATCTTCGGAACACAAATAAAAATATTTTTGATGAAATCCAAGAGCTCTCAGACCCTCCCATAGACAGCAACACAACTGAAATGTTCCCAAGTCCAGAGACGGAGCAAGGAGATCTGTAAAATAATCCATGTGACATCAGGGGTTCAACCGTAATTTTACGAAGCTACGAGAATACCTTTTGTGCACAGCTGACACAGAACAGCATACGCAATTTACGTTCAGTTGATACTCTCCAAAATGGCGCTACAGGGTGGTGACGCAGAGGAGACGGATTGTTGAATAAAGTCTTCTTTTTTTCTTTTTTTTTGCACACAAAAAGTATTCTCGTAGCTTCTTAAAATTACGGTTTTTGAACCACTGATGTCACAGGGATTATTTTACAGATCTCCTTGCTACGATTTTGGACTTGGACCATTTCAGTTGTATTGCAGTCTATGGAGGGTCAGACAGCTCTAAGATTCCATCAAAAATATCTTAATTTGTGTTCCGAAGATGAACGAAGGTCTTACGGGTTTGAAACGACATGAGGGTGAGTAATTAATGACAGCATTTTCATTTTTGGGTGAACTAACCCTTTAACTGATGGACTGGAGTCATGTTGATTACTTCTGGATTATTGGATTATTGTTTGAACTCTCATTCTGATGGCACCCATTCACTGCAGAGGATCCATTGGTGATCAAGTGATGTAATGCTAAATTTCTCAACATTTGTCACGATGAAGAAAGAACCAAATTCATCTACATCTTGGGTAGCTTTAGGGGTGAGTGCTATGTATACATATATATTTAGGGCTGAGTGTATATATGTATACTTTGTTTTTGGTTATCAGCATAAGTCATGAAGGGAATGATCTGAAACCTCAACCTCACCATATAATTTACAATATAAAAACACAATCTTCTTGGAAATACCAAGATGTCTCCCCATGTGTAATGTTAGAAGTCTGGAAACACTTCGCCCTACTTTCTGTTTTGTACTCAATCACTTACACAAATAAGCACACACACGTTTTTGGAATTATCCAAACTCTTTCATTCATCTCTCCTGAACATTCCATTCCAGGAGTGATTGTATCAATAACATGAAAAGTTCAATGCGTTGTTAGTGAATGAGGAGCCTTTGTTGTCGTCTGAGAAGAACAACTGCCTCTCTCTGGCTAGGATAATCAATGTGTCTCTCTTTCTTTTGCTCTGTCTAACCTAAGACTCTGTTACAAAAAATATATATATTAGGGTGATGCTATTAAGATGGAAAGAGACAGATACATAATAAGCGAAAGAAAGCTGGTGGATCATCATGATATTGTGTAGCAGCCAAAGTACTCAGACTGATCCTGATACTCTTAACAGAGGAATTACCTGGGTTCACACAGTGACCTAGCAAACACCAAACAATGGGAAATGAGTTCAAAAGGTAACATCTACGGAATCAACAGAATATTAAAATCCCCACCCAAACACACAGACAAGCAAACATGCTGATGCTACTGTGAAAAAAATGCCAAGTTCTGTCATGAAACTCTAGATGGTGCAGGGTGATGCGGTTTTAACACAAACTGATTATATTTTTATGCGTTAAACTAGCTCAAGATGATTAGTTCATGTTGCATATGCAGCCAATGAGCTTGCTGCTTTACATTTAAAGGGCTGGTTAGCATTCACTAGATAATTTCACAGCATGCTTTCAGAGTTCCTCTGAAACCCTTCACCTTCCCCAGCTCCACCTGTATAGATCTGCTACAGGTTATTATATATGCTACTTGTGCAGCAGCAGTATGTCTTAAATACTCACAGCACTGTATGGGCGTATGTATTGGCAATAGCAAGTTCCTGTACTTGCTTTGCAGCAGCATTAATCTACAACAACGGCAATAACCAACAGCAGCAGCAATTCAGCAGCGTAGCAGACCATTCCGTCAAGACCAAATACATTAACATTGTTATATCCATTACCATGCTAAAATCTTTCTAGAGTTGTCATGATAGAACTGTGGTCACATCATAAGACCCTTTTTAGGTCTTGTGCTGTTGAATCATGAGACAGGTCACAGATTGCTCAAGGGCCCACATATGGGGCTAAAAGTGCTCTTTACAGAAATCTGAAAAGATGATTTCCTGTTCAATCTATCAACTCACAATGCACAACTGACAGTTTACTGTCCAGCAGGCCTATATCTTACCACAGTCTGGGAACAACCCTGGACATCTGCAGTGGACATGGGGATTACTAGTGACATCAGCTAAAAAAAACAAAGGCGTCAGATCATATTTAGTCAGTTAGTCAGTGCTAAAAAAAAGAATGAACATAGGAAACAGAAATACTTATACTGTATGTTTTTTTGTCAAAGGAGTTTATTTTGTATTAAAACTAACAGAAAACGTCTCAGGTTACGTATACAACCATGGTTCCCTGAGAAGGGAACGAGACACTGCGTCCTCTAGAGGTCACTATGGGGAACGCCTTCAGCGTGATCGGTGTCTGAAGCATACATCTAAACACGACAATACATTGGCCGGCGACAGCCTGTGATGTCATCACCCGGAGCGACCACAGTATAAAAGGGAGCCGGGAGAACACGTCATCTGCTTCTTCGTCTGAAGCTGACGTCCGAAGCATGGCAAGGGACTAGTGGACGCAGTGTCTCATTCCCTTCTCAGGAAACCATGGTTACATACGTACCCTGAGATGTTTCCTTCTAAGGGAACTTCGAACTGCATCCTCTAGAGGTCGCTATGGGGAATGGTATAATCACGCCGCCATGCTGAGGGGAGTGCATGCCAGAAACCACAGCGAGCACTAAGTACCAACTCTACCAGACATTTATTAACATAATTTTCATTTGACATTTGTCACCATTCACCATTGGACATATAGAGTACACAAATTAAATAAACTACTGTGAGTGTGAAAAATGTGTGTTCCTATCCTAAAAGGCCCAGGAGACCAACCTGCCTATAGTTGAAGAAACACCTCCAACAGAACAACAGACTTCAAACAGATGCCTTCCAAACAGAAAACAGCCAGGGAATTGTAAGTGTCCATATTCTCCAAATTTGAACAGCTCAGTCTACTGGTTCTCCAAGAACGAAACAAAGTGGTAAAATAGAGAAGTCTGGGAGTCATAGGACGCAACATGAAGTGGAGAAGTAGAATAAAAGCAGGCGATGGTGGAAGAGGGTTGGGACAGACTTAAAGTGATGAAATGGCCAAGAATGTACTCTTATTCAAACCCTAAGTCTCCTTACCAATAAGTCAAAGCCAATAAAACTGTGTGGGAAATAAAAGGCTAGGATTGAGGATGCCATTAAGTTCTTAAAATCAAATAAGCATGACAGACAAGCCTAAGAACACATTAGCTCTGAAATACAGACTCTCATTAATGGTATGCTACTATTGCCTCTGAACTTGGAGGAGACAAACATAAGATCAGGACAGGATATGTGCAAAGAAGAGGGTTGATTTGTGTCAGCTAGGTCATTTCATGTGAAACCTAACCCATCTGGGCATGACCGTATCAGAAAATTGGCATGGAAATGTAATCTGTGTGGATCGCTGGCTAGATAAGGACACAGCATAGGGTTTTTTGAGGTGAAACAATGATGCAGGTTAGACTATGAACATATTCTCTTTACATGTATTTATTAAGTTGTTTACTGGGTGCACATTTCTATTACACCAATACAAACTGTCAGCATCAGACAACAATATGCAAATAAATGAATACTAGTGTTATTTTAGTATTTATTTATTTATTTGTAGTTTTGATTTTCATTTTAGTTTAGGTTTTAGTAATTTTGTTATATGATTTTTGATGGTTATTATTTTTTAAACATTTCTATTTAGTGTTAATTTATTTTGTCAGTTTTAGTTTTAGTACTTTTTTAAGTTTAAGATTTCATGTAATGTTTAGGTTTTATTTTAGCTTCATTTTATTAAGCATACATCATTTTTTTTTTAAATAATTTTGGTTTTAGTTAACAATAACAACACTGGTAAAAATGAAAAAAAAAAAGTATTCAAATGCAATTAATTAATACAGTTTATTAGATCAGCAATACACTTCTGATGAAAACCCTGCTCATGACCTTAGACAAATAATAAGCTTGATTTATTAATGGAGTAGTTCATGAAAATAAATAAATAAATACCTGCCATTATTTACATACTGCAATTTCATGGAAAACAACAACCAGGACAGTCTTCATAGTTTCTAATTTTGTTTTCCACATAAATATTGGTTTATTACTTTATATTAAAAATTACTTTCCTCACTTTTCTCAGAAAGTGACAACTTCCTCTTTCCAAGCATACTTATAGCCTCTTGAAATGATGCCACCATAACCATATATCTTAATCCCCCAGACTGAAGAACACAGATATTGAAACTATGGTGAGCACTTGATGACTAAAGTGGAATTTCCCAGGGTCCCATCAGGCAGTCAAAAAGTCCCATGATCATAGTTTCAGTAAGTGAGCTATTGATTAAACATGAATGCTTACGGAACATGACCTTAACTGAAAATCTGAAGAAAGCAGTGCCATGCAAGCTTCCTTCATGTACACTTGTGCTGAATTCTATGTCCTCCCATCAACAGACAAGTTCAAATAAAAGGTCAGGTGGTACTATTCCAACTGGATGAATGCCGGGAATTGAGTGCTGTTGATGTTTTCCCCTTTCAATATTAATAGACAAAGCATAAATTTTGCT
Organism: Sinocyclocheilus anophthalmus; assembly: GCA_018155175.1. Lineage (NCBI taxonomy): Eukaryota > Metazoa > Chordata > Actinopteri > Cypriniformes > Cyprinidae > Sinocyclocheilus > Sinocyclocheilus anophthalmus. The sequence continues at coordinate 206,426 of JADLZN010006831.1, forward strand.
CTGATGACTCACCACCCTTAAAAGCAAAACGACATTCCTTTTTCCTGAACACCTAGACATGAAATTAAAGGTTGCTAAGGTTATAAATGGTCCACCAAGATTATGTAACCAGCCATTGTTTGAATATAGTTTAAATTTGAAGGAAATTTAAAGACACTAATAATTGTAGTATGCTGATTAGAATAAATAGAGATAGATTTTGTGACAGTATAAACGTCTTTACTGTCACTTTTGATCAATTTTGTCAGTGCTGGCATTTAGTGTTCAATCTCAGCACTGACAGTTCCTCAAACACTCCATTAAAAATTCATCCCTTTCCTCCCCTCTTCCCAAAGCCTTTCTTACCAGGCTGTACCTGGACTGACCTGGCTCTACCCACACTCAAAAAAATGAAATCTGGGTGTTGTTTGATTAAAATAAATAGAGTATGTTGAAACAAATAAAATGAATATGTTTAAGGGATGTACAAAGTTATTTCAAGTCAGTCTAAAATAAATCCAGAGGAAGTTAAAAGAGCTCAATTTATTTATGCTGAAACAACGAATAAGAAATTAGTTGAGTCAACTACTTCTCCTGCATGCTCAGAAGACAGGAATTCCCCGTGACCTCGTCAGTTGCCGCTGACGCCATTAACGAGGTGCAGAGAAATCAGTAAGTACAAAAATATTTTATATATACCTTGTCTGTATTGTGCAGATAGTGAGTATTAACATGTTTAGAACAGTCCGAGTTAAACATAAAGCGGATATTTGACTGTTTATGTAAACATTTGAAACGGAATATGTTTAGACTCGATGAAAAATAGCGGATTGATAAAAATGCCTGCATAAATGTACATAATTGGATATTAACGCGGTAGTTGTATAGCCCTAACACTTGTTTTAAGTGGTATTTCATTAGATGAATCGGTTATATTAGCCATTTCATTCAGGCTAGTGTTGCTCATCATGTTGTTTAGCAAGCAAGGGGATATCTCCATACAGCTTGCTAAACAAGAACACTGCACATTCAAGTAAAAACTAATGAATATTTATGTAACATTTATGTTGTAACCTGAAGGCTGTGTTGTCCATATGATACTACTGTACATTACTGTTACAATACAGTATTATTGTTATGGCTGCTGTATTTATTAATTCATTTGTATTTTTCATTTCACAGGTTTTAATAAGAGCATAATAAATGGCTTCCTTTGTTTGGCTTTAGTCTACTTTCATTGGGTAAGTTGTATAAAGTGTTGTTGTATAATGTTCTTAAACTAATGCATATTTTTCCAAAACCATTTATTATTGCCATGAAATTGAGGAAAGTGTTTTATTGATTGGTGTTTGGACATACTTAATTTTTTGGTTGCTAGAATAAAAACATATAATAGTATTATAATCTGATATGATTCATAATGATTGTTTTACTAATGATTGAAACCTAATAACTAATTGTTGTGCTTGTTTTTCTTCTAGTTATTTGAAAAGATTTGCCTTGTAAAGAATGTGGAGCATTTGAGTCTAGCAGGTACAAACTGTGTACATTATAACATTTATAATTTATGTTATTTACTGTATATCTGTGTGTGTGTGTTTTCACATACATTTTCAGTTAAAATTACAACATCTTCAAACTCATAAATGCTTTGATTGTTTTTCCAAGGCTAGCAGAGGCTTGAGCAGATGTGACTTTCAAAGGCTATACAGTACAACATAATTTCTAAAGTAGCGTAATACTTTTTTTCAAAAATATTCAAAATAATATTAAAATGAAGAAAATAAAAATCTACTTTTAAATGCACTTACTGTCTTGTCATTTGTAATGTATCCCATCTTTAGGCTGAGTCCATGCAAATTACAGCAGTCCCACTGGACAGCCACTGGCCGAACAATTAAAAAACATGCAGCTCATTTCACAGGTTGGTACATGAAAAAAAAACAAATTCTTGTATGTACTTGGTTATACAATGCAATTTGGTTATCAATATTGTAATGCCAGATATGACCATTTATTTGCAAGTTGTTTAATTCCTTTATTTATTTATTTTTTTACGTAGCATTGACCTGCAAAGAGAATGCATCCTCAAATCGTGTGTATGCTTGAATGAGGACCATATACAGCTGGTCAAGGAGTGCAATGTAAGCAAACGCTTATCTCTTTCATCATCTAGTTCACTTTCATCTATTTCCTGTACTGCATTAAATATTAGATGTCATACAAATGCAGCATATTTTGTATGTTTTGCACAGGATTGTGATTGGTTGACTGCCAAAGAAGCCATGAGCCCAGACAGTAATTGGGATCTGCATTGTTTGACATGAAGGACATGACCCAGTGGATCAGAAGGGGTTGACATTCTCATTTCTTTGAGGAATGCAGCTGTGGCACTGGCCATGTTATTCAGACTCATTTATGCCTTTAACCTTAGCTACCCATGAGGACTCAAATCTATATTTGAGGTCTTCCAACACAGTGTTCTTCAGCCTGGATGGACGCAGACTTTCATCAAAAGTGCATGCTCTGAAGAACAAGATGCTGGAGTAAGTTGATCCTGTTCTATCTTATTCTAAGCTCAACACTGAGCAGATTTTTTTTCTATTTAACACAGTATTTTTTGATTGTAATATCAATATTTTTAGTCCTCTTTTTTATATTTTGCATTGTAGTTTGTTTCTTTGTATTACTTAAATGTCAACCTAGCTGAAACTTTAAAAATACTAATGTGGTTTATTTAAACTGATTCTGAAAATACTGCATTTTTGATCTTGTTCTAAGATGGAGCTCAGCACTGAACAGGAGTTGTTGTCTTTTTCTTGTGAAATTGGAATAAAGAAAGAATTAAGACATTTACATTGAGCATTTTATTTATTTGTACATTAAAACATATTTTGGTGGAAATATCAGTAATTACAAGCTGGTTAAAGTAAATAAAGTTGTTCAGTTAAAACATTTCTGATTGTCGTAACTAAGTGGTTAAAATGAATTGGCTCAACAAGATTAAGTTGTGTACAAGTTAAATCCACAAGATAATTCAAATGAACATGATTTGATCTCATTGGTTGGAGATTAATTTTGCTCTTTGGTTCTATTTACCTAGATTAAGTTGAGATAACATAATTCAAATGCGTGGAAATGTGCGTCATACAGTGGGGCAAAAAAGTATTTAGTCAGCACCAATTGGCAAGTCCACACTTAAAAAGATGAGAGAGGCCTGTAATTTTCATCATAGGTATAACCTCAACTATGAGAGACAAAATGAAAAAAAAAAAAAATCCAGAAAATCAAATTTTAGGATTTTTAAAGAATTAATTGGTAAAAAAACTCGGTAAAATAAGTATTTGGTCACCAACAAACAAGCAAAATTTCTGGCTCTCACAGACCTGTAACAAACTTATTTAAGAGGCTCCTCTGTCCTCCACCCGTTACCTGTATTAATGGCATCTGTTTGAACTCGTATCAGTATAAAAGACACCTGTCCACAAACAGTCACACTCCAAACTCCACCAAAGAGCTGTCAAAGGACACCAGAAAAAAAAAATTGTAGGCCTGCACCAGGCTGGGAAAACTGAATCTGCAATAGGTAAGCAGCTAGGTGTGAAGAAATCAACTGTGGGAGCAAATATTAGAAAATGGAAGACATACAAGACCAATGATAATCTCCCTCGATCTGGGGCTCCACGCAAGATCTCATCCTGTGGGGTCAAAATGATCACAAGAAATGAGCAAAAATCCCAGAACCACACAGGGGACCTAGTGAATGACCTGCAGAGAACTGGGACCAAAGTAACAAAGGCTACCAACACACTGCGCCGCCAGGGACTCAAAACCTGCAGTGCCAGACATGTCCCCCTGCTTAAGCCAGAACATGTCCAGACCCGTCTGAAATTTGCTAGAGAGCATTTGGATGATCCAAAAGAGGATTGGGAGAATGTCATATGGTAAGATGAAACCAAAATAGAACTTTTTGGTAAAAAACTCAACTTGTCGTGTTTGGAGAAGAAAGAATGCTGAGTTGCATCCAAAGAAACACCATACCTACTGTGAAGCATGGGGGTGGAAACATCATGCTTTGGGGCAGTTTTTCTGCAAAGGGACCAGGACGACTGATCCGTTTAAACGAAAGAATTAATGGGGCCATGTATCGTGAGATTTTAAGTGAAAACCTCCTTCCATCAGCAAGGGCAATGAAGATGAAACGTGGCTGGGTCTTTCAGCATGACAATGATCCCAAACACACCGCCCGGGCAACGAAGGAGTGGCTTCGTAAGAAGCATTTCAAGGTCCTGGAGTGGCCTAGCCAGTCTCCAGATCTCAACCCCATAAAAAAATCTTTGGAGGGAATTGAAAATCCGTGTTGCCCAGCGACAGCCCAAAACATTACTGCTCTAGAGGAGATCTGCATGGAGGAATGGGCCAAAATACCAGCAACAGTGTGTGAAAACCTTGTGAAGACTTACAGAAAATGTTTGACCTCTGTCATTGCCAACAAAGGGTATATAAACAAGGATGAGATAATTTTGTTATTGACCAAATACTTATTTTCCACTATAATTTGCAAATAAATTCTTAAAAAATCCTACAATGTGATTTTTCTAGATTTTTTTTTCTCATTTTGTCTCTCATAGTTGAGGTATACCTATGATGAAAATGACAGGCCTCTCTCATCTTTTTAAGTGTGAGAACTTGCACAATTGGTGGCTGACTAAATACTTTTTTTGCCCCACTGTAATTAAATTAAGTTGCACCAACGATTTATTTTTTTGAGTGCAGCTGGGGCTCGACCCCAGATGCAGGTGAGGGAGAGAGATCAGAAGTGAGCAATGGACCCATTGTTCTGCACCCAGAGCCTGAGCCGTGACAGGGGGAATGGTTGCGATAGGGGCAGGAATGCTCTAGGATGAACGCACATCAAAGAACTACAGGCAAAAGGCCGAGAGGTAGGCGTTCTGCCGACATGATTATAGGTACCGCACTCACTGGAGATAAGAAAGAATGAGCGGTTATTGTGGCGCTTGATAGGCACAGACCTGAGATCAGTTTTGAAGTGTCACTTAATAATGGCAGATGTTAGTGAAAATGTGGAGGCCTGGTCCCAGATCAGCATTAAGGGGATTTCAATCAAGATAATGTGAGGGAGCGAAGGCTTTGAAAACCGCCTACTCTGTCTTTCATTTCCTCCACTGCCTTTCTATGAGAAACTGTAAGGGTTTACATTTTCTTCACAGACTACTGTAATCACCTTCCATCTTTTGGTATAAGAAATATGTATGTGTGCCAACAGTTGTGGTACTATTAAGACATGTTTTGGCTGAGAAAGGACTGAATCAAATGATAAAATGTATTAATAGCACATTATTGATTGTATAGAATCATTTTCACATTTATAAGAAAGAAATGCATTCAATGGATCAAAAGTGACAGTCTTTAATTTACATTGTTACAAAAGATTTCTATTTTAAATAAATGTCGTTCTTTTCAACTCTCTATTCATTAAAGAATACTGAAAAATGTATCATGGTTTCAATGAAAATATTAATCAGCACAACTGTTTTCAATATCGATAGTAACACATTTTTCATGAGCCAAATCATATTAGAATGTTTTCTGAAGGATCATGTGACACTGAAGGCTGGAGTAATGACTGCTGCTTTCTCATGACAGGAATACATTATATTTTAAAATATACTGAAATAAAAAAGTTCAATTTGTAAAATATATATTTTACCAATTTTACAGACCCCAAATTCTTTTAGCTGTCAAAGATAATAAAAAACTGCTAATAAAAACTGCTAATTCAACATTAATGAACTGTCAGTTTGATCAAAATTGTATTATTGTTAACTATTATTACACAATCTATATGAAATATATAGTAATTATCAGCAGCAGAGTCAACTAAGAGTCATTAATTTTTAACCAACAACATAAAAATAAAAGATGGAAACATGCAAGGTAATTTCTCAAATTGAATATCATGTTTGACATTTATATTTAATTAAAGGCACATAACACATTCACCTGAATTCAAATATACAGTGGGGAAAAAAGTATTTAGTCAGCCACCAATTGTGCAAGTTCTCCCACTTAAAAAGATGAGAGAGGCCTGTAATTTTCATCATAGGTATACCTCAACTATGAGAGACAAAATGAGAAAAAAAATCCAGAAAATCACATTGTCGGATTTTTAAAGAATTTATTTGCAAAATATGGTGGAAAATAAATATTTGGTCAATAACAAAATTTAATCTCACTACTTTGTTATATAAACTTTGTTGGCAATGACAGAGGTCAAATGTTTTCTTTAAGTCTTCACAAGGTTTTCACACACGGTTGCTGGTATTTTGGCCCATACCTCCATGCAGATCTCCTCTAGAGCAATAATATTTTGGGGCTGTCGCTGGGCAACACGGATTTTCAACTCCCTCCAAAGATTTTCTATGGGTTGAGATCTGGAGACTGGCTAAGCCACTCCAGTACCTTGAAATGCTTCTTACGAAGCCAATCTTTCGTTGCCCGGGCGGTGTGTTTGGATCATTGTCATGCTGAAAGACCCAAACACGTTTCATCTTCAATGCCCTTGCTAATGGAAGGAGGTTTTCACTCAAAATCTCACGATACATGGCCCCCATTCATTCTTTCGTTTACACGGATCAGTCATCCTGGTCCCTTTGCAGAAAAACAACCCCAAAGCATGATGTTTCCACCCCAATGCTGCACAGTAGGTATGTGTTCTTTGGATGCAACTCAGCATTATTTTTCCTCCAAACACGACAAGTTGAGTTTGTACCAAAAAGTTATATTTTGGTTTCAACTGACCATATGAAATTCTCCCAATCCTCTTCTGGATCATACAAATGCTCTCTAGCAAACTTCAGACAAGCCTGGACATGTACTGGCTTAAGCAGGGGGACACGTCGGGCACTGCAGGATTTGAGTCCCTGGCGGCGCAGTGTGTTACTGATGGTAGCCTTTGTTACTTGGTCCCAGCTCTCTGCAGGTCATTCACTAGGTCCCCGTGTGGTTCTGGAATTTTTGCTCACAGTTCTTGTGATCATTTGACCCCACGGGGTGAGATCTTGCGGGGAGCCCCAAATCGAGGGAGATTATCAGTGGTCTTGAATGTCTTCCATTTTCCAATAATTGCTCCCACAGTTGATTTCTACACACCAAGCTGCTTACCTATTGCAGAATCAGTCTTCCCAGCCTGGTGCAGGTCTACAATTTTGTTTCTGGTGTCCTTTGACAGCTCTTTGGTCTTGGCCATGGTGGAGTTTGGAGTGTGACTGTTTGAGGTTGTTGACAGGTGTCTTTTATACTGATAACAAATTCAAACAAATGCCATTAATACAGGTAACCAGTGGAAGACAGAGGAGCCTCTTAAAGAAGAAGTTACAGGTCTGTGAGAGCCAGAAATCTTGATTGTTTGTAGGTGACCAAATACTTATTGTACCGAGGAATTTACCAATTAATTCTTTACAAATCCTACAATGTGATTTTCTGGATATTTCTTCTCATTTTGTCTCTCATAGTCGAGGTATACCTATGATGAAAATTACAAGCCTCTCATCTTTTTAAGTGGGAGAACTTGCACAATGGGTGGCTGACTAAATACTTTTTTCCCCACTGTACATGCCTCATTTACACCAAATGAAGTTTTTGTACCGGTCCATGATATTTCTAAACATTTATATAAATAATCTGCAAGTGAACGTCACTTTATTGTGCCATCCAAAAGAAGCACAAAATCACTTTCACAGACTTTTAAAATAAATGTTCAATCCTGGTGGAATGGCCTGCCCAACTCAGTCAGCGCAGTCCATCTTCAAGAATCGGCTAAAAAACACATCTCTTCCATCTCTTTGACCCTCTAACTCGAGCACTCTCTATTCTAATTCTATTCTTAAAAAAAAAAAAAAAGAACACAAGATTTCTAATCTTGTTGTATTCTATCTATTTGTTTTCTTTTATTTATTATACAATTAACAAAAGCAAAAAAAGACCTCTAACACTAGCTTTCTCTATTCAATTTATTTTTATTTATTATGTCAGGGTTCTGTCACTCGGTCTGGTGTAATTCATAGTGTTGTGACAGAGCCCTGACACTCGTGTCATGTCATTGTTTCATGTGAGCGTGCGGCTTCGAGTGTGCTCGAGCCGTTCGCTCTCGTCTGCGTGTACTGTTTCAGGTTGGAGCGTGGTGATCCCGGCACTCATGTCTTGAGTTTAGGTTTCGTGTCGGGGTCCGGACACTCACGCTCCATGTTCTGTCTTGTTGTGGGAGCATGCGGTCTCAAGTTCGCCCGGCCGTGCGCTCTTCTGCCCATGTGTGTTGTGTTTTGTGAAGCACGCGGTTGTGTTCAGCCGCGTGCTTTTCTTGCTGTCTTGTGTGAACACGTGGCTTATGAGTATTCTCATTAGCTGCGTGTTCGTGTCTCTGTTCTAGCACATGGCTTGTGATTGGTTTGCTGGACATGTGCTTGTGTTTTGTTTTGTGTGAGCACATAGCTTTTTGTCTTTGATTCGGTGTGCCAGTGCTCATGTCAATTGTCTTGACCCCACCCATCTTGTTACCTGATTATTAGTTCATTTGCCCCACATGTGCTCCCTCGTTACCCTCCTCATTTGCTCTCCTTTTATTCTCCTTGTGTTTGCAGTCGTGGGTCAGTTCGTCTTCGTCAATCCCTGGATGTGTCAAGATCCTGCATTGCCTGCCTTGCCTGGCCTTGTCTGCCTTGCCAGCCTGTTTTCCATCGGCGGTAGTTTTTGTTGTTTGTTTGTTTTATTTTAAAATAAAAGCCAATTTTCGGCAATACTGAGTCCTCGCTCCATCCTCTACCCAAACCCGGACAGTACGAACTGACCATGATGAGGACTCAGCAGAGGAATGGTTTGCGTCTTCCACCAGCCTCCACTCTCTCCAGCCCCCACTACCAGCGCATGCTCCAATTTAGGACCATGAGCTCCCTCCGTCAACAGGGGGCTGACGTGAGGAGGTTTGCCCTGGAGTTCAGCGGGGCGGCAGAGGGGTTGGGATTTAACGATGCGGCCCTCAAGGACCTCTCCTGCTACGCCCTGGATGAGCCCCTCAACTGGTGGACGATGAGAGGGTTGGACCACCTGTCGTTTGAGGGGTTCATCGAATTCCTAGCCCGACAGGGGAATCCTCTGGCTGAAGAGGCTATAGCGCACCCAGAGACGGCCGAAGAGGCTGCAGCGCCCCCAGCGTGTGCTGAGGAATCTGCAGCGCCCCCAGAGGTGGCCGTTGAGGTGGCAGTGCCCCGCTCTCGGAGATGGAGGAGGAGGAATGGGTATGCCTCACCACCCCTAGAGGTAGCTGGAGAGGCTGCTGTGCCCCTAGAGGTGGCTGACGAGGCTGCAGCTCCCCGTGTGGCGGCAGAGGAGGCCGCAATGCCCCCGAGGGTGGCTGAAGAAGCTGCAGCGCCCCCAGTGACGGCCGAAGAGGCTGCAGCGCCCCCAGTGATGGCCGGAGAAGCTGCAGCGGTCCCTGTGACGGCCGAAGAGGCGGCTGCGCCCCAAGAGGTGGCCGATGAAGTGGCAGTGCCCTGCTCTCGGAGGCGGAGGAGGAGGAGGGCTTCCTCCATCCCACATGGCCTGTAGGCCATCCAGGAGCCCGCTGTTGCTGGCCTGGAGGCCCGTACCAGATACGGGCCAGGCCCGTGCACTGCCGGCGCCGCCAAAGTCCTTGCCCTGCCGGGCCCCGCCAAGATCCGTGCCCTGCCGGTCCCGCCCCAAGCTCCTTGCCCTGCGGCCGCCCAAGCTACTTGCCTGCCGGCCCCGCCCAAGCTCCTTAGCCCTGCGGGCCCGCCCCAAGATCCTTGCCCTGCGGGCCCCGGCCCAGATCCTTGCCCTGCCGCCCCGCAAGCTACCTTGCCCTGACGGCCGCAGCCCAAGCTCCTTGCCCGTCAGGCCTACCTTGCCTGCGGCCCCACGCCAGGCTCCCTACGGTCGCATGGATGGCTACTGGGGTTCTGTTAGGACGGAGCCCCTTGTCTGTTCCCCGGTTCCGCCCCTGGCTCCCCGGGATCTGGTCGGGCCGAGCCTCCTTGGCCAAACCCTCCCACCCCGCCCGGTTCCTGGTTCTTGTTGGGACGGAGCCTCCCTGGTCTTGTTCTCCGTCCGCCCTGGCTTTACCAGATTTCAGGGTCTGCCGCTGAGCCTCCCTGGCTCACCCTCCCACCCCTCCCTGGTTCGGGTCTGTTAGGCCGGAGCTCCGGGGTCTGGTTCCTGCCGGTACGCCTGGATCCCCCAGATTCATGGTTCTGCCGGCGCCTCTGGCTCAACCCTCCCACCTCCCTGGTTCCTGGTTCTTGTTAGGCCGGGGCCTCCCTGGTCTGTTCCTCCGGTCCCGCCCTGGCTCCCCCAGATTCCTGGTCTGCCTGAGCCTCCCTGGCTCAACCCTCCCGCCCCTCCCTGGTTCCTGTAATGACTTTCTGGGGTGTACTGCTGGCACTGGCTTGGCTCCCCTCCCTCCCTCCCTCCCCTCTTTGTCCCAGTGTTTAGAGTTTTCCTGTCTTGTGTTGCCTGTTATGTAGCGGTCTTGTGTTGTCATGTTTGTTCTGTCATGTTCCTGTCTTGTTTTTGTTGTGTCTCGTTAGGGACGCCAGGTGGCGTCCCTTTTGAGGGGGGCTAGTGTCAGGGTTCTGTCACTTCGGTCTGGTGTAATTCATAGTTTTGTGACAGAGCCCTGACACTCGCGTCATGTCATTGTTTTCATGTGAGAGTGCGGCTTCGAGTGTGCTCGAGCCGTGCGCTCTCGTCTGCGTGTACTGTTTCATGTTGGAGCGTGGTGTTCAGATCCCGGCACTCATGTCTTGAGTTTCGGTTTCGTGTCGGGGTCCGGACACTCGCGCTCCATGTTCTGTCTGTTGTGGGAGCGTGCGGTCTCGAGTTCTCTCGGCCGTGCGCTCTCCTGTCCACGTGTGTTGTGTTTTGTGAAGCACGCGGTTTGTGTTCAGCCGCGTGCTTTTCTTGTTGTCTTGTGTGAACACGCGGCTTATGAGTTTTCTCATTAGCTGCGTGTTCGTGTCTCTTGTTCTAGCACATGGCTTGTGATTTGTTTTGCTGGCCATGTGCTTGTGTTTTGTTTTGTGTGAGCACATGGCTTTTTGTCTTTGATTCGGTGTGCCATGTGCTCATGTCAATTGTCTTGACCCCTCCCATCTTGTTACCTGATTATTAGTTAATTTGCCCCACATGTGCTCCCTCGTTACCCTCCTCATTTGCTCTCCATTTATTCTCCTTGTGTTTGCAGTCGTGCGTCAGTTCGTCTTCGTCAATCCCTGGATGTGTCCAGATCCTGCCTTGCCTTGCCTTGCCAGCCTGTTTTTCCCCCTCGGGGTAGTTTTTGTTGTTTGTTTTGTTTTATTTTAAAATAAAGCCCATTTTCTGAAATACTGAGTCCTCGCTCCATCCCTCTACCCAAAAACATGACAATATATAATAAAAAAAAAACTTGCTACATGTACTGCATTAAGCTAACTGAGACTTGTTATAGCACTTGCATATCATTGCTCTTTTGTTGATTTCAACATTTTTTGCTTCCATTGTCCTCATTTGTAAGTCGCTTTGGATAAAAGCGTCTGCTAAATGACTAAATGTAAATACACACAGATAAAAAATACCCTTAACATGGGGTTCTTCTACATGGCTACATCTTAATGTGAACCAATATGAGGGCCCTAGATAGTCTTCTGAAGATAAGATGCCTTTACAAGGCTAAAAAGCTAAATCTTCCTGCCAAATCCATTTGTCTACACTAAAGCAAGGAAAAGTGAAGACCTCAGGAAGAAACTTGAGCACTCAATGCAGCCAAATGCTCCATTCTGGTGTCCCGTACCCCTTAAAATGACCCTGAATGCAAACTAACAATGTCAGGCTTTCATGGCCATGGAGCTCATATTAGATAACATAAATTATCTCATTCATACACACAGAAACATATGCAAACACCTTCAAAATCACTGCTGCTGGTGTTTTGTTTCCCTTCGCTCCTGCCAAAACCCTGCTGAGTTTTAGCCCAGTCTGGAAAAGGATAGTACAGTACGGAATGATGCCCAGATGGGCATCACTTTCCTTGCACAACATAAATACTGTTTGCTCTCTGGTGTTGTGACCCAAAAGTCCATTGCCATAACAACCTGGAAATTAACCATGAATGCTCTCCATCTTGGGGCAAGGTTTGCGTGATGTAACCAGGCTGTGAACCCCACATTCCTGGCCTGATACAGAGAGGCTTTGATGTGCTTTGAAACAGGGGACCATTGTGCTGAAATCAGGCCTGCATTTTATCATCCATCACACACCAGAATACCAAGTCGCAGAGCCGCGGGGGGGCATTACATAACGCAGAAGCCTCCACACAAATTCTGAACATCTCCAAATTCTGAGCTTGCAACTGATATTATGAAGATCAACATAACCGGAATCTGACCGACAAAGAAAATATTATAAAATGAATGATGCAACGTCTTCTCTTTGTCTCCATTGCATACACACCTTCTCTAAGACTTAGAAAATTCCAACATAGGCTCATTGGAAATACGTGATGATGGAGGCAGACACACATGCTGCTCCTGTTGCTTTCTGGTGTTGATTCCAGAGAGACACAGAGGTCAAATCATAATGATCTCCTATGGTTTGCCAGCCTGGTGTCTGCTCAACTTGAATGCAAAACGGATGTGACCAGAACAACTTATCTGATGACATTTAATAATTTGGTGGCCAAAATAATATAAGTAATATAAATATTAATATAAAAGTAATATAAAACTCCCTTTTCACACTCCCACAATCCAAAAAGTCATTTTAACCACAGTGCCACACTTAAAAAAAAAAAAAGAGTTGTCTTAATTGGTCTTGTTTCTAGTCAAAATATAAAAAAATTCTTAAATTAAGATGCATTTACTAAACTACATGACTAAGATATTTAGTCCGGGGGGGGGGATTTAAGAATTTTTAGATATTTTGACCGGAAACAAGAGAAAAATTAGTAAGATAAGCCTTTTTTTGCAGTGCATTTAGACTACATCTCAGTTATATATTGTGTTTAATAGCATTCTGTGCTGAAAATTACATTCACTTGTAGCTTGTATTATAAATGCACAACATTTAGTACCATTTTCATACTTTTTTTTTTTTCTTTCTTTTTTTTTTTTTTTTTTTTGTTTTTTTTCATAATTTAATAACATTGAATTTTATTGGCAGTGTTGCATAAACATATTCTGTGATATTCACCTTGATTATTAGTTTTTTTTCACACATTACATGTTTCATCCACAGCACACACTGATTCTACTATCTTGGTTCGTGGTACGAATAATTAAACAACAATAGTAATAATAGAAATGACATCTAAGGATCAGTCATGGTTTGTGTAAGCATGGATATAAATCATTTTCACACAGTGAAATTCATTTTCAAATATTGAAAGCTTTTTCACTACCAATCAAAATTATGAAGTAGATACGATTTTTATTTTTAATGTTTAATGCATTTTAATTTAAAATAACTGTTTTCTACTTTAATATATTTGAAAATGTTATTTATTCATGTGTGGAAATGTAATTTATTCTGTCTTCAGTCTTCAGTGTCACATGATCCTTCAGAAACCATTCTAATATGCTCATTTGCCAGGTAAGAAACATTTCTTATCATTATCAATGTTGAAACAGTTGTGCCGATTCATTTTACATGGCAATCGAAAGTTTTAACATTACACTATGGCATGTTGTGTGAAGAGTGTAGCAGCACTGATGTAACTGAGAAACAACTTTCAGTTAACAAAACTTAAACAACAAATGACAAAAAGGCCAACGGTACAACACAGTTGATATATAGAAGTCGGCATACATCAAAAGACCACATGAGTAGCAGCGAATGGCTAACAGCTATTTGTTAATAGCTAGCATGCAACGTTTGTCTTTAGCCTAAGGGTGAGACCGACATCAGGGTAAATGCTTTGCTGTGCCCCAACAAAGCAACTCTTTTAGCCAGCAAATGGCCATGTATCCATAAGGGAATGAAGAAGTTTGTTCTAGATATATATCACTATAGTAATAATCTTCAATTTCCAGCCACAACTCTCTGTTCTGATATCAGGCAGCTCATCGTCTGACTGAACATCTGTTAGTGTTTAAGACAGATCCAGTGCCACCAGTTGACATACTTATGCAGGAAAGTAAGGTTGTATGCATAATTTGACTAGGATTTACAAAAGTTTTTATTTTTCTGGTCACTTTATAGGTTATACGATTTTTCACTCTGATAAAATGGTGATAATCCAGTATAGAAAACATCAACTAAATATGATATGCATAAATAGCCATATATGATATTATCACATCGTATTATTTATTTATATATTTTTTCATTTTTCCAGTGTATTGCTCTGTTCCTTGCTTATACACAATGTAGTTTACAATAAAAACATGAGGTCATGTGAGGCCACATGAGGTCACTACCTGCTTGGTATACGCAGAGTCTGAAAGAAGAAATAAAGAGAGATTAATATTCTAAAAGATAAGGAAAATACAACAAGATTTCCTATATATATATAATATGATATACAGATATCCTATATATATATATTATTTTATTATTTTTATATATATACTTTTCTATTAGCGCCAAAACTCGGGCATACCACCTAACATTGTTCGGGGTTCAGACACACTCTCTTTGTTTAAATCTAGATTAAAGACATATCTCTTTAACCTGGCTTACACATAACACACTAACACATTTATAATATTCAAATCTGTTAAAGGATTGATAGGCTGCTTTAATTAGGACAACAGGAACCGGGAACACTTCCCATAACACTCGATGTACTTGCTACATCGTTAGAAGAATGGAATATACGCTAATATTAGTATGTTTCTTTCTTATTCCAAGGTCACCATAGCCACCAGATCCAGTCTGTATCCAGATCAGATGGTGGATCAGCACCTAGAGAGCACCTCTACAGCCCTGAAAGACAGCGGAAACCAGGACAACTAGATGAGCCCCAAAAATACAGATCCCCAGTAAACACCTTGTCTCAGACGGCCACCGGGACAAAACCACAGGAACCAGATGAGTCCTCTGCACAACGTGACTTTGCTGCAGCCTAGAATTGAACTGCTGGTTTTGTCTGGCCAAAGGAGAATGTGCCCCAGACTGAGCTTGGTTTCTCCCAAGGTTTTTTTTTTTTTCTCCATTTCTGTCACTGATGGTTTTTTGGTTCCTTGCCACTGTCGCCTTTTGGTTTGCTTAGTTGGGGACACTTAATTTTCGTCGACTTGATTGCACAAATACTATTTAAACTGAACTGAGCTGGAAGATGACATCACTGAATCAACAATGAACTGACTTTAACGGAAAAGGTAGTGTTTACTATTGTTATTTTGCATTATTGACACATTATTTTCCTAATTAATGCTGTAAAGTTGCTTTGACATAATCTGTATTGTTAAAGCGCTATATAAATAAAGGTGACTTGACGTGCGTATAATATATATATGTCTATATATATATATATATATATTAGTATCTATATATATATATTATTATATATATATATTACTAAAAAAAGCTTATATGTGAAATTCTCAATGAATTTTGATAACGCTTTATGAGTTAATATTTCACTTTCAGGATCCAGAGGGGAACCAATAAAACAGTTTCACAATGTAACTTTATAAACATAGTTTACATTTCAAACCAATCCAATATAAACTAGCCTACCACCTGTCCCTCTGAGTAAAACACTGTGTGTGTTTGTGTATGTGTGCTCATGCCCACCAAGTGCAGCTGGCTAAGAAATAAGGCCATTTGTGTAGCCTCTGCAAGCTTGAAAACACCCTCCTCCTTACGAACAAGATACCCCAACACACACACACACACACACACACACACATGTTATGTACCCTCTAAAATGGCTGATAGTCTATTCTATCGTCATCTGACTGAATGTGATTATACATAATTTGTTAGATCATGTGTGTATTTACTGATAACGCTGCTAAAAGTTTATTTTTCAACAAGGATTAGGGGAGTATGAGACAAAAAGAGCCCTGCTGCATATTTTTACCATGTTGGCAGGTCTTAGTGAGAAAACACACAGCTGAACCCCCCCCACAAAAAAAGTGTGTGTGATTATTTTAGCCACAGACTTGTGCCTGGAAAAATTATTTATGCGTTTGCTAGGCAAAGGTATTTTTATGGTTTTCAAATTTAGCACAATTGTGATTTTGGTTAAATACCTTTGTAAAGAATTCCTGTTTTGGTGGGACATATTGAAGGGGTTTTCCAAAAGGCTTTAGCTATGTCATAACAGTGAAGCATGATTTGCTACTGTCAGTTGTAGGCAGTATTATGGGGCAGGACATTCTCATTGTTGAGAGCATTTGATTGAATAAAAATATACATATTGCAGGATGAGTCATCAACACTTTGAATGAGTTTTCCTGTGAAAGTCACTGCAGATTTTAAATGTCTATCTGTTATACGTTAAAAATGCTAATGGTGGTTGGTGCTGATAACCTCGCGGGCAGTGGACCAACGTGTAGCGCCATTGCAATTTGGGCGTCCCGAGTTCGAGTCCCAGATTGCGGACATTTCCCGATCCTATCCCCCTCTCTTTCCCACATCGGTTCCCATCCACTTACTGTCCTATCTAAATAAAAGCATAAAAACACCAAATATAAATCTAAAAATAAAATAAAATACTGCTAATGGTATGCACTATAGTGTTGTTATTGCTACTAAAACTATGAATATTGTTTTAATAAAAAAAGCAAGCAAAGTTGAAATTAAATATAAATATTAGATGAAAAACTTAAATAAAAAAAAAAGAAAACTAACTGAAATTGGTTTAAGTTTAAGATGAAATACTAAAACTAAAAATAAAACATGAAATTGACAAAAGCACTTAAAAAAGCAACTTAAAATTACTCAAACTAAAATTAATACCAAAACTGAAAATATAAACATACAAGCTAGTTCAAAGCTAAATAATATATTAGCGTAATAGTAAAAAATAAAAAAAATTGCTAGGTATAGATGACCTCAAAGCTAAAATACATGGACAAAAAGCCATGAAACTCTAAATTTGATTTAACAGGGCCTCTAAATGACTCTCTTTCCTGAAACAGAGCATTGGCTATTAATAGCTGTTCCTTTGTTAGTTGTTCATTATTGTTCATTATTCTCATGTGTTGACTTTTTTTTAGTCAGGCCAAACAGGAATTTCTGTGGATCCGAAGGAATGTCGGGGTCTCCGTCTCCGGGTGACCTTCATCCACAGAACTTCTGCTCTGTCCGCTGATCTTTGACCTTGTGTAAACCTGAAATCCCTGGAAACGATCATACTGACAGAAACACCTCCATCATCTCCCTCGAAAGAGTGATGCATCCTGTTATATGAAGAATGTGGCTCTCTCTTCAAAACATCAGAGCATATTCTTCTTCTTTATCTATCTTTATCTTCCATGTTTTTTTCATGTTCTATCTCTCTCCCCAATTCCTTTATTGCCCTCTGTTATCACATTCTCTTAATTTGTCTACCCTGTTCTTTGTTTCCACATTCTTCCGCTTTTGTTAACGTACCCTCATCCCTGCATCCACCCATCCTCCTTACATGAAGCCAGATGCATGCTGGGAATTATCTTCATGTATGCAAGGGGTACGAGTGGCTTATCTAAGGAGCAGTGTGAATGTGTGTTTAACAAGATAACTGCATGATTGTGATCTTAATGGACACAGTGTACCTTTAAAAACACTTTGTTTTTGTGTTAGTATCGAAAATGTCCCTATTATTCTCATAGCATAGTGTGTGCATCAGTGTACAGAGATATGGAAACATTCTAAAACGATTCTTGGCAGAAAACGTTTAAAAGGTGAAGTGTGTGGTTTATGTGCCTCTAGAGGCATCAAATGGAATTGCAAAAAATTCAATAAAAAGTATGTGAAAAACAGTGAAAATGTGAGCTTAAAAATTTGAGCTGAGTGGTACGTCAGAATTCATCGTATTTGTAAAACAGTATGTGAAAAGTACCTAAAAAGTGTGCATCTATTGGACACTTACTATCCCATAATGCCACGGTATAGGATTTTTGAATGGCAGTGAAGTAACGCTGTAGGTCACATGACAGTGACAACATGACAAATCTGGATTTCATTCATACTACACACTTTCATACTATATAGAATGTATTTTTTAACGGTTGTGAAGCAATTTTCACCTTTAATATAGCTAATTTCTGAAATTCGCTGGTTAGACTGAAGACTTTTCCTCTCCTAAGATATTCTAACCAACAGTACTGTTTCTCCATAACTAAAGACAAATCCACCCATTGCATTCCTCTCCTTGTTGATGGTGCTGCCACTAAAATCTGGATAAAGCATTGTCTTGCACCCAATCTGTCTAGGGAACACACAGACGCCAATACACACATTACTCACACATACCTGAATATGGTTTATCTGAACCATACACACACAGTTAAACATAACTATTAACACACATTAATACATAATCAGTAAAAATAAATCAATAAAAACTCCCCAACAACAATGATGGTTCTCAGATATACGGCTAAATAATGAACTTAGGGAGTTAGCTAACGGCAAAAAAGTCCTATACTGGCACACTGCAAGCTATCAGCAATAAATCACCACAAACACTCATACATACACATGCATGCCAACCAGGCCTGGTACTAGGCTCGCTGGACTGGGGGGGCAATCAGAAATTGTGGTAGGGCAGCACTTTCTAGGGTAATATATTCATAGTTTACTTTTATTTAGGCTACTCAATTTTAGTCTTGCATTTTTGGTCTGTGTGAGTGCAAAATGTTATAGTGGGTAGACTATATGTAAGAGAATCAAGCGAATCACACCCACTGCTCCGGGTGTGTGTTCACGGTGTGTGTGTGTGTTCACTGCTGTGTGTGTGCACTTTGGATGGGATAAAGGCAGAGCACTAATTCCGAGTATGTCACCTCACTTTTCACTTTCACTTATCAAAGCTATGAAAACCTCCATTACACGACATTTATGAATGTCCTCATTTATAAATACAATACATAGTTTTTTGTATAATATAACATAGTATTCAGGGCTGTCGCGATTCGTCGAATTTATTCGACTATTCGATTTTTTTTTTTAATCCTCGACTTCGTTTTGCTGCGTCGACTAACCGGCAAAATACCGGAAGTGGCGCATTTCACGGACGAGAATCCATAAAACACATTATTAGACCATTTCCCAAGGCTGCATGATATATTAAACCCATTTAAAAATCATTATTAAGCATAATTGTGAATTCACAACCGCTACGATTTAATTAAATGAGTATATGCGATGCAGTTCTAATACAGTATATGCGCTTTAATTATGTTATGTTTTTTTTATAATGAAGTGTCCTTTACATTTAGTCAGTGATTTTTCATGTCATTTTTCATGTCATTTGTCAGTTCATGATATACATTTGCCATAAATGTTTGACATTCCTCTATGTGTAGGCCTGTTGTTTTCTCAAATTCACAGAAACAACTGAAGGCCACCGACAGTGAAATGCTATTAATAATTCGGAGAGCTTCTGGCATACTCGGAATAACTATATTTGAGTCCGAGCACTGTTTTCATGTGCTATCCCAAACACACCACCCACCACCCTCATACGAGTGGGAAGAGGGTTAAAATGAGCTCAGAACAAAAGAATAAAAGATAGAGAGGAAGCAGGGAATGAGGTGGCAGAAAAATAGGACAATGAGATCAAATGAATAAATAACATAATGAAAAGCAAAACAGGCAAGCGTCACTATTACTATCACTCATACTGCTGGTCAAGGGTTTACTGAAATTATTAATTGATCTAAAAACTGCATATGGAAATACATTTAAAAATGAAATTTAAAATATATAATTGTTATTACATTGTTTATTATGTTATATTAATTAATTACACATTTAAAAATCATTATTTTATATTATAAAAATGTTAAATTGCATTTGTGTTACAGACTTTAATGATACATCAAATCATGTGGCCTGTTGAGAAGTGCACTATTACTTTCATAAGTAATTGAACAAATGATTTTCGTCTGCAAGATGAAAATTCCCAGATTTATAATGAAGAAGAAACTCAAACCATTTCTAAAGTAAGCAGCCAGCTAGCAGTAAGCACAGTACTTCCATAATTGAAAAAAATTGTTTTCGTCTGCAAGAAAAAAATTCTAACGCAGCCAGCTAGCACTAAACAACCAGCAAACAGCCACCTAGCAGGTGTACTCGTACATTCATAAGTTGATCGAACAAATTATTTCGTCCACAACACTCTATCATCACACCATAGACAAAATTTGAACCAAAGGATAACATTTCACTGTCTTAAAATTGAAAATTGTGTTTGGAAGAAATTGTTTATAATGTAATAATTTTACAGGGTCCATCACACTTGCCTGGCAGCACTGGACCACCCAAGCACATGTCATGTTACATTTCAGTCATGAGAGTGAGAGTTTTTTTTTTGTATGTGTGTTTAAGTATGCAATTGTGTGTGTCCCCAGTCATTATGGGGCAGAATTGGGTCACATTTTTTGGCCTGTAAGGTCCCTGGGCACAGGTTGTCACGGCATTAGGGATCAGAGGTTGTATCAGGTGTCCAACAGAAAAAACAACGAAGTAGACCACTCAAGTATTAATTTACTCTGTGTGTGTGTGTGAGAGAGAGAGAGCGAGAGAGAGATGGGATAAACACCAAGCAGTTAAACACATTTAACCAGTTGGCAGGGCAGAATTACGTGGATATACACTGAAGGTAAACATTCACCACAAGTTAACAAGTTATACTGGGAATATCTGAAGTCAAACACATTTTCATTAATTAAAACTCCAACAAACAAATATGTTGTGCTTATCAAATCAGACAACAGTTCCACAGGTTAAACCAAACTACTGTTAAAATTACAATCAAGTACTTTAGTATGTTCAGCACATCAAAACAAGTGTACTTCTTTAAAGCACGCTAAATTAAAACATAAGATTTATATATACGTTAATAAAACTTTCATTTACATTGTAATGGGGGGGGGGGGGTGCTGGGGGGTGGAACGGGGGGGCAAATTCTGGTCTGGAATATTTATTGTTGTTGTTTTTTTATTGTAATTTGTGGAGTTTGTTACAACTTTGCTCATACTTGGGGTTAGGATTTTTTTTAAAACCACATATCCCTAAGTTTTAAATTTTGGCAAGTAAGTCACGACACACTGGTTGTGCTACAGACATTGTGTGGCTTTTAGAGAAGTGAGCTATTGTTTTTCTAAGCAACCAGACTACAAATGGCTGTAATTAAATTTAAAAGTAATATCATAGCATCTGACTTGGGCTCTTTTGACTTTTGACACCCCAGCAATGACCTAGCAACCACCCCACAACACCCTAATATAACATCAGTGAGAAAATTATTAAATCTAATTCTACATCGCTACATTGCCTTAAAGATTCTGCTTATAAAACTATTGAAGTTTTGAAGAAAAAAAAGATAAGTAGTTGTGTGCAAATGTGTGTGTGTGTGTGTGTGCAAGTTGAGCAGGTTGAACTGCAGAGTTTACCAGCCCCCTAGTCTGGTTAAGAATGTGCAGCTGGTAGGGGTCAGATTGGCCCACCCAAAGTCTGAGTGGGTAAGGTGTGTGAGTGTGAGTGTCTCGATGACACATATACACACACTCACACATAAATGTAATGATAAGGATACTTATATACATATTCTTTACACACAAATACACTTATATATATTCAAGTACACACAAACCAAGTTCTTTTTGCCTCAGGTCTCGGAAGGGACCTTATTTAGTTTTTTTCCCCCCTGAACATATATACATGCCGTTTGTAGAGTGTGTAGACACACAGATGCTATCTATACCCCCCGAACCTCAAACATTTTCCATAACTAATGAAGACATTCCAGCACGTGCACTGAGAAACGTGGGAAAAAAACGACCTCTCTCTTTTTTTCCTCCTCCTTATTGAGAACACCCCCTTTTTTACCCCATAATAACTTCCATATGTTCTATGTGAACCATGTTGGCAGGTAGTGATGTAAATTGTCCCTCAGGGCATGTTACATGGTGTGAACTGTATTCCTGACTCAGTGATCACTCAAAACGTAGCTCCAATCCAAGCTAACAGCCAGCTGCATACGGAAATGATCCTATCATTTTAATGAGAATTTGAACGTACAGAACTCAGAAAACCAATATACTTGTTCTCACCCATAAGTGTCCTTCGAAAATTTTCTGGTGTTTCTTTCCTTACCATTTTGTGAAATTAAAAAAAAAATTAAATTTAAAATTTAAAAAATAATCATATCATGCTACTGTAAAACACATGTATCTATCTTTCCCGCATGTGGTATGGTCTGAACAATATGATGGCTAGGGACCCAAAGGAAGTAAATGTACAACAGTGGACAGGATAAACATTTACACTGCGTACTAATTCTACTTATGAAGGACATAACAAGGACCATGACTGATCCTAGGCTACTAGTATTTTAAGGAGTTTTGTCTTGCCATAGTTACTCAACAGAGGTTTTCAAAGCACTATTATTCATAGGTTTGGAACAGTTTGTACACTATTTAAAAAATGCAACGGTGCCATAGAAGAACCATTTAAAAAAAAAGAACCTTTCATTATTTTTCTCAGTGTGAAGAACTTTTCCACTATAAAGAACCTTTTGCACAGTGGAAAGTTTCCATGGATGTTTACGTCTCAGGAACAATTTCTACAATAAGTACCTTTATTTTAAGAGTGTACTGTAAAATGTGGGAAGCGTTGGCCTAAGGGTTAGAGAGTCGGAATCCCCATAACCCAAAGGCAACCAGGTGAGACACAGGGCCCATGACTGATCTTAAGTATTAGATATACATTTGTTACCCATTCTCAGTGTGAAAGTGCCCAAACAACGTTGTTCAAAAAAAGTTGCCCCGTGTATCATCAGCCTTAGAACATTCCCTCCAAATGTCACTAACCTCACAATAGCTGGTATTTTCCTCTCTTTTTCCGGCCCTAATTGACTCCATGGATTAGAGAAAGAGAGTCAGGATGCTAATCCCTGTAATCCAGTATAATCCAGGCTCCAATAACAATGGAAGACGCTGAATTAAGCAGACGGCACTTTGGGAAAACAAGAAATGAGGCTAACCTATGGAGCAGGATTAGAGTGCCATGCAGAGGCACACAAGGAGGGCGGTAATTACCCTGCTGGGCACAGTGGTCCGAGAAAGTGACACAAAAGCAAGACCAATGCTGTCTGAATGCTAACAATCAAAGATGATCGAGGATTTATACATTTTTCTCTTTAGTAAAAGACTCTATATAAGTACGTTTCAGAAGAGATCAACCCCACAAACTGTGCTAAGATACTAAAGTCTTCAAGTTTGCAATAACAAATGAAAGTCACATTGTGAAATATAAAGTTGCAGTTGAGGAAAGTCAAAATAACAAGAAATAAAGCTGCAACATGCAAAACATAAAATCAAACTATTAAATATGATTATATTATGAAATATAACACCACGCCTATTAAATATAGAAATGGGCTTCTATACATGAATACATCAAAGTACAGCATTATGTGAAATTTATGTTCACATTTTCTTGAAATTACATTCATTATATTTAATACATAAGCTTGTGGGTGTGTACTGTACATAACACATGTTTCCTCTCCTCTGTCTGTGGATGTTTGCATATTTACATCATGATTTATAGTTATCGATGCTTTCACAAATGGGGGACCCTGTCACGCACATCTTTCCATCTCCTGCCATTCCGCACCTTTAAATTTATAGACAACAAATGACTGTACTTCACTTTGGCTGCCATCCTCTGTTTGATATACAAATATGACATCAGTTCCGACAGATGAAAGCCCCTTAAGAAAGATAGATTTCTTATGCTGAGACCTCAGGGCCCTCAGACAAATATATTGAGTACTGCCCATGCCGGGCCAATGAACTGTCAACATCACAATGCTAGCCAAATACACAAAATGTCTTATGCTCCTGACAAGCTTGAGTTATGAGATGAAAGTTGGCTGAAACATTCAGGGTTCTGGATCATGTGAGGAGAAAAACAAAGACTGTAATATAGTCAACACAACCAAATGTGTAAGATGTACTAAATGTTTTCCCTTATATTCAGACCGATGAATTGAGATGAATGAATGAACCAAGGACTGCTCTAAGTACTCATTGTAGATACCATTGAAATTAATCTGAAGGGTGGGAAAGCATATTCATAAGGCAGCTTAGATGTTCTCCATGACTGCCAGTGTCCCCTAAACACAACTATCTCTTTCTTTTCAATCCTCTTACATAACCAGAACCTCAGAATTGGTCATTGTGATGTGTAAAATCAATGATATCATATGTGTCATGTCTGATTTTTCCCCCCTATTTTCTCTGACAGACAGAGCAAGATAAAGCCCTTGTTTTGGGCTGTAAGAGTGCCTGATACAGCATGCCTGACCTTGAACACCTCAGAAAACAGTGATTTCCTGCTTAAGGACAAAAAGAGGTTACATTTTCCACATCCTTCTCAAAAAATCAATCTTTTTTTGACACCCATTCTCTCACTCATTCTCACCAAAGCCACTTTTAAACTGGGAAAAATTAGCCTACTCCACAGTTTTGCTGTTTGTCCGTATTTAACTGAGAGAGAGAGAGATCTGGTTCTTCTGTCTCCAACAGAATAGGGTCTACAGCCAAACCTAGACACCCTGCACAAGTTCTGTCAGACCTGGGCCCTGACGATTAATCCTAACAAAACCAAAGTACTAACATTCCAGAAAAGACCCAGAGTTCAGGGAAAGAGACATAACTTCACTCTCGGTGTTACAAAAATTGAAAATGCCACAAACTACACATACCTCGGGCTGAAGATAAATGCAACCGGCAAGCTAAATTTGGCTGTGAATGAACTGAAAGAGAAAGAAGGGCCTTTAATGCCATCAAAAAATCTATCCAAATTGAAATACCAATTAGAATATGGCTCAAAATATTCCAATCAGTCATAGAACCTATTGCATTATATGGCAGAGAAGTGTGGGGTCATCTCCTAAATCACGAATTTGAAAAATGGGACAAAAATCAGATTGAAGCCCTGCATGCTGAGTTCTATAAGAGTATCCTCAGAGTACAGAGGAACACACCGAACAACGCATGCAGGGCAGAATTAGGCCAATACCCTCTACTAATACGCATTGAGAAAAGAGCCATCAAATTTTGGAAACACCTAAAAATGAGTGACCCCAACTCTTACCATTTTAAAGCCCTTAAAAACCATGAAGTGAACCCTGAAAAAAGTCCCCTGATTCAGATGCTTCTGAAGCTGCAGAAACAAACTAACATGACTAACAACATCCAGCATCAACTCTGAAATATTCATCCACAACATTCGGCCCAACCAAATTATAAAAGCACAAAAAGAAAATTATCTAACCTATTGGACTGAAACAACAGAAAAACAAAGTAAACTTGAATGTTATTTGGCCCTAAATAGAGATTACACAACTGCAGATTATCTGAGTACAGTGAAAGACTGTAAATTAAAAAGACAAATGACGAGGTACAGACTGAGCAATCATACTCTGACTATAGAGACGGGCAGATATCGACAGCACTGGCTGCCCAAAGAGAGGCGCATCTGCCCATACTGTAATCATGGGAAAGTGGAGTCTCACTTCCTCACCAGCTGCCCTAACTATGAAGAAATTAGAAACACATTTTATCCAAAATTTGAAATACTTTACCCTGACTTCAAAATGTTAAACAAGAAAACAACTTCAATATTTATTAGGTGAAAAACAAGATTGTATCTTACTAGCAGCAAGATACATTGATGCCTGTCACAAAAAGAGGGAGGAGTCAACAAATCAGTGATGCGCCCCCACACACACACACACACACACAAACACCACACGTTTGTTTCATGTTTTTGGGGACATTCCATAGGCGTAATGGTTTTTAGACTGTACAGACCGTATATTCTATTGCCCTATACCAACTCTACCCTTAAACCTACCCCTCACAGGAGACTTTTTACTTTCGCAAAAAAACTAATTCTGTATGATTTATAAGTTTGTTTCCTCATGGGGACTTAAAAAATGACATTTGGTCCCATAACGTGATAATACCAGGAACACACACACACACACACCACACACAAACACACACAAATGGAATTATAAAGTTACAGTCATGCCAATAAAGCAATTTTTAATTGAATTGAATTTGAATTTGAATTTTGATGGAGAGAGAGAGGCGAGATTGAAGAGAGATAGAGAGAGAGAGGGGAAAAGAATAACTTTTATTTCAGCTCCATTAAGAGAAATGGAGGTCAATTATTCATAAAACACTTAGGGAAGATGGTAACATAAGAGTTTTGAATTAATTAACATGGGAAAATATTCAATTTAGAGGTAAAAATGAATGATGTTTGTAGTGAAAACGGATTTTAAAAAGCACTCAAAAATACTGAAATATTTTAGGTTGAGAAAATATGCTGGAATGTGTATAATTTCTTTAAATCATACTTTTGTTGTTGCTGCTGTTATTTTTGAAAGAAGTGTCTTATACTCAGAAATTATTCTAATATGCTGATATGCTGCTCAAGAAACATTATTATATTATAGTAGTTATTTTTTATTTTATTACAAATGTTGAAAACGTTGTGCTGCTTAATATTTTTGTGAAAACCATGATACTTTTTTGTTTGCAGTAGGCTTGATTCACTGTTTCAAGTTTTAACTGGTTTATTCAATCGTTTTGATGAGACTTTTTCACAGGAAGTGTTTATTTGTGGTTTTAAATATATTCGGAAAAACAGATTCTGTTGCCAGTTGTTGAATTTTCTTCTAGGTCAGGCAAAAATGGCAATTTATGATACCAGGAAAATAAAGATTGAACAAAATTTAAGTAGTAATTTACAAATTGTGTTTTTTAACCTTGTGAAATCTAGAATTTTGATTGATTTCCGGTATTATAAGGCTATGGGAGATCTTATGCTTTTTAAAGCGATTTGGTGTTATTTGGGGAAGTCGTGGCCTAATGGTTAGAGAGTCGGATTAGTAACCCAAAGGTCATAGGTTTAAGTCTCGATACCAGCAGGGATTGTAGGTGGGGGAGTGAATGTACAGCACTCTCTTCCACTTTCAATACCACGACTGAGGTGCCCTTTTGAGCAAGGCACCGAACCCCCAACTTTGCTCCCCGGGCGCCGCAGCATAAAAAAATGGCTGCCCACTGCTCCGGTGTGTGTGTTCACAGTTTGTGTGTGTTCACTGCTGTGTGTGTGCACTTTGGAGGGTTAAAATGCAGAGCACTAATTCTGAGTATGGTCACCAGACTTGGCCACATGCCACATGTCACTAAAATGGCTCTGTGTGAAGTTATTGATGAGGAAAAAAAACATTTAGAGTTTGCCATTTTTTAAATCTTTGTATGTTGTTAATTTGTTTTGGGTTTTGTGCAATGTAGGGGTTGATTGTGTAATGTGTTTAAAAAAAGAATTGTAATAAAGGTGTGTTGAAATTCAATTCTCTCTCTCTCTCTCTCTCTCTTCTCTCTCTCTCACACACACACACACACACACACACACCACATTTGTTTCTGTGAATTGTGGGGACTTTCCATAGACTTCTAATGCTTTTATACCGACCAAACGATATTTTCTATCCCCTAACCCAACCCTAACCCTAAGCCTACCCCTTACAGAAAACTTGTTTGCATTGTTACACTTTCAGATAAACAGGCCGGTCCCCACAATGTCAAAAATTTCAGGTTTTACTATCCTTGTACTATCCATTTGGTCCCCACAATGTAGCATAAAGAAGTACACAGACACACACACACACAAACACACCACACACAGACACACCACCACACCAACACACACACACACACACACACACACAGTTAATTTCAGACCATGCAAAGGCCATGAGCTAGAAGGTGACTAATGCATTTTCAAACAGGCCCTTATGAGTCCTCATGATTTCATGACTGACACAGCTTCTAGTCCTTTCTCTCAGCATCTATTTATTTAACTTTCTGGTCATGGAGACTATGAGCATGTACACAGACGTTACCAGCATAACATTGCTTTCTGGTATGGACATACAGTGACGCCTCAATAAACTTCATTCTGGGCATTCACTGTCACTGCTACTGTGGATCTTAAAAACATACATTAGCAATGAAGGGTAGCCGTGGCCTTGCAGCACTCCATTAGTGTTTAACATACCTTAGCAAGAGCAAAGAGGCTTGCGTGCAAATTCTGCGTATGTGCTAGTTAGCCTGTGTGTGTCTCAAAAGGCCTAATCTTTCATGTGTTTACCAGGTACACTTATGCAATCCAGTGAGGAATGGCAGGAATGAACAAACAGAAAGGTGTGAGTAGAAGCTTACAAATGTGCACACACACACTTCATGGTTGCAGATATTGAATAAGTGTCAGGGTAAACAGTAGTCTCTCTTGTAAACAGGAATGGCTTTATGCGTACTTTGCAACACGTGTTCCACACTATATATGATGTCTGCGGGTACTTGCTCAAACGTGTAAACTTGCATTCCATGTGCCTTTCATTATAGTGTTTAATTGTCTTCTTTCTGACTCCATTGCTCATCTCTCATCTCCTTGACCTGTGTCTGAGCACTCTGCTATGTTGACCCATTAATCAAGATTAAATGGATACAGCCATTCAACGAGCAACTTGCTTAACATTACCTCAGTCAAGATGACTACAGACTGAAAGATGAAGCAAAAGGGATCATATTGAGATAAGGCAGAAATCTGAGTCCAGATTAGATTCACAGACAGTAATATATTGTGAAAATGTTTGCAATTAAAAATAACTTGTTTCCTACTTTAAGATATTTTTAATGCTTTTTTAAGCATTTTTAAATGCTTTTTGCCCCTTGATGGCAAAGTTGAATGCTGATTTGGTGCTCAAGACATTTGTAATTATTATCAATGTTGAAAACAGTTGTGCTGGTTAATTTTTTTTTGTGGAAACCATGATATGCACTGAACAAAATTATAAAATGCCCCAATTTTTCATGAGCTGAACTCAAAGATCTAAGACTTTTTCTATGTACACAAAAGGCCTATTTCGCTCAAATATTGTTCACAAATCTGTCTAAATCTCTGTTAGTGAGCACTGTCAGAAATCGTCTCAGGGAAGCTCATCTGCATGCTCGTCGTCCTCATTGGGGTCTCGACCTGACTGCAGTTCATCGTCGTAACCGACCTGAGTGGGCAAATGCTCACATTCGATGGCGTCTGGCACTTTGGAGAAGTGTTCTCTTCACAGATGAATCCCGGTTTTCACTTTACAGGGCAGATGGCAGACAGCGTGTATGGCGTCGTGTGGGTGAGCGTTTTGCTGATGCCAACTTTGTGGATCGAGTGGCCCATGATGGCAGTGGGTTTATGGTATGGGCAGGCATATGCTATGGACAACGAACACAGGTGCATTTAATTGATGGAATTTTGAATGCACAGAGATACCGTGACGAGATCCTGAGGCCCATTGTTGTGCCATTCATCCATGACCATCACCTCATATTGCAGCATGATAATATACGGCCCCATGTTGCAAGGATCTGTAAACAACTCCTGGAAGCTGAAAACATCCCAGTTATTGCATGGCCAGCATACTCACCGGACATGTCAACCATTGAGCATGTTTGGGATGCTCTGATCGGCGTATACGACAGCGTGTTCCAATTCCTGCCAAAATCCAGCAACTTCGCACAGCCATTGAAAAGGAATGGACCAACATTCCACAGGCCACAATAAACAACCTGATCAACTCTATGCGAAGGAGATTTGTTGCTCTGCATGAGGCAAATGGTGGTCACACCAGATACTGACTGGTTTTCGGACCCCCCCCAGACCCCCCAATACAGTAAAACTGCACATTTAGAGTGGCCTTTTATTGTGGCCAGCCTAAGGCACACCTGTGCAATAATCATGCTGTCTAAACAGCATCTTGATATGCCACACCTGTGAGGTGGATGGATTATCTCGGTAAAGGAGAAGGGCTCACTAACACAGATTTAGACAGATATGTGAACAATATTTGAGAGAAATAGGACTTTTGTGTACATAGAAAATGTATTAGATCTTTGAGTTCAGCTCATGAAAAATGGGGGCATAAAACAAAAGTGTTGCGTTTATAATTTTGTTCGGTGTATATAATATATATATATATATTTTTTTTTTTTTACATATATATGGAATAATTAGTATTATATATATGTGTGTGTGTGTATTTTTATTGTAATTAAATTGTTTTGTATTGTTACTGTATAAAATTAAACAGATTAAACATTACAATTAAAGATGAATATCATCAGACACATAAATTAAACAGCATTTAAATAACATATATAATAAGATTAATGTCTTCAGGCACATTATTTCAATTTATATATCCAATATAAATTTTTTTCAAAAGTGCTATTCAAAGGTTTTTGATGTCATTGACTGATCAACTGGAAGAATATTGACTTTGACATTGATAAACAACATCATCTTTTATGTCCTTCCTCACATTCACTTACTCAGATCTGCCTTTACTCATTTGTTTCTCCTCCCAAACAAACCTTTTTAAACCTTGTTCACACATACAGAAATGAAAACATTCTCTCCATCTTTTCCTGACACTCACTGACACTTTAAGTGTTGTTTGCCATGTGCAAACAACAAGCATGTAATGGGTAATCAAACAGAAGTTTTTTACGCTCAACTCAGAATGCAAACTCACATACAATCTCACTTGCACTCACAGACATACAGACATGTGCATGAGGGGAAGAAATGTATTGTAAGGAATGTTTCTCAGTGTGTTTTAGCTGGTGGAAGTTGGCAGACAGTAAAAGCTGTTATTATAATGTTTCAGCAGCTTTAGCCACTCAGAGAGAAAGAAAATGATGAGAGACAAGATGAGAGAGAGAGAATCTTTCCTCAGTACACTTTAAAGTGGCTGCTGGAACCACAGCACACTCTAATTTACTGTTTACTGTCATTCAGCATATACAGAAAAGCATATGTAATTGTTGGACACTTAAGAGACACTTAAGAGATGATTGACACCAGGTTTAACCAATTCCAGAGCCATGGGAATGTATGAATGGTATGTAAAGGCGCTCTTCACATCAGTGAATAGCTGACCTGCTCAGGTGACTGGAAACTGCAAGCCTTGTATAAGCTATTTATGTCTGATTTGATAAATTGTTCCACAACAGGTAATTCCAGGTTTTGGTTAACTAACCTCATTTTTTGGTCTAGCTCCAGAAGTTCCAGAGGGTCCTGATGATGACAGCGATGACGAAGAGCGATAAAGTGGGACATTTAGAGACTGTGATGAGGCTGAATGACTTCCTGCTGAATCCAGCACTTCTAAATCAACTTCCTGTTTAGGAAAAGAGTAACATTGTCCTACTTTAAATGCAAAAACACATACTTAACAATTGCTGAAATGAAATGTATGTTTATTTGACATAACATTCACTAAATTATAAATAATTTGAAAGTGAATATATATTGAAAACAAAATGATTTGAAATTGCTAAAAAAAAAAAAAATCTGTAAAAATAAACGGATTTGTTTATGCAGTCTATAAACACCTACATTAGAAGATATCACTGCTGGATTCAACAAAGTTTTTAAGGTATGTGAAAATAAATGTTCATTAGATATTCAAAGACTGGTTTAAATTTTAAAAATGTGTATTTGCTGAATGTTTACTTCTTTTTACTAAACTCTTTAACTTTTTTAAAAGTTTTTATTACTAAACGCTCAGAATCTGGCATTGTCAGTCTGTCAAAATAAAAGTCCAACTTTCGACATATCGCTCAATGCCGATAATCATAAAAAAATACCAAATACTGGCCTGTATTTCAGCCTTGGTGATATATCAGTCAACTACTAAAGAATTATATATAGATCTAGTGGTGGTACTGAATGTCTAAAGCAGTTATTGACCATTATTTCATTGTATCATCACAAGACTTGGCAACACTTTAGTATAGGGACCAATGCTCACTAGAATTAACTCAATTAGAAAAATCTCAATTAATATTAACAACTAGTTGCTTGCCAATTATTAACATATTGGCTGTTTATTAGTACTTATTCTCCATGACCATATTCTACATCCCTAATCCTACCCAATACCTAAATTTAACAACTACCTACTACTAACTATTAATAAGCAGCAAATTAGGAGTTTGTGAAGGCAAAAGTCATAGTTAATGGTTTGTTAATAGTGAGAGTTGGAGCTTAAAATAAAGTGTGACCCAACATGAGATTCGTGTATAACTTGCATGAAATCTTCTGAATGGTGGCCACTCACCGAGATGATCCGCCTCTTTAAATTGGGAGTGCCATTGAGGGAGGAGCTTAGAGCATTTTCAATCTCTTTGTCCAGCTGATCCAACTTCATTATTAACAGAACCATTGAGTCCAAACGTGACCTTTCCTTTTCCCTCTCCTCCCGTGGGCTCTGAAATGAGAAAAACAGTTTTGTATAATCAGATTTTATTTGAGAAATGTAATCTTAAAACCAACACTGACATTAATCTGATCGCTCCCATTGACAATTCTTTAAACATATGTCACAGCAGACCAGGCGGCGACTCGAATGAAGACGGGACTTTTCCATACAAGCTGAGGGAACACTTCAGTAGATTTAATCTAATCTTTTTTTACCCTTACTGGTGGATAATGCTATTAAAGGAATAGTTAACCTAAAATAGAAATTATGTCATTATTTACTTGTGTCATTTCCAAACCTGTAACACTTTCTTTTGGCAATAGGAAACAAAATATTTTTGAATGGCCTAGGTCCAAGGGCCTAAATCTTGCTAAAAATAAATGTAACTAAATGAAAGTACACACACTCACGCACGAGCCACACAACACACAAACACACACACACACACACACACACACACACACACACACAAACTGTGTGAATTGTGGGATTTTTAATAGAATTCTATTAATTTTATACTGACCAAACAATATTTTTGGGACCGCAGGCTGGTCCCCACACTGTCAATAATTTCAGGTTTTACTATCCTTGTGGGAAAATTTGGTCCCCACAATGTAGCATAAACACACACACACACACACACACACACACACACACACACACACACACACACACACACTTGGATATTGACACCATATTTTACACTGGCAGAGTTATTAAAGTATTAGCACAGGACTACAGAGAGAGAGAGAGTAGAAGACAGAAGTTGTAATGCTACTCAAGCAGAGAGGAATGATGCTGGCACTTGCCCCGTGTCTGAACCAGGCCTGTGCAAACAGCCCCACACAAAGCAGTGCAGTGTGTAAATGGTTTGCATAGCTTTTACTGGTATTTACCCTTAATACACGCTTGTCTGTCACAGAGCACACAGCGAGAGAAAGAGAGACACTTTGCTAGTAATGAGCTAACAAACATACGATCCATTGTTCAAAACACACATTTTTACCTCCAGACAACTTGAAGGTTTTTAAGAGTTTGTTTTTGTTCTAGTATTTCAATATAGAGCACACATCATCAGGATTAGCTGGTAGACTTCTTTCATTAACACAAGTTCACGCAACTTGGTACTGTCTGGCACCTAAATCAACATAAAAAAAGAGCACAAGTACTGTATATGATCTAATATGCTTGTACTACAGGAAACAAAGTATTCTTAAACCATGCATAGCTTTTCATAAACAACTGAATTAATTTTTAATCTGTATTCACTGAAAATCTATTTCAAATTTGCATATTTGCATCACGCCAGGATTGATCAGTCATTGATTAGAAAAGCATGAATATTTTATTCAAAATGTCCTTTTGTGCTACACTGAAAGCAGGTTGACATGAAGGTAAGTAAATAAGTTTTAGTTTTAACTTTAATTCAAAAACTGTCATGCTGTAAAGAGATTTTGGCTGCCATTTACATACTGACAAATTCATTACAGTTACAAGGGCATTTAGTTCTACTGATTAGGTGTGACTGATGCAGGTGTTGACAAATTTAGCACATCATCCCAAAGGATGTGCGTGTACAGTATGTGTGTTGTGTTTCACTTTTTTTCTTCACATTTTTTCAATTTCCTTGAATCGAAAATCCATGTACAGCATTGTTTTTATACAAAACAAGCTAAAACACACTGTGCTTTCACATGTAACGCTTTTCCCCCTCTCAATCTGAAGAACACACAATCATGCCCCTCATGACACATCAGCTGACAACAGGACTAGAGAAACACATTCACTCTGACATATTCACAAGTCTTGAATCTTTACTGTGCATTTTTTTAAATAATTTGTAAATTATATATATTTTTTGTCATTTTTATTAGTTTTATTCTTTATGTCTACATAGTATTATTTATGTCTACATTTTTTTTTTTTATCAAGTTTTAGTTTATTTAGTTTTATGAATTTTAGTACCTCAAATTTACTATTCCTTAGAAATGTTGCATTGGCAACAGTTGAAAAAAAGTTTAAGATTTTTATATTGTATTTATTTTGTATGTATTTAAAATAAGGTTTGTATTTTAGTTAACAACAAACAATAAATAAATAAAGGCATTAATATATATATATATATATATATATTATATATATATGTAGACCTATATATTATATATATATAATAATAGATATATATATATTAGATATATAGATATTGCTATATACTACAGTAAAACAAAACAACAACAAAAATCACTATTACTAAACTACTGTAAAGACAAGTTTTTGCGAATAAAGTCTGAACTCAAATCTAACTTAGGGAAAAAAATAAAATAAAACATTAGGTTTAATTAAGGTTTATATCACTAACTAACTAACTAACCAACCAACTAACTAACTAACTAACTAACTAAATACACCAATTCATACATACTGTACATACAAACATTCACACTTTTTTGCTACATAAAGTTTGAAATTCTGAAGTTACAATTTAACTATTAAAATACACAATATAAATGCACTCAGCAAAGAACAATTATGATGTGATTGTAGATGATTTTAAAAATGCAAATAATGGTTTCTCGCTATGTAAACTAATAGGAGATTAAAGGGAGAGCAAATAAGGAGACTTTCGTAAGTTTGAGCTCATGAGGAAGAACCGCAGCCACCAGCTGAGTGGCCACGGCGCCGACGAGCCGTTGCTGCACATGTCTGCACTAGAGTTTTGGAAGAGATATCAACCAAGTTACAAACTATGCGCATGTTTGCCAAGATACCAGAGTTTGCAATCAAAAGTGAGAGATCGCAATCTGAACTCAAACATCACTGATTTAGTACTTCCAAAACCAAATTATCTGAGCTTTAATATCCACAGCACGTTCAAAGCACTACTCTGACTAATGACTAAATATTATATCTTATTTGCTTGTATTTTTATTTTTCCCAAGGCATTTTAGAAGAAGAAGAAAAAATCTGTCTCGCTTCCTTGCTGTCTTGTGTGTGATATCAGGTGTTACACTGACCTCAGGTGGTGTGCTTTTAGTAAGACACTATAGCTATGGACATTCTACACAAATCTCACATTCACAAATGTAAGCTTGTATATAAAGGGTCAGAAATGAAGGGAGACTCGAGGCAAAAATTCCACACAAAGTGACAAGCACCCACAATTCAAAATGAGCAGGTAAATGTGTTCTGATATAACTATTTTTATGCCATTCTAAGTCTAGCTACTGTATGCAATATAAAAAAAAAAAAAAAAAAAAAAAAAAAAAACATCAACATATTTACTATAACTTTTATTGTTAAAAAACCCCCAGAAAATTAAATCCAGTCGGGCAAATAGCTCCCATTAATGGCGAAGGCAGATCTTGTGACATTTTAGAAAGGAATTTACACATTTTATGTCATTATGATCCATTTTCTGTTTCCAAGGCCTTTTATGTAAGGTTATTCCAGTTGTTCAAGGACATTTTGAGACATTTCATAGCCACAAGGACATCAAAGCATATACACACACATACACACAACACATTCGACATTCATACAGCAGACTTCTCACTACAGTGACCTTTCCTTGACATTTTGACTGTGCATCTGCTTGTGCTTTAATAAGCTTCAGTATAAAATGTGAAACCAAATCAGTTACATAGAGACACTTTACTCAGTGATTTTCATTGCTGCTTTTTGGTATCTTATTGTTATGCCATTGGCAGGTTTATACATGCAACAAACCTGACAGACCCAAAACTCATAAAATGATGTCAAAATGCTTTAATAAAAAGGAACAGTTCACCCAGGATCAGGAACAGTTTGTTTTCAGGTTCTAAAGCCAGTGCAGAAATGGGCTCTTCACCATCATCCATGATTCATTTATTAGTACAAATCTGATAATAGAGGGCGTTACAGAAATAAAGTGAGTATAATTTGGCTAGTCATTAAAGCTCAGCATATGGCAATCAGCAATAAAATAAAACAGCTGATATGACAAGAGCCTTTATCTCATGTAAAATTTCAAAAGTGCTATTCTTTAAGTAAAAGAAAACATTAAAAGAAAAAGAAACATTACGAGTAAAAGAAAATTACTTATGTTGGTTGGTATACCGGTCATTGAGTTTATTCTCACTATTTGGATTTCAGCCGTTTTCTTCTTATGTCTCTCTCTTTCTTTATTTACTGTGATATACTTTTTCCTTTGCTTAAGTTCTTTTATCGTAAAGACTTTTGCTTTACTCTTTATAATCATTTGGCCTTGACAACCATCTCTCTCATATTCTTTTTCTTTCTCTAACATAGTAGTTTGGTGATAAAAATGGGATTTGTATAGTAGGGACCTGATGTGACGGCTGTAGGTTACCAAAGTTTCACAGCTAGAGCAGGGTGGTGACAAAGACCGCTTGGTATACGACGACTTTTGTGGCTTTTTGTCTCCCAAAGGCAACTAATGACTGTTTAATGCGGCTCTGGATTTCGTTGTCGATGCCACAGTCCTCAGCGAGAATACTTTCCAGATATTTAAAAGATGGCACTTCTGACAGCTGTTCATCCCCAACAGTGAAGGCAGGTAGTGTGGGTGGGACATTGGTATTCCATTGGCAAATCACTTCTGTCTTGGTGGTGTTGACAGTGAGCCCAATCCTGCTGTATGCCCTAACCGCCACAGCGAGGACAGTTTGAAGATCCTCTGGAGCATGGGCCACAAATGCATACTGCAGCTCCAGGACCCGCTCTCTACAGAGTTTTGTGGTTGCGTGCACCCTCCTAATATTAAAGAGGTTGTCGTCTAGTCTGAAGTCTACTGCTATGCTACTGCTATTTTCAATCTCGTTGTGGAGAAGCTTGGTGACACACAGGAGGAAGATATTAAAGAGCACTGGTGCTAGCACACACCCCTGCCTCACCCAAGTAAGTTTTGCCAAGTAAGACATGTTCCCAGATCATCATCTTTTGTTGATCCTGGATCAACATTACTGTCCAAAAATACAGACTTAACCCAAACCCTACCCCTAAACCTAAACTTACCCATAATTTATTACTAAAATCAAAGGGAAATGATAGCTGATTAACAAGGGTGTAGAAGCACCTAATCCTGATTGTAAGCCTAAAACTTACATTTCCTGAAAAGTTATCTCTCAATTATGATTGGTTGATTGGAATTATGTTCCAGGATCAACAAGGATGTTGATCCAGGAACATGTTGTACTTGGTCAAATCACGCTCACCATACACCCGAGCAGTCATCCCATCATTGAACTGGCAGAGGATGTTAACAAATGCAGTAATAGTAATTACAATAGTGCGTACATGTAACGTGTAACAAGGACACCTCAAAATAAAGTGTTACGATAAATAATAATAATAATAATAATAAACAACCAGGAAAAAGTGCTTCTGCCGCTTAAAAATTGCTGCAGCTCTGTTTAGAAAATAATGTGATTTTGGCCTTTCTGTATACCGTATTTTCTTCCAAATATTTTTTTATTGACAGTTGGCTATTGAGAATGATTAAAAAATACTATAGTGGTGGTTTCACTGTTTGCGAAATAAGTGGAGCCAAAATGACATCTTCTTTCAAACAATGCAGCGCTGATAGTATTAATAAATCAACTGACAGATTTTCAAAATAACTTTTGTTTAAGTGCCAAATCTTTACTCTCTTTGGATGGCCATTGTGAAAACAGTAAACTGTTAAAATATGTGTGCTGAAATAAACATCGCACTGCTTTGTGCATATGCTGTAAAACAGAGGTAAGAAGGCCAGAGGAGCAGAAAGAAATCAAACGATTTATGTGTGAGTTT
Source organism: Sinocyclocheilus anophthalmus (assembly GCA_018155175.1). Classification (NCBI taxonomy): domain Eukaryota; kingdom Metazoa; phylum Chordata; class Actinopteri; order Cypriniformes; family Cyprinidae; genus Sinocyclocheilus; species Sinocyclocheilus anophthalmus. The sequence continues at coordinate 244,767 of JADLZN010006831.1, forward strand.
TGTGTGTGTTCTCTCTCTATTATTACTAACATCTTGTGACTGCCTCCCCATTTATTTTCCATTTAGCACAGAATTAGCCTGTCAGCATCAGTCCTTTGCAGTTGGATTTGCCGAGGTGAGCCAGAACCCTGCGTATGTGTGTGTATGTGTGGCGAAAACTAGTTGCCTAAGCTTTTCCATGACACACACTCATTCGGAAATGCTCATAAACACAGCACATACACACACAGAGCCCACTGTTTTCACTCTCATGTGATGCATTGTTCCATCTCTGATAAAAGTGACATCTGTCCACCAAACCTTCAAATGGAGGAATATACCAAAAAAAAGAGCTGTCAACTGCATTTTAGCAGGTATGAAACAATCTAAATTATCCACGTTTCAGTCTTTTTGTGTCTTCTTGGGGTCACATTCCTACAGGCTTCTTCCTGTTTTGAGATGACAGAATTCCCACACTGTGAGATCTCCCAGAATCTTCCTGCTCTTTTCCTCTTTCCCAGAGATCTCTGGGGAATGTGCTTATGACCAACTCAGTGTGTCCTCAGTGACCCAGAGATCTTTCCTTAAGACCTCAACATCTGAAATGAGTGTGTCCTGCAGAGTGACACATCGCTGGTTAGCCACTAATATAAAATGGAAGCTGTCAGCGGCCAACTATACTGCATAATCCTTCTCTAGCAAGACAGGCTTAGAGCAGAGAGAGCTGAAATAAAACTGGACACACGATAAAACATCTGAAGGATGCTATAGCACAATTTTAGGCCTTGACTCTTATTGTAATTAAATAATTTCGACACTATGCATTAGGGGAACTGTATTTGGCCAGTTTGAGTTCTACCTCACAATTAAATGCATATCCTTTAGGATATTTAAGAGAGTAGATGTATACGTTTTAATGTTCCACTTTTTAAAGTTTTTGAAAGAAGTCTGTTATGCCCAGCAAGGCTTTATTATTAAGATTAAGTAAACAAAACAGAAATATTATTCAAATTTAAAATAACTAGACCTGTCAAATGATTAATCGCGATTAATCGCATCCAAAATAAAAGTTTTTGTTTACAGAATATATGTGTGTGTATTGTGTATATTTATTATGTATATATAAATACAAACACATGCATGTATATTTTTAAGAAAATTGCTAGTTTAGTATTACATATATTTTATCTAATATAAAAATATAAGAGATAAATATATATGCAGTACATTTTTCAAAAATTATATGTAGTGTGTGTATTCATATATACATAATAAATTCATTCATTGATTCTGCATGATAATTTCATATCATGTGAAAAAGTTTGTTTGTGGAAACTGTCAAACACATTCTTTTTTTTCATTACTCTTTGATGAACTGAAAATACAGAAGAACAGCATTTATTTAAAATAGCAAATTAAAATAGGGCAAATTTGCCAGGTACCTTGTTTTGGTGTGGCAAATTATAAGACATACTCAGAATGGCTGCATACAATGTTGACTTTACACATGGGCTCATACAGCAGTACCTGACGGCTCATTTAGTATGACTCATGTACTTTCAAAAATACATGATTACTGTACTTGGCTTAAGTTAGCTCACAGTATAACAACTTCACCTATGATCAACCACCTAAAAATGTCTCTGCAAAAATGCAGTAAGTTATACACAGCCATATATTTGAAACTATAACTTTCCTTTTTATTAGAAAAAAAAAGTATCAGGAGGCTTAACACACTGATGAAAAGTCCAAATGTATGGTGTTTGCATACATAACCTCATCACAGATTTTCAGGAAATGGCATAAGTTTCAGCATTCCTTTGGTAAACTAATTTACTTCAGTATCTGAAGTATTCTGGTATTTGGCCCAAGTCTTGAACATGACATTACTGCGTCATGTGACTGCAACAGATGTCCATGTTTAAGTGGGACAGAGACTGGGTGCATTATGGGAAGGCATAGAGAAAAGTTTCAGAATTTCCTTCCTAATTATTGTGTTGAATATTATTGAATAAGGTTAGTCAGAGAGCTGGTTTGTTCAAGGACAGACTGAGGAATCCTTACCTCACTTCAGCGCACCGGACACAACAGCTACCGAAGAAAAATAAAGTTGTTGCAAATATGTGATTATTCCTCCTTAATTTAACCATTTTGCAAAATCAGAACTACATTTGTTTAAATATTTAATAATCAATTTTATCCAGGATTGTCTGGACATATACCATGATAATATTACAATATTCTGTATATATGATTTTACCATGGTACCTCAATATATCTGAATAATTACCATATTCACTATTTTTTTAAAGTCAGCTCACTGAATGTTGGCACTGATAGCCTTATAAGCAGTGTGCCGACATACAGCACTACAGGCGTCCCGAGTTTGAATCCCGACTCGAGGACCTTTCCCGATCCCGCACTTCGCTTCCTGTCAGCTCTGATCTATCCAACCATAATAAAGGCAAACATGCCAAAAATAAATCTTTAAAAAAAAAAAAAAAAAAGTCAGCTCACTGAGGCTGCATTTACATGATCAATAATACTGATATATTATTACAATTTCAAATAATTACTTTTTTATTTTAAGATATTTTGAAATTAAATTAAATTTTCTTTGGAAAATTATTTGTTTAGCAGCTATTTCTTCAGTGTCATATCATTCTAATATGCTGATTTGGTGATCAAGAAATATGTCTTATTATTATCATCCGTGTTGATTGTTGTGCTGCTCAGTATTTTCGTGGAAACCACAATGCATGTTTTCGGATTATTGAAAAAAAAATTGTTGTAACAGCATAAAAGTCTTCACTCTTGTATCCAATGCATCCTTGCTGAATAAAAAAATATTACTTAAAAAATTAAGTAGTTAAGTAAATGATTCAAAGTTCAAAATCTATGTTAATAACACGGTGCTGTTTTGTTAGCATCATACTGGAGACTTTATTTAACTTTATTCAAATCTCTCCACAACACATTCATGCCCACACACACTCCAGTAAGATTAAACACAAAATGTGGTGAGATGAGTTGCAACTTTCACATACTGAAAAAAAGTGGATGAAGAGCATCTGCCCAGGTCAAATATGAAAAGGGAGCACTAGAGTCTGATGACTAAATCGCACTTTAAGTTCTTCCTTTAGACATGTTACTCCTGCATTAAGCCACATATCTGTTTTGAAAGCTGCATGCACACATTTCTAATCTTGTTTGGTGGTTGGCCCTGATATAAAGCTTTTCTTAACAGAAGAGAGTTTTGAACTCTTGGCCTGGTTTTGAGTTCCCACTTGAATCATTTATTGGGATTTGCAGCAATGAAAGATAAAAGGCACAGGAACTAGAGTGGGGACCAAGGGGCATCAGATGCTCTGTGTACACAGAGGCCTTTAGCAGTAGTTTGACCTCTTTCATAGAGTTTAAAACAGCTCAAAGGAACCAAACATGCAGCTTGTTGTACATGCAGAACAAGTCTAACGCTGATAGTTTGTGAATGGAAAATGAATGACACAAACACACACACACACACACAAACCTCTAGCTTTAGGAACAGGAAAATGATAGTATAAATATGACTTCATATTTTAAGCCCGATTGAGTTTATCAAAATGGTGTGTGAACTACAGGGGGTGTTTATCAAGCTTTTATTTCTATTTTCTCACAGTCAGCACAGTCAACTCTTGAAAGAATTCTGCCTAAAAGCCCTGTTGGGGCCAAGAAGAACTCAGCATGAGTGTAATTGTGTGAATAGATGCCCATTTCACTCTCCTAGCGGACATTTTGAGTTCATTTGACATGTTCTTTATTGTTCCTTACCTTGCAGGACACATTGGCACTACCTCAGAGCATATAAACAAGACATACATCAATAGTTATCTTCCCTATCCAGCACTTTTAACATAGCTGATCACTTATATAAACTGCAGTTGGAAAGTTTAGGGTCAGCAAGTTTTTTTTTTTTTTACATTTATTTACTTATTTTTTTAAAGAAATTAATACTATTATCTAGCTAGGATGCAATACATGTATCCAATGTGACTGTAAGGACTTTTATAAGGTTACAAAAGATTAAAGTCACTATGAAATCAAAATTGAAAACTCTTATTTTTTTAATGGAATACTGTAGTGTTTATTATAAATAATTTATCCGTGCACTTCATTATTTTTAAAAAAATGAATGTGCCCTCATAATCTTTAATCAAAAACGTTAACCTCCCATCCCCCTCAAAACGACTCATCTTCTCATCCGGTCACGAGGTATGGCGCAAGGGCGGAGCTAGTGACGTGAGGGGTAAACGCTGGGATAAACGACGGGGGAAAAGCTGAAGCTGGTGCTTCACTTTGTAGCACTGACACCAGTCATGAGGGAGTACGTTACCCCTAAACATTGAAAAGATATTAGGATATTACGGCAACATTACTCTTAGGACATCACAAACTAATTTTTTTCATGAATATGGCTTAACCTGATGGAGGACGCTCAGTCATTCAGGCAGTCTCTCTCTCACTCTCTCACACGCGCGCGCTGTTTAGGCATGTTTTGCGCCATCGATCATTGTCATCCTTAATAAATAAAACATGTATTCATGCTTGGGTATCGGCTGTGAATCCAGTGGAGAGAAATCCCCCACCACTAACTGCAAACTAGCATTCAAATCTGCCTCTCATTTCAGATGCCGTTTCACTTGGATATACGTCACACTAGAAAAGAAAAGACAATCGCAACTTCTGTTTCATGCCGACTTTAAAGATTTAAACTTTCCATTCATCAAATAATCCTGAAAAATGGATCATGGTTTTCACAGGAAAATATACTACTAAAGCATAGCTGTTTCAACTTAATAGAAGGAAAGAAGTTGTTTCTTAGATAATAAGAAAATGGTTATTTTAAATTGTAATAATATTTCACAATATTACTGTTTTTACCATATTTATGATCAAATAGGCACAGCCTTGGTGAACATAAGGCACTCATTTTAAAAACATAAAAAAAAAACTGGCGTCCTCTAACATTGAGGCACTTTTCAAAATATCCTCATTTGTGTTCCACAGAAAAATAACTACAGGGTTGGATTTACATAAAGATGAGTAAATGCTGAAAGGGTGAACTATATCCTTTTCATCTTAACAAGCACGTTCCTCATCAATAAACACCACCAAAAAGGCCACACTGCTCAACAGGTTTCATCAGTTTGACTATGCTGCACTAACTAGCAAGACCAATGTGAAATATGATAATAATGTGACAGCATAGAAAGGACAAGAAGGTCTAAGTTAGTCTTTTTAATAGGAAATTTCTCGAAACTTTGTGCAGCTCAAGGCCAAATCAGCAGTATTCATCAGGGAGCTAATTATGAGGTTGATCTTCATCGTTAATATCTGTATCATCATAATTACTGTACCTTTGCACAATTTAATTATCCTTCTGTCTCTAAGGGTGAGTGAAAAGTAATCTATAAACCCAGTATGATGGGGTGAGGCTCTGCCTTTATTAGAAACAAATTCACACATACATGCACATATCTGGAGATTAAATCTGTATCACGGGTCTTGAATTCATGAATTGAACTGAATTAAAAAATGCATAATTGAATCATTAATTGAAATCATATTGAATTGAATCTCATTGTGAACTGGATCAAATTATTTAAAACAATCTAAGAAAAACAAAATCATGGTATTACTTTAATTAATAGACTCAATACAAATAGTGAATTCTTAATTATCACTGTTATTAACATAATTATTATTATTTAATTATCTCACAGGCAATGACTTGTTAACTGGTAATAAGGAGTCAATAGTTCTCACCTCAGATTTGGTCATGGAAAATGGGAACATTACATTAATTAAGTGCTTTAAACCAACCTTTATTGAACATTAATTGCATTCATATTCAATGTCAGGGTAGGCAGGGTAGGTGATTTGGTTCAAAAACATTTTTTGTTATGCTGATTAAAAGTCTCTTCACATCCCGACAGCAATTACCAAGTTAAGCATTAACATGTATTTATATTGCCTATGGAAGGTGTAAGACCATAAGATATTAATCCAATCATAACCCTCTATCTGAAGACTACATTAGGCTGTCCTACCTGCCTGTCAACGTATATATTTGCATACCTCTGTGCACCCTGTTTGCACAGACATCATACTGTACATCATTAGTGTGTTCCATTACGCTATTGCAGACTGAGCAAGAACAGAAGGTGATATTATTGTAATATTATGCACTTTGTACGGAAATGTTTTCTCACAGGTGAATGATACATGAGGTAATCTAACAGCATTGCATTCAACCCTCCACCAACGGGTAGGGTTAAGGGACAGAATATACAGTTTGTACAGTGTATAATCCATTACACATATGGCGATAACTGTAGTGCAGAAATATAACTATAACTATAAACTATAAATAATTTGTAAGTACTTAATTTGTGGTGTTACCAAAATCATAACTGAATTGTGTGAAACTTATGAATTGTGAATAAAATCGATTCTCTGTTTACCCATAGATTCACACCCCCACCGTATGCACAAATTCATGTGTTCAGTCACAAGTGCATAACACAAAGGGGGAGAGAACGTGATCTCAGACAGTTGCTCAATATGGGGAGTGATTTTTGAAACAGTGCCACTGTTTTTGTTAGTGCCACTTAAACGGTTCCAAGAATCTCAAATCCACCATCAAGCCCATATTCATACTTCAACTCCCTGATAAATCTCCCGACTGACACAATCCAGCACATTCAGAGTGTCTGCATGTGTGCAGCATCATGCGTGAAAAGGGAAATACTTCAGTTATCACTGGTCTCATTATCTCCATCATCAGCACTACTGTGTTGTCAAGAGAATAACCAAATGATCATCTAGAACAGGGGTGCCCAACCCTGCTCCTAGTGATCGACTGTCCTGCAAAGTTTAGCTAAAACTCTAATCAAAGACACCTGCCTTTAATTTAAGTGATCCTAAAGACCCTAATTAGTTGCTTCAGGTGAGTTTGATTAGGGTTGGAGCTGAACTTTGCAGGACAGTCGATCGCCAGGAGCAGGGTTGGGCACCCATGATCTAGAATCTCTCTGTCTATGTTACTAATTCATTCTTTTGCTCTCTTTATTGCTCATTCACAGACAAGATGATTGGAATAAGTAATATTCCTTCTGTAGGCCTACTCATGTGTCAAACTGAAACTCCCACAGTCAAGGACTCTTGTTGTTCACTCTGTCCTTGAACTCATAATAGTTCATGTCTCCATTAGCAGTAGAAAAGAGTCGTTCAAGCCCTTAAATGGCTCGCATTCACTCCAGCGCTCCGTAACAAACACAAATCCCCACAAGAACTCCAGCCACCAGCCCTGGATTTCAGCCTCACAAATAAATGACAATTACACAGCATGGCGTGTTTCGCTTGGGCTGGTTCCTGTCTAATGGATCCTGCTGTATAAATAATGACTGTGTTTTGGATGACGCCTCCAGGGTCTTGTGGATTTTTTTTTTTTTTTTTTTTCTTTTTTTTTTTTTTTTTTTTTCTTTTTTTTTTTTGTTTTTTTTTTTTTTTTTTTTTTTTTCTGGAATACGGCAAGGATGAATAAACACAGAAAGCTATGAGAGACTTTACCTAAGGGACCGAGGTTGGCAAGGTGGGCTTGCCATCACCCATGTAAATGCATAAAGGTACAAATATATGCATACAAGCACACCCACAACAGATCACACATACAACGCCCGTCACACATCACCAGACACACAATGACTACACATACTCACACATATTCTATTTGTGCCCTTTTAGGTCTTGTTTGACGCCAGTTTCTTGGACTGTGGAACATTCCACAGATGCCCATGGCCAGAGATGTAAGTTGGAGTGATGTCATTGCTTTCAAAAGGGCGTGGTCGTGAGCTAGCATAGTGATTTAGAATGTGGTGCTTGAAAAGCATGACGCTATATAAATGCTTTTAATCAAAACTGTGTATACAAGCAAGCACAAACATGGAGCAGGAATAAAAGATTCTGCAGAAGAAACATGCTGGAACTGGTTTGAAACAAGCTAAAAATAAAAGCCAGCATGCATGCTGGCCACTCATGACGTGCACTGTGCACAAGACTATCTGGGGACTGGGGATTAATACTTTTATTCAGCGAGGATGCATTTATTTGACCAAAAGTGCCTGTAAAATCTTTTATATTGTTACAAAAATGGTTAGCTCTCAAAAGACTATATGCTCTGTTCTTATGAATTTTCATCAAAGAATTCTGAAAAAATAAAATAAAATAAAAATATGGTTTTCAAAAAAATATTAAGAAGCACAACTGTTTTTGACATTGACAGTAATAAGAAATGTTTCTTGAACACAAAACCGACACTGAAGGCAGGAGTCATTGAAAATTCAGTTCCCCTTCAGGAACTCAAGCTGCGTCGAAAAACGCTTTTGGGATACGCAACAGCATGACCAGTGCTATAGAATCAAATATGAAATCAGTCCAATAGATGGGTGAGACGGCATGTGCGGGTGACGTTGCGACCAGGAAGCAATAAAAGCACTTGCGGTGAAACCGGCGTCAGCTTTTTGTCATTCAGCAAGCGCTCTGTGTGTGTGTCAGTCTGATATTTGTTTGTGAGTCTTATTTAGTGTTGTGTGTCCACTTATAAGCTCCATTATGCCAATCTTCAGCAAAAAGAAGCATTTGGGCGAGAGCAGACAGCGTTCAGGCTATGTGTTCCTCCCTGCCCACGCTATATTTCAGGTGGGGACACACAGGAGGCAGGGAGCTGCCTGCCCGCATGGCGAGTGTGTCACTGCACTTGCTTTGCTCTCGGATAGGGTTCTCTTTAAAGAGCGAGATTCACTGGTGTTTCTCGCGGCGATGGCCCGGCTTTCGCCAAGATGGAGCGGCGACTGTGCTCGTAGGGTTCGCATATGGATCCGGTGGAGGGAATGTAGACGGGCGAGTCCCTATGTTCTTCCTCACCCACCAGATCCAGTGCCCGCTGTTGGGGTTCGGAAGCCCGCGCTGCGGTTCTTTCCCCCGGTTAGAGGGCTCGACGCTCCGCCTGTCTTCATCCGAGGAGGTTGATGTGGAGGGCGTCGGTACACAAGCATATTAGGCCTATATTATAATGAGCAGCTTTAACTGGGAGCGGAAACTCGCGCAGTCAGCTCTCGGGAAAAAGAGAGGGGGGCTGATTGTGCTTTTCACGCTGTTTAACGCTCCGCTCTTGCCGGGCACGCTCTGAGGAGTGTGTCCTTGCCTGTGATCTTGCGATTGCGGTCCCTCTGCTGCTGAGGCACGGCGGTGATTGAGATTGCGGGGATCGCACGTGATCTGGCTGAAGGTGGGAGACGGGCTCTCTCTATCTCCACCCGCATTCCCTAGATAGTGCTCTCTCTCGAGGTTTGGAAGCCCGCGCTACGGTTTCTTCCCTCTCTGAGTGAGAGCTCGCTGCTGCACCTATCTTTCTCTGAGGAGATTGATTGTGTGACCGAGCGGCTCACGCGCTGCCGAGGCAAGCTTAATTTGAAATAATCTTATCAAGTCACAAGACCGTGTTTATGGTTGGTTGTGGGTGGCTGCATTTTATTATGAGGAATAAAATGAAGTTTTTCTGATCTGAAGAAGTCGAATATACAGGAGCTCTTGGGAATAAATAAATAAATAAATTTTCTCGAGTGAGAGCAAGCGTTTACCTCTCTTCTGAGGTGGTCAACATTTTTCCAGCTCCTCATATAGGGAGCGTCACTTCTCGTACTCCTCAGAATTTAGAGTCAGAGTAGCGCTCCTTGGCCGAAAGTTTCTAGCAGAAGGTGGGTATGCGGACCGTCATTCTTGCTGGATAGTCTTCATCGTAAACGCCCTGACGCATATGGCCTAGGACTTTTTGAGGGCCAGCTCTCTCTGGGGAAGAGCGGTGTACACCTCTTTATAGGGTGGCCGTCTCTCCTCAGTGCTCTCAGGAGATCGATCTGTCAACCCTGCCACCTACGGTGCTTCAGGGTGCAGCGGTCTCTGGTGAGCGCTTCTCTCAGTCACCGCCCGGAAGCGTAGCGGTACTAAAAGGCTCGCTACCTCTTCGGAGGTTTCTAGAGCAGCTAGTTCGGCCGTCTACTGCCTCTTTACCATTTCAGGGAACCGACCTAGCCGCGCTGATTACACCAGAGATCTCATTATTCATTATCTCAGTCTCGAGAGATTGATTCCCTTAGTAGACCTTTTTGGCAGAGTGGAAACTTCTGCCAGATGTGTCTCAATGGGTCCTGCACACTGAAGAAAAGGCTACCGAATCAGTTCGGTTCTCCTCCGCCTCGTTTCAACGGGGTCATTCCCACTCTTTGGGGGCAAAAGCTTACCGGGTTCTTTCGTCGGCCTTGCACTCTCACCCCGCACTTTCACGAAGTGTGTGGATGCTGCTCTGTCTCCTCTGTGACTCCAGGGCATCCACATACTCAACCACATCGATGAATGTTTGATATTAGCTCAATCTGAGCAGATGGCGGTTCGGCATCGAGATGTCGTTCACGCTCACTTGTAAGAGCTGGGGTTTAGACTTAACGCCAAGAAAAGTGTGCTTTCTCCAGTACAGAGAACCACTTATCTGGATGTGGTGTGGGATTCGACCACGATGCAGGCAATGTCTGTCTCCTGCTCGGATCGAGTTGATCCTCACTGCAGTCGCGAGAGTGAGAGAAAGCCAGTTACTCACTGTCAGCAGTTCCAGAAACTGCTCGGTCTGATAGCAGCTGCGTTCAACGTGATACCTTTTGGCCTGCTGTACACGAGACCCCTACAGTGGTGGCTCAAGACACAGGGGTTCGCCCTGAGGGGAAACCCGCTTCGCATGTTCAAGGTCATGCGTCGATGCCTATGTGCCTTGGACATGTGGAGGAAACGTGGGTTCTTGTCTCAGGGCCCGGTGCTGGGAGCTTCATTTTGGCCAGGCTCAGGTGGACCTGTTTGCGACTCGAGAGACATCGCACTGTCCCCTCTGGTTCTCTCTGACTCATCCAGCTCCTCTCGGACTGGACGCTATGGTACAGACATGGCCAAGGCTTCATCTGTACGCCTTTCCCCCAATCGCTCTGCTCCCGGGAGTTCTGGAGAGAGTGTGCCGGGACGGAGTCCGTCTACTGTTAGTAGCCCCGTTCTGGCCGGGCCAAGTGTGGTTCTCGGACCTGATTTCCCTTCTTGATGGCTCTCCATGGGAGATTTCCATCAGGAGAGATCTCCTCTCACAGACGGAGGGTATGATCTTTACACCGCCCGACGGTGGAAGCATGGGTGTGGTACACGGGGGAGGGGGGCCCAACTCGCAGCTTCCTGTCGCTCAACGAGGTTGGTCAAGTTCAGGGGAAGACACCCATAGGTACAGTTTCCTCACGGTGCACTGAGGCTGAGGCTCTGGCCAGAGGAACTTATGCTAGTGGGGGATCAGGAGGCTTGGTTCATTTCGTCCTCTGATCTACCCTCTCCTTTAGGGGTCAAGACTCATTCCTTCTGAAGTTGGCCTTCGGGATGCTGTGGGATGTCCCCGCCTACTTTGTCAGCTGCCTACCTGCATTCTGCGCCACTCCTGGCTCCTTTCTCTCGCCTTAGCTGTGCTCTTCCACACTAGGCAGGGATTTGTAAGTCTGGCTGCGTGGGCATACTTGTTCCCAAAGCATTTCCGACACAGCTCGAGTTCCTGAATGGGAACGTCTCCAGGTTACACATGTAACCATGTTTCCCCGAAGGGAACGAGAGGCTTGCGTCTACCACGCCATTACTTCGGCATCCCTGTGAGCCGCTTGTTCATTCCTAGAAGCTGATGCCGGTTCCACCGCACATGCTTTTATAGCTTCCTGGTCGCAACGTCACCCACCCATGACGTCTCTCCCATCATGACCTGATTTCCATGTGATTCAGAGCATGGTCACGCTGGGGGCATTCCCAAAGCGTTTCTGCTGCAGCGTCTCGTTCCCTCGGGGAACCATGGTTACATTTGTAACTTGGAGACGTTTTGCCATCACTGTAATACATGGCATTTTAAAATATATTGAAATAGAAAACACTATTAAACTAAAACTATTTTACAATACTACTGTTTTTATTGTTTAAATCAATTAAACATAGCCTTGGTGAGCATTAGAGACTGAAAAAAACATGCAAAATCTGTACCGACCTAAAGAAAAAGAAAGAAAGAAAAAAAAAAGAAAGCGGTGTTCTGAGTGGTTAGTAGGGCATTGCTGTGGTTTTTAGGCCATTCAGAAGTCAATGGAGAATATTCCCATTCTAGTGTATTGATTTGACTCGAGTTCCTACTTGTATATACAATGTATATATATCTATATGTTTTTTTTGTCTCTTTTATTAAACACCGAGTGAGATTTAGGTGAAAACTGCAACTTAGAAAAGTAATAGCACACATCTTCTCAACAAGCCCCATTATTTGCATTATCAATCATGCTTGAAGAACAAACAGGTGGGATAAAGTATGCTCCAAAATAGGGTTTAGGGGTTTTGAAACCAGAACTGCATTATGAGCTGTGGTGCTTGTGGAAGATTAAGGTTTGAATCCTGCATCTCCTCATTCCATTCCCCCTCTCTTCCTCCCCCATAACTTCCTGTCTGCTTTCTACTGTCTATAATACAACTTGCAAATATACCCCAAAATAAATAAATAAAAAACACTGTGAATACAGGGTTTAATATGAAACTAATTGAAATCTTGTGATGCATAAAATAGAACCATTTTTTTTCCAGATTTCCATTTATTTGCATACTTAATTGCTTTGTTACAGTTAAATTATTTGGAAATTCCCCCAGAATTTCCCTTACTGACTGACTGATGACCTTCATAGGCATGACACATAAGGGAAACTACCTCATGGGCAAAAGGATTTCTTTATATATTGCTTGACTAAAGCACTTTTTTATTATTATTTCTGCTTTCTTTTTTACTTTCCCTAAGTGTAAATCAAACTGAATAAAACAAAAAAATCTATGAAAAACATCTTACCTTCCTTGTACGAAGCTTTACAAGGGAACCTTCAGCTTTTGGGACACTCTCAAGGTCTTTGGCTGTATTTGTATATTGGTTTGCCTGATGTTCATCATAGTGTCCTTCAGGTTGAGGTTTTCCTCTTGTTGCCTCCTTTACCCTCGTGTTTTGATCCTCTGAAGTTCTCAAATTCTCACAGTTGATGGTGTTTAGGTTTGTACTTGGATGTTCTGGCATCTCTGCTGATATCTGACCAGAAGCATCATCTCCAGATTCAGGAAAGGAGCCCTCATGGATGGTTTGGAGTTTTGATGAGCAATCATGACACGTTTCCATGATGTCAGTTTTTCCAGATGGCTCCAGTTGAGACATTTCATAAGCAGGTGGTTTAAGGCTTCCAACTTTTAACATCTCATGATCGCAACATTTAAAAATGCCATCACCTTCCTGATTTTCATTGTCTTGACCTTTAGATACTACGTGATGTTTGCACACTAGACTTGTTTTATTAGCATCTGAGCTAGCTTCTGGAATGTGAATTTCTTGAGAAGCTGTCAATGATAACAAGTTTGGGATCACAGTTTCATCTGTGTGTGAGCATTCGACTTTGCCACATGTTAAAATAGTCTGTTCAGACGTTTCACAACATTGTCCTTCCACAATATTGTTTGGGTCAGCAGATTTCTGCTGTGAATCAGAGGTGGGAGGTTTATTAGTTATGTCTGTGATCTCACTTGTGACACTCATGTGCTCATGTACTAACATCTGACTTCCCACACTGACCTTCACTATTGATTCTTTATTTTCTGTGCAAGTTCCACTTTTGGGATAAGTTGGTTCAGAACAGTCAACTTTGACAGAGTGACTGTCCTTCAGCACATTTAATAAATCATTTGTTTCTTCTATTTGAGCTAATACTGGGGTAGGGAGCACAGAATGTGTCAGGCTATGGGAAGCAGATACTTTATCCTTGTTTAGTTCCTTATCATCTGGATCTCCATTGTGAGCCTGAAAATTTCCTGAAGCAGAACATTCCAATTCATCTTGATCTGCCACGTTGTCTAAAGGTAGCCTGCTATCTTGGTCACTCTTGTGCTGTGCTTTTTCATTGACCGTGTCTCCAGGCGTCAATGATTTGCACTTTGAGCCTTCACAGTTAGGTTGAGCTCCACCCTTAAACTTCTGCACTATACTCTCCATCGTTCTTGTACCATCTCCGATCCAAAGTCCCAAAGTCCAAGGCTGGTGATGACCACACTCAGGCATCGAGGCACACCTACTGCGCTGGTACCGCATATGGCAGCAGACCAAGTCTAGGTCATCATAGCTGTACTGTAATCCTGTCCGTGGGGTCACATGATCCTCCCAGCTTTTCTTACGAATAGCAACAGGCATGGCCAGATCCCTCGGCTAGCCCATAGAGCCTTATTATTACAGCCCACGGAAAGCACAAAACCAGATACAGGTCCTCCTGCAAGAGAGAGAGAGAGAGAGAGAGAGAGAGAGAGAGATAAAGAGAGATTTTCTTCATTGTCAAACACTTGTGATCTTCAAATGTGAGAGAAATGGAAATGATACACCTAATGAATGCTATTGACATTGAAACTCAAGTGCTCTTAAACTTGTTTAGTCTGAAGAGTCTGTTCTGTGTTATATCGAAAACTGCATTTGCAACTTAATGTGATGTCACAATCCTTTTCGAACATCATAAATACTAGATTTATTCCTGAAGAACCAAGTGCATACAAACCAACAACGAATTGTCACTTTTGACACTTCTTTTTCGATACTTACAGAAAATATTATTACCAATTACAGCTACATGAAGAACAAACATTTAAAGCAGATCTCATAAACAGCTGTAGGATTGACTCGTGAAGGAAAAGAAAAATAACCAAATCACATTTACCCTCGCACCAACCGTTGAGTCAGCCAAGCATTTCACCAGACCCTCCACCCACTCAAAAGTACAGTAAGACTTCTCTACATTTTGCACAAGTCATTCTTCAGTGATTAGCCACCAAGGACTGACTTCTCTTTAAAATAAGACCAGAAGGAAAGTCTCAAGATGGAAAGAAGTGCAGTAATAAAAGACCGCTGGAGGAAACCACACAGCGTGGTGAAATGGCAGGAGCTCTTGTAGTCCCTAAAGTCTGATAGATCTTCTTGATGTCTATGTGAAGTCAGCGGTTAGTGGCGAGAGTTCAGAGACGGTCCTAACCAGGACATTCCTCTCACATCTGCCCAGAAGTTACTCCCTCTGTTGAACATCTGGTCATGAGGTCCAACTTTCCTTTGGCAAGCGCTTTCGAAGATTATTCATTTTCGATAAAGACAGTTATCTTGTCGTAAAGAAAGATAACCCTTAGTTGCTCACGTCACTGACATCCTGAACTTACTTTGTGCTTGTTTGGTAATGTCTCAGTATGAGCCTGCTAGAGTAACTAAATGTCTAAATTTGAATATAAACAATGAAAACATGACAGAAAGCCAGTGCAGCAGACATTTAAAATAGATTCATAAGCACACAGTCATTATTACCTGGATGCTTCTCTCCTTCTCCTCTTCCTCTGGCCTTGTGAGTGTGTCACTCCGTGTTGGTACTATCTGTCTGCGGCGATGGAGCGGCCAGTTACCCACTCGCCCCGCTGTGTGGTGAGCTCACCCTCTGACACAGCTAGCTCTGTTCTCAAGCCAGCCAGGACGTCAAGGTCATGTGTCTCCAGGGGTCAACAACTTTTCTATGGTCCCATGCGATGTTACAATCAAACACAACTGCTGCACTGAAAAAGTCTAAAGAGAAATGCCGAACAAATACATTCTGTGTTAAATAATTCTCCAAGGTGCAAAATAAATAAACAAATCCATATTTGAAGCCTCTAGACTACTTCAGGTGTGTTGATAGATCAAGTGTTCAGCTGTCAGACCGGCATGCGCTCCTCAGCAATAAGCGTCCCTAATTGGTTCTGCAACCAATTTGAGTTTTTCTTTCAATGAAGCGGTTGAAGAGATGATGCAAGAACTCCAGATGAGGGAGGAGGAAGCCATTTGTTTTGACCAATCTCCCCAGACGTCTAGCACGATCACTGATCGTGGTCAGTTCCTGCTTGAGCTTTTTCTCCCTGGAAGAAACAAGGAGGAGGAGAAGAAAACAGAGACACGTGGAGCTTGAAACGTGGAGAGTGTGTTGTCATCTTGACGGCATTAGAGGTCTTTGCTTGGGATGACTGTTCTTTTTGTTTCTGGCAGTCTTAAGTCACTGTTTTCCCTTCTCGCTCTCCTCCTCTATCTCTTGCTTTCTCAAACTTTCTTTTTAGAAACCAGGCTCTTCACATCTCTAAAGTGCAGTTCTCCTAGAAACTGACAGTCTACTTTTTACTTTCTCTCTCTGCTTTTCTTTCCCCCCCTTTCTATTTCTGTGCTGTTCGTAACATTTATCCTTCCTATAAAATCGGCATGCACATTCCTTTCCTCTCACTGGACATTCACACACACACAAACCCACACACACCACACACACACCACACAGACACAGACACAGACACAGACAAACACACACACACACACACACTTCTCTTTCCACGCCTCTGTGTGTCTGTGTATCAGTGTGTTAGCTGGCAAAAGCACTCTCCAGTTTTGATTAGAAGCAGACAGCGTACTGTGTAAAGGTTTGAGTCGGAGGGCCAAGTTAGTTGCAGTAGGTTTTGGACTCTTTATGTTTGTTCTTCCCAAACACTTAAACAAACCTTTTAATAATAATATATACTAATAATATTAATAATAATAACCAGTTATAATTAGTGCATAGTATTACATTATTATTATTTTCTTTTGTATATTTACTAATGCATACAATACTTTATAATATTGATAAATAAATGAATTATATTTTATTATTATTGTTATTATAGCCTAAATAGTTTGAGGAACATTTTTCAACATATCTTGGAAAGGGCCACATCAAAACTCTTTGACAGTGGCTTGCTTGTTCTTGGGCTGCTTTAAAAGAAAACAAGGTATAGTGCATTTCAGTGTGTGAGTTGGCTATTCATTGCCTAATATAGACATGTTTCTTGACAGTCACCCTCTCTCTCTCACTTTGTTGTTTAAAGGGAAAAGACCAGGGCCCGTATTCATGAAAAATCACAGTGCTAAGAGTTGCTCCTAGTGACAAAATTATAAGAAAAATATTAGAAATGTGGGTGTTTCCTCTTTAAATTAAAGAAAAGATCCTAGTAAAGAAAAAGTGATTCAGAAAGCATCTTAACCCTTAAAAGAGGTCTTAAGGTCCAAAATTGTTAGGAGTATGGACGAGGACTTTTAAGAGGCTTAAGAGTTTCTTTAGCAGTGGAGAAAATGGATGAAACATGAAGAGGGAGAAGAAATGTGTTGACAATGACAATTTGGGCATGACATGCAGCGGCACCGTCTCTGTGAGATACTCACCTTCATAGTTCTTAAATAACTTATAAAGTAATTTGAAAACCTTGTGTGAGACATAATTTCACAAACAGCGTGAATCACCGCACGCTCTAACTCTTTCAAAATACGCAAATGGCTTAAAATCACCACACATCGCATCTGTCTATAAGCGAGCTGCACGCTGCACAGTTGACACAGGAATTGTCACTTGCACATGCACAGTCGAGGCAGTGTCACATCGTCACTAAAGTTTATAAACTGCATTTCTTTTTAATTAATGCAAGCGTTTAATCATTCAGCGCTCGCGCACTCTCCTGGAGAACTAGCGCTCATGCACACTCGCAGCACACACACAATGCCAGATTCACATTACTCCGTTTGCAGTGCATAAATGGTGCATATTTTTCCGCGCTCATGTTAACAGATTAAAGCGTTCACTGCACACGGTTGCGTTCCGGCAGTGCGTTTCAGGAGCGGTGCTTCTGCTGCAGTGCAGAGATCGTTTCCACACCGAGTCTATTGCTGCAGTGCAAGCGTTGAATTAAAGTAACAGCGCATTTTTTTTGCAGTAAATATGAACATGGATGGATTGACACGAAAATGTATTAATTACACCGTAAATGCATATTATTTAAGTCTACTGTGTTTCACAGGGAACACATATGGCTTTTTTTTTGGTTAGGTTTAAAGGAAAAGAGCACTTTTAGATAAAAAAAAAAAGCCAATGATAGATGGCACTAGTGGAGGTAGGAAAACAAAGTACTTTATTAACCGCCGGAATTGATTGTAATAAAGATTTCAATCAAAAAGAAAAGGCAGTACGAGCTGGACGATTTCTGTAGTGTAAGTCTGTGATAACATAAGGAAAAGTTTAGTTTACAATGTAGTAGTTAAATGTTTTGCCACTTGCTTGAGCAACTTAATATATAAGTCTAGAAGTAAATGCAAAAGTAAAAAGTTTACTTTTTTTTTTAATGTGTTGCTTATATTTATTGTTTATACATGTCTGTGAAAGTTTGTATTACTGTACTGTGTAAAAAAAATTGCAATGCTGAAAAAGCATTTTCAGTGACAATGTTTGGATTTGAAACCAAAATAATGTATAAATGTTGTGTTTGTAGTAAACAGCAACAGATCAGTAGCGGACTCCTGTGTGAAAACACAGTCCGTGCTGCTTCCCCTCTCAAAAGAGTCACCCAAGAGGGGAATTCCCCCAATTTCAAAAAATAAAAATTCAGGCCCTGAATAAATGTCTAAAAAATCCTGATTGGAGTATCACTATAAACAGTTATAAATGATAAAAAAGAAGGCTTTAAAAAGATCGGTATCGGTGATCGTTATCGGCAAATACTGCTTTCTGTGATCGGCCACAAAAATCCTGATCGGAGCACCCTACTAACAATTTATTATTATATAGCACAATTAATTAAACTTCCGTTAGACCCAAATGTGCTTCCAGTAAATCATAAAACAGAAAAAAAACACAACAACCAAACAGAAAAGTTATTATAATCAAAAAAAATCCCATCAGCAATCGCTTAGAAAAATAAAAAATGTCTTTAGCTGGACTTAAAAAGATTAAGCGAAGAAGCTTGTCTAAGGATAGTGGCAAGCGTTCCAAAGCCTGTGGGCAGCAAATACAGAAAGCACGATCTCCCCCTGCAACTTACGCTCGAATTAGGGGTAGCCAATAGATCCTGGTTCGAACGACCAAAGGGATCTAGGGATGATAAATTGTGTTGCACACAATGATGACAGGAGGTTAATAAGGACACTACACATTAGATCGTTGCAGGGATATGTGTGTGAATGATCTTATTAGAACCACAGCAACATCGCAGCACCAGCAGAAAGCCAATAGCGACCAGAAAGTGAAGTAATCACTACATCAACTAGATAACCTATGTGGCAACTGTAAAAAAAATGCAACTATGTAGCAGTGATGATTTGGGTCTGTCACAGCCTTCTATAAGCAAAGTGATCACACAAACAATTACCTTATTGTGTCGCTGTTAATTTCCTATCAAATACATTAAGTACGATATTAACAGCATGGTAAATAATAAATAAAGAATATATATACATATATTATGTGTGTGTGTGTGGGTGTGTATGTGTGAGAGAGAGAGTACGGTAAAACAGGAAATTTTACGTCTGTAATTTCAAAGTGAAGGCTTATAATAGACCCTACACTTAAAAGTGCTCTTTTATTTCCTTCTTGGACAACCAACCAATCACAGTCTTCAAAAGACTGTCATACAGCGGGGTCAGTCCCGCCTCCTCACTAAGATGAAAGTTTTTGTCTTTTCCTCGCTTATAGTTGCTCTCAGATTGACTCCTACTTAGCTATTTTTAGCTACATTAGGAGGTTTTCTTAGAGGCATATTAGAAGCTTTAAAGAGGAATACGGGCCCTGGAACCCATACAAACTAAAGGGGCTTTCACACTGACTGCCATTTGCAGTGGGTATGTGGCCATAAATCATTCAGTTTCAGCATGAGCACTGACAATTTGTTGGCAAACAGTAATTGTTGGTGACATGATGTGAGCGTGTGAGTAATATACTGTACAACACAGTTGAGTAAAGCTTATGCAAATGAGATGGGCAAGACAGAGTAGAAGCTAATGTTACTATTGTGATTTAATGTTAATGTTGTGGTAAAGGGATAGGTCACGAAATGAAATCTATCATCATTTATTACTTTACTGACCTTACTGTGCGTTCCAGACCTTGAGACTGTTCTTTCTTTTGAAAGACTCTAGGAGGAAATACATTTGAAGCATGTCTGGTTGTCAAGAATTGTCAAATGGTTTGGTTACCACTGAATTACATTTGTAGGATAAATAAAAAAAAATAATAAATAAATAAATAAATAAATAAAGAATGAAACACTACTACTACTACTACACTACTACTACTCAATACTAATAGTAAAAAATAAATAATCGTTAATCAACACACACACACACACACACACACGTTTGTTTTTGTGAATTGTGGGGACTTTCCATAGAATTCTATTAATTTTATACTGACCAAACAATATTTTCTATCCCTAATCCAACCCTACCCTAACCTACCCCTTACAGAAAACCAGTGTAAGCAGAAACTATGTAGCATAAACAAGTAAAAACACACAACATTGGATAATCGTAATGGGTTTTTTACTGTACAAACTGTATTTTCTATCCCCTTACCTTAAACCTACCCCTCACACAAAACATTTAGCTGTTATAGATTTTCGGAAAACTTAATTCTGTATGATTTATAAACATGTTTTTTCACGAGGAACAATACAGATATGTCCCCACAAGGACAAAGATGTTGGATATTGCCATCTTTGAGGGGACATTTTGTATACCTTAACCACACACACACACACACACATACAAATGTTTGTTTTTTTGTTGACTTGTGGGGACATTCCATAGGCGTAATGGTGTTTATACTGTACAAACTGTATGTGCTATTGCCCTACACCATAGACTGTAAAAAAAGATGGACAACGCATCTCCAATTCCTTCCACTATAGAAAAGTAAAGCCAAAGCATCTCAGTATGGCCGCTGCCATCTCGAGTAAATTACCTCATTTGGAGCCAGAGTCTGTGCAGTAGAGATTCGTTTGGAGCCAGAGTCTACGCAGTAGTGTCGTGAGGTGGAGCCGCGGTATCAAATTCCCAGCCAAACTCCTGCAGACCAAATAAACCATAACGACACGCCCCGTTTTTATAGCATCAAATTACTAGCTAAAATCAAACTTATCACAAAAACGAACAATTGAACATATATCAGCATGATAACAACTACATTAAATGACCAAAACCATCTTTCGGAAATTGTATGGACGTGTAATTTATTTTTTTTATTTTGACTCAAGTCCCATTCGTTTTCATGGAGAGGGCGGGGTTTATGACCAGTACTACAGCCAGCCACCAGGGGGCGATAAAAAGAGCCCGCAGCTTCACTTTTCAGGACGCGTGAGGCACACCCGCCCTACACCAACCCTACACCTAACCCTACTCCTTACAGGAAACTTTGGGCATTTTTACTTTTTCAAAAAAACTCACTCTGTATGATTTATAAGCGTTTTGAAAACTGGGGACATGTTTGGAATGCCTCATAAGTCAATTATCCTTGTAATCGGTATACCATGACATTATAAAAATGTGTGTCTCATATGTCACAAATGCCGCATTGCACACACACACACACACACACACACACTTATAAATTAAATTAAATAAAATGGAAAGAAAGAAGACATACAGTATTCCTCCTCCATATCTCTATCTCTTTCGCTCACATTCTTTTTGTCTGTCACATTCAAACCAATCTTTTGTAGACTGAAGATATGCTCCACATATGGAAAGATTGGATACTCCTGGAAACGGACAGAACGGACTACACTGAAATGCAGAAAATAATCCCACACAAAAATGGACAAACACGATCTCTGTCACATGGCCTTCTGTTTGTATAACCAAAACCACCCTTTCACTCACTCTATGATAGTTAAACAAATTGATTTTGAACACACACTCACAAGCTCCCAGATAGAAGCCGTGTGTGTGGGAGGCTGCTTGGAGGAGTTTTTCATGGGAAAACTATACTGTCCTATCTCTAACTGCTCTTAACCTCTGCTATTCCTACTCCTCCGACCAGAGGCCAAACATCACACAAACTCATGACAACACAAAGTAAATCTAGATCAGACTGTGACCATTTAAAAGACCAGGGATAGTGTGTTTGACTCAGTTTGTCCACTAATTACCTTCACAATATCCAGCTTCAGTGCAATTGTGTGTTCTGACCAAAATGAACTGTTATTTCCTAAAACGTTGAAAATCATAATATCTTGATGCATGGAAAGCTCATGCATACTATAAAATTGCTGCTCTGAGCTGTATTCATCATTTGAGGTTAAGCTATACTGTAATTAAACTATATGAGTAATAGAAAAAGCTGTCTATGTATGCAGGACCTGTCATCTTTCCTATAAAATGCTGAAATACACCCACACTCATTCCTCTAGAGCGGAAACATGCCCATTTAGGAGCATGAGAGTTCCGCTCTCGCATAACAGCATCATTAGTCACATGACTCTGGATAAAGAATGACCCATTCATGAAGTGCTCAGAAGTCCCATCTGGTCTGCCCTGTGCTCTATACGCACTGCTCAGAGGAAATGCTCCAACATTCCTGTGTCATATAGTTTATTATTGGTGGACGGTCAGTTTAACTTGAGGAGGGCACCCACGTGGGGCTGCTGGAAAGTTTTGCTCGCTTGAAGGGGAAAGTGAAAAGGTTATCAACTTTAAATGCAAATGCAAATGACAACTGCTTACTGAGATAGAAGACAAACGGTTCAATCATTTGCATAGAAATATCTGTAACTGTGCAGATCCATCAAAAGAGTGGCAAATTCAGTTTTCTGAGTAAACATCAAGAACAAGAAGGGACCATAATAGTATATAGTATATAATAAGAATTAATATGCAGAAATTCAAATTAGCTAGTAGTTTAAAAAAAAAAAAATTATAATATATGTAAAGTACTACTCTACTACACTACTAAAAACTAACAAGTTTAGTTTAGAGAGTAGTTACAAAATAATTTACTATATATGTAAATACCAACACATATCCTATGCAATCCAACTTTAGATTTTATTAACCTAAAACAGAAACTACCTTTTTTTAAAATAAAAATATTAAGCACAAACGATTAATTAGTAGTTTCAGTTAAATATACACATTCTTATATCCTATATATCACCAAAGAGGGATTTTGTATAAAATCCATTGCATCATCGTTGTCCAATAACAGATTATTTTTCTCAATTTTTTAAAGTTTAAAACCATGGTCTAATATATTAATAATACGTAAAATAATCAAATAAAATAAGAATTTATTATTATATTACTTGGTTTTTCGAAAAATTACATTAATGTTACTCTTATGATGTCACTCCTTATGAGTACAATGGTAAGTTCCAGAACTAATTGGTTTGTTTGAAGCTGGTTTTATTTGCAAGTCCTAACTGGTGTATTGTACGTTTAGCTTCCAACTCAGTGTTTAATTAAGATGGAAATCTTCAAACAGATATACAGCAGTGGGCAGACATGAAAGCAAAGCTTAACCAGGGAGACGAGTCAATCACGGAGCTTACTAGTGTGTTCTTTGGCAAAATGGATCCCCTACATTGAGCTTTAGATTGATTGCTTGAGCCTGGAGATCAGGACAACAACTATATGCAATAACCACCATATCCTGTTCTCACAATCTCTGGTCATGGCTGACCCCCAAACACACACCACACACACACACACACACTGCCCTTCACAAAGCACTCGGTTAAGCACTGAGATTTTTTATGCCTTTATATCTACATTTCTGGATGCCAATCCATTTAGAAGGTCAGTGGTGACTGTGCTTGACTTCTCAAATGCATGGATTTATTCCAGAGTTGTATGCTCTTATTATCTCTGCCTTCACTGCCCCCCACACTGATCTTTTTTTTTCCCTAAACCATTACCAACTTTGATTAAATCGCTCTGTCCTCTTTGGGTAATTATGTTTTTAATGGGAATTTAAATTGAGTTAAAATTGTTCATCCCCTTGAATGTTTCTCATTATTCAGCCTAAATTAATATATTTTTTTTATGTTTTTGATTTGATTTTTTTTTCCAACTCCACCAATTTGCATGATCTTACTTGCATTTGCTTTCAAACACAATACAGCAATTCCAAATATGACAATCTGTGTGCATATTGAATTGGATATTTGGTTTTTTTTTTTTTTTTTGGGATTTAGTATATCATTAGGATTACCTATTTGTTTTATATGACCGATATTATTATCATGTGATTAAGCCGATAGCTTACAACTAATTAAATTCAATAATGTGAGTACCTTTGTTTTGTTTCAGAACTCCACAAAGTTACTGAGAGGACCATATTGAATACCACATACTTACTATCATTACCATGTCATGTTTCGGTTCTCTAAATGTGTCTTCTTGTAAAACAACGTATTTTGTTTTTGTCTTAAAGAAATTGTTCACCAAAAATGAAAATTTGCTGAACATTTATTCACACTCAGGCCATACAAGATGTAGAAGTTGCTTCACTGAACAGATTTGGAGAAATTTAACATTACATTATTTGCTGGCCAAATGGATTCTCTGCAGTAAATGGCTGCCATTAGAATAAGAGTCCAAACAGCTGATAAAACATCATGATCCACAAATATCCCCATTACAGCCAGTCATTCATTCATATTTTTACGAAAGGCTTGTTTTAGCGTTAAACATACTTGATTTGTGCATATTTCTCTCCTAATTCAGAAGGATTTTTAACTAGAGAAAACAATATTATTGATAAAGGACTCAAATTTTAGCCGGAAACAGTCAGTTTTGTTTTGACAGCAGTGTTGTTGGATTTGTTAGCTTTAGTACAAACACACAGCTTCACGGTAATTAACTGATTGTGTGGATTACTTGTGAATTATTGTGATGTTTTTATCAGCTGTTTGAACTCTCATTCTGACGGCACCCATTCACTGCAGAGGAGCCATTGGTGAGCAAGTGATGCAATGTTAAATGTCTCCAAATCTTTTCCAATAAAGAAACAAACATCTTGAATGCCCTAAGGGTGAGTAAATTGTCGATAGATAGATAGATAGATAGATAGATAGATAGATAGATAGATAGATAGATAGATATATAGATAGATAGATAGATACATAGATAGATGATATACAATAAATACAATGAAATACCATAGACTTACATTGAAAGAGAATGTCAAAGAAACTGAACATCAAATACATTTTGGGACTGGGCTCTTTTGCCTTGAACCTGTATATAACCACTTAGCAACAGCCTAACAATCGTTCCAAACATTGTAGGAACTGCATGGTAATGTTCAAGCAACCAGTCACAACACCCAAATCACGGCAGTGAGTTTTGCACAAGTAAGTACCACTCACCATTTTCTTCAGATAATAAAAAAACCTAGTCATCTCTTTAAACTTGCTGAGGTTTGAACCTTTAGTTGGTGGGTGTCAGGTAAATATTCTCTACCATTTATCATCATTACTGTGGGAGTGTTTGTGAGAAAGCGAGCAAGATATTGTGCGTGAGTGACTGACTGATGTTCTAGTGAGTGATGAAGTGTGAGAGAGGAAGGCAAATGTCAGTATTTTCCTGTGTTGTGTGGAAAGGGGCATCATTGGTCATTAGATGTGGGCAGCTCTCCTCCTGCTCATTAACCGAAATAACACCTCTGAAAGCTTGTTTTTTTTTAAACAAGTCTGTTTTAATTAGGACTGATCTCTTTCTCTCTTGCTCTATTTTTTTCTGTCCCCACCACTCTTTCACTCTGACTTGATGCACTGACCCAAAGCAGAAGCAGTGTCATAGCACTTAAGAAGAAATGTCTTTTAGATGCCCAGAAACCACATAATCGCACCTCAAGGCACAGACAGGAACAAATGTGTGTCTCTGAGACACCTCATCTGAACAGTTGTGTGACAACACTGTGAAAAGAGAAACAGAGAACAGTCACAAAATATGCTGTGGGTCAAAGGCATGAGTTCACCATTAATTAAATTCTGTTATCATTTATTCACCCTTATGTTGTTACAAACCTGTATGACTTTTTTTTTTTTTCTCTGTAGAAACAAGATGAGATACTATGCAAAACAGTCATGCTACTCTTTTCATTCAACAACTAGGAGTTGTCAAGCCCTAAAAATTACATGAAAACTTAAGTCTTCTAAAGCCAGTGTGATGAACAGAGTAAAATTACTCAGAGATTATTTGCCATAAATCTCTACTCTGATTTTCAAATTTGACGTCACAATTTGACAAATAGTGTACTGGCATCATTGACCTCAAACTATGGTGAAAATTGTTTTAATATTGTGTTTTATTGCACACTTCTTGTTTGGGGTTCTCAACCTTTCTGATTCCAAAGGTGGTACTTCTGCTATCATGATAACGCTGTTTTTCTCACTGTTTTTAGAGTCAACTATAGGGTTCGGTTGCTATGTCCGACACGCCCTTCTCCTGTGTGGAGACGTGCTGATATCGCGTTTGATCTCGTTCTGTATCGCATATCTTGTCAGTGCATGCGCTTGCTTGGCCATTTGTTGTGAAAAAAAAATAAGGAAAGTGTGTCCAAGTCGCCGCAGAAACCAGTTGTAACTAATCTTTGAGCGAACAGTCTTTATCAGCGGAGTTAAAGCACTCGTAAGTGTATTACTTGCTCGTTGTGTGTAGTGCATTGTCATTGCTAAGTACCCTTGGTTTGTTTTGATATCGCGTTTTGGTCTCGTTCTGTACGCTTACGTGCAATTGGTCTGCACTTGCTTGGCCCTTTGTTGCGGAGAAAATAAGAAATTGTGGCCACTGGAATTACTTTTATATGTTGCTTAGACGGTAAAAACAAAGCTGTATTAACCTGACAGCGTCCGCAGCAGCCGCGCGTGACGCCTCCTCGTGGAGACCGAAAGTGTAAAGACCATCGACTCTACGCGTGCGACTCCACGTGCAGGGACCCCGGCAAAGGAGCAGTATAATTTTTTTTCTCCTCTTGTCTATTACTTGTTTACGTTTCTGTTTCAGTTTTATAACCCAGTTCTACTATGTTTAAGTTAAGTTTTGTTTTTTATCATGTTTGTTTGGCCGTGTTATTTTTAGATTACGGATAAACTACTGTCATTTGTTTGTCTTATTTGTGTCTGAATTTATTATGTCTGTATATGTATTTTATTAAGTTTTTAGTTTTATTTATTTGACTTATTTTAATATTTACCAACTAAATGGAATGAATCATAGATATATATTATATATAATGGACTTCACTAATGTGATATGTACATAACAGGATAGATGTTGTGTGTGTGGTTGTGATTTTTTTTTTTTGTGTTTGGCTTAGTAGTAAGTTCGAACATTATTAAACTCTTATACTTTGTTCTTTATCTTTGAATTGTTTTATCTTTATTTTTTTATTTTCCTTTAAATGTTCAGTTTTTGAAATTATTGTTGGATCATTTGTCATTTTATTAATCTCTTTATTTTTTAATGTGTATAGGTACGATTTATAAGATTTAGCTTTAGTTTTGGGATCTGTTTTATTTTTTTAATACTACAATTGATTCTTCCGTTTTCCTCAGTGAAGTCCTTTGGTAAAGGCATCTAATAAATTTACTAAAAAGAAAGTAAAAGCCGATGGCGCTCCATATTTCTCACTACTTCGGCGTCCGAAACCTTCAAATGCTGCATTCGGAGGCAACATTATAGGCATAAGGCATCAGGCACGTCCCAATTCCAAAGTCTGCTTCACTGCCTGTCTCCGGAGTCCTCTTCTGACGATTTTGAAGGCGCAAGAGGTATCCGTCACTGCCTTTGATTCCCACATCCTGTGCGTTCCTTCCTTGATGTTGGATAAGAAATACAGAGGCATCTGAAAGTGCGTTTGGTGGTCAGTTTGTGTAGTAATTGATATTCGACTAACGTTTTTGCACTTTGATGTTATTTCTAGCGAGATACAGTTATTAGAGTAATTAAATATTAGTTAGCACCAAACTGTTCTATTTTGTTTGCTATATCATTACACCGTAAGCTACCTCAGAAGCCCTGTCCGAAATTTCATTAGGTGCCTCGTGCAAAAACGTTGGCCTGCAATTCCATTGGCAGCGGGGGGGAGGCAGCAAGTCCAGCTGCCTAAGTTTTCGGATGCAGCAGTGAAAAATACATTGCGGCGCAAAGACAACACTGACAGTGCGCCGACAGACAAGACCTAGCAGGTTACTTTTGGTATGAAACAAAGTGTCAGCTTTCAAATTTGGTAATTTTGTAAGAAATTCAAACAATAAATAAAATCTTAAGCCATCAACACTTTTTTTATATAATACATATAAATTTCTCTGGTATTCCAACTCCAATTAACTGTATTTAGTAGATGTTCATGATAGATTCAAGCATCCGTGAACGTTCACTCTTCACGTTCCTATAATAGCCTAAAATGACAGCAAAGATATATTGTTTCAACCGTGAAAACGTCAATACATCGTTTTCAATGTTCAAGTCCACCGATGTTATCTACTCTCCTTCTGGTTTGTTTGTCGGACAAAAATGGCGTCATGATTGCTCAGATTGCCTGTCAATCAACCTCCCGTGAAGAGGCAATGTCCTGGTAAATGGATACACAATTCCTATAATACATTCCGGGTAGTTCCCAAAACTCCAATAAATATATTATTTATTAAAAAAAGTGGTTGAGGGCTTTAGATTTTATTATTAACATGACCTTTTGGGGTCTAGAAACCACACTTTACAGTGCCCCTATTAAGGTAATACAAAGTTCAATTTTGGGTTTGGGGTTCCCCAAAAAGTTACATTCCTGCAAGGTAAAAAAGCACTTTTATTGTCTTATAAGATGCAGTTTATTTTATCTTACTGGCTCACGCCTCCTAAACAATTCGCTCAACAGTTTTTTTCAAACCCCTCCTTTGCGTGACGCAAACAATTGGTCCGATTGGTCTCATTTTCATATCATCATGCCTGTAATGCCTGATAAAGCACAGTGCTGCTTTGCATACAGCCGTTACCGGGGAAACAGCAATATTTCAGCTGCTCCTAAAGCGCCACCTCGTGGCAGAGAATGAATTTGCATTTTCATTCAGACAACAGAAAACACAACAATTGGCGGGCATATGCTATGTTTACATTGATGTTGATCATCAACATGAAACGGCTTTGGATTGTTTTAAACCGACTGTTTCACTATTCAGGTTCGACTCTTTCTTTTGAGAGACACTAACTTCATACATGGTGCACTCTCAGATTTAAAATTTTGCAGGATGTTTTCATTCACGTAGAGCTGTGTTACACTCTGCATGAAAGGCAATTTTCAAAAATCCATCCCGGGGGCCTTAAAATTAGATTCTCATACGACACGCTAGATTGTGGGAATCCTGGTTTCATAGATAGATGAAGTAAAGTTGTTGAGGTTAAAGTGAAAATAGACATATCTCATTTTTCGCTTAGTTCAGCCAGTTTTGTTCTTAAAAAAAAAAAAAAGTATTTTGCGTCCCCTGCATTTTTACGGCCCCATAGTGGGCCCTGGAACCATGCATGAGAACCGCTAAGCTAAAGGACACCAACTGTTTATATCTACAGGCTTGAGTCAATTCTGATATAATACTGCTGTGTTTGTGTTCATCCTCCTCCACAAACACCACACCTGTCTGTCCAAAGAGCTATTAATCTCTCTTTCTCCCCCTCTATTCATTCATTCTGTGCTCATCTCATTCACTCTCTCCCATCCATCTCATTACAAGAAACACAATTACAAGACGCTCAGGCCTTCCAATGCTCTTCTTAAAAGAGCTAAGGCGATTTGGACTGCTTATATTCCTCCCCTGATGAAGGCAGTAAGCTCCCATCTGCAACTGATGAGCAGAATCAGCCAATCAGATCCTTGCAAATCATGACTGGCAGGGGTGGGTGGGTATGACTGGACTGGGGCCATAGATCTGCAATGAGTCTTGCTTTCCAGCAATTCCCCCTAAAAAATAAAATAAGATTTAAAAAAGAGAGAAGCAATACAAGAGAAGCTGTAAATAAATAACACCAACAAGTTGAGTTTGTCCATCTGGATATGCTAAGTAGGTCAACTGGATGTGGGTTTACCCACAGTGTACCTCATTAACATGCTATGTGTTTGTCTTTTAGACTGGTTGGACTTGTATTAAACAGTAACAGGGCCTCATAAGGAGGGGAAAAACAACAACAGATGGTTTGATCTATTTATGCTTGCTGGACTGGTGATCAACAAGCGTTATTACTATGATAACAGTAACTGATGTCAAAACATAATGAGGCAATTTCAACAACACATTCCAATGTTGTTACGTTACATTTTACCTGGATTGGAATATGTTATGCCTTACTTTTTGTAGTACATTCTAGTTAAATGGCCCAGCTGACAATTACTGGCTTTCACCTGAGTCTTCCATCAGGTGCGGGGGTTTCGTTGGCCGCGCTGAGGTTACTCATACAGTATTGTTACAGTGCTGTTGCCATCACCATGTTGTGTGTGTGTGTGAATTTTTGTCTATGTATTGAGTGATGGATTATGGAAACAAAATCGGGAACAGTCAGGCATTTCTAACAGTTATGACTTATAAGCACGAATTGTTCAATTGTGTTTTAAACAACCTTATATGCCGAAATGCTATCACATATCAACTCGTTTTTGGTTAATATCATCAGTTTTTTCAGAAATATATTACATGGTTTAAAGGCATTCTGGCATGAGCAGAATGGATATATATTTGACTTCATACCATGTCATTGAAAATGTATATATTGATTCCTTCAAATTATCATATTCATCCTTCACAGGTTCATATTTAACAGTGTAAGTTTAAACCAAAAAAAAAACGTTTTTAAGATTTAGAGTAAAAAAAAAGATCGATATACAACATTATAGTATATGGGACTTATTACAGTACAACATATTTTAAGCACTTCTATCATTTCAAATATGATCCTCTAATGAACTGTTATATCATGTATATAATTTTTTTTGTATTAATATTATACTGTTACTGAGAAAATCCGGATTTTTTATGGCTTAGCTGAGAGTCTAGATGGAGCGAGTAGCAATAATGGTCAAATAACAAATCTATGAAGAGGCACTGTGGATGCAAACCTACCAAACAAATCAAACCTAGAATAATGGGATGCCAAAACAGAGCCTGTCCAGCACAGCTCCCCACGGCATACGCAGCTTTCTATTGTTGCCACATTATTGCATCAGTGTTCTGGCCGGCCAGGGTGCAGTCAGCGAAATTAAAGCCATCAGACCCACAGTGCAAATGAAATGAGATGAATATGGAAGCATGATACCAGAAACAAGCCTCTGCTATACAATGTGAGTGTGTGTGTGAGTTTGTGTGAGAGAGAGAGATTGCACAGGATAATAGCACATAAGTCTAAAGCTTTAGCAGATTGTGGCTCTGACTCCCGTTGAAGAATCTCTCAAAATCCTGAATCATGTTTATTTTTATAAAGGTCATGCTCTCCACAAAGAACGTGTTTGACTGTGAACGAAGAGCTTTGTGTGCATGTTAGCGAAAGGTTATGGCTTCTGAATGTTCCATCTTATTCATAAAACAAGAAAAGAGTGAACAATTTCTCATCAAAATGGAGATTTCCAATGTCTATTTCATGGTTGAAAATACTTGTATATTTTCCCAGACTAAGCGTGAGTCACACAGGGATCTGTAGTCATCCTGGTGTATTGTCATACATCAGGCCAGATGGGCTCTTACACAGCCAGAGCATATGTAAGTGTGTGTACACGTGTGTGTGTGTGTGTGTGGTCCTGGAACCTGTCCTTCTTGCATGACTACCTCCCTACGTGGTCCAGGCAACACTCCTGTCCCTAGATACGGTTGCCACAGCAATATCAGAAGGAAGTAGCTCACAGGAAGACTCAGGGCTGTGCACGTGAGGAGTGTGTATGAGATGCAAGCGTATGCAAGTTCATCGGCCCACATGCTCTCATTAACATCCACAACAAAGGAGATTAGCCACTGATGTGGCAGGTTTATGTGAAGAGATCTCGTCGTGCTGCTTTATAAATCATGCAGAAATTAACACAAGCCAACGAGATATTAGGAGCTGGCCATTTCAAATATAACTGTATAAAAGATGAACCTACATCTATTCAAGTCAATGTGCGTTCAGTGAGTAAACAGGAGAAAAAACAGAATGAAAAGATAGAAAACACTGTATTCTAACCCACACAGGAAGTGCAGGTCTGAGGGATGGAGACATAACATTTGTTCCAAAATCTAGAGTGCTTCCCACCTATAGACAACATTTTTAGGCATCATAATCACACTCATGATGTACTGTAAAGCTATTAAACAGCCCAAAGTCAGAAAACCCAATTCACATAAATCTACAGCCTTTCTGATTGTTTGGATCCCAAATCTAGGCATTCTGGGTAACCGGCTGCACTATAATAGTTTATTTAGGCTAAAATCTACTGTAAGGTAAAGTCACATGCATCCTTCATGGATAATGGATTCCCAGAATCTATTATGAAAGAACAAAAAAATATATATATATAGTTTTTAATTCTTGGTGGTTACAACACTTGACAATTTTAGAGTAATTAAATCAAACACATTTTTGAAAATGTAATTCTTATTTAATTGAACTACTGTTCAAACGTTTATGGTTGGTGTGATTTTTAATATTTTTAAAGTCTCATGCTCAATAAGGCTATCAATTTGATCATAAATGCAGTAAAACAGTAATGTAATATTGTGAAATCGTATTACAATTTAATGAAACATTTCAGTTTTAAAATATTAAAGATATAATTTATCCATGTGTGAAAGCTGAATTTTAAGCCCATTACTGGGGCAGTCCTCACTATTTAGAAATCATCTAGCAGGCCGATGTAGTGCTCCAGAACATTCATTATTTCAACGTTCAAGAGATTTTTTTTTTTAAGATTCTTTGATGAATATAAAGTTCTAAAGAACATCTTTTTTTTGCAAAACAAATCTTTTATAACATTATAAAAGTCTTTACAGTCATCAATTGAATGCCGCCTTGCTGAATAAAAGTTATGTACTAACCTTACACTTTTAAACAGAATATATATTTATTTACAGAGTACTGAAAAATATTAGTATACAAATCTACTCCATATAAGAAAAGCTATTTATGCAGCGTTTGTGTGAGTTAACTGAGTTCCTGCCCACTGCCCACAGAGGGCATTTCATATCAGTTACTTATGAGGTTCCATTTTGGGTATATTGCTGCTGCCTTAGAAGACATTAAACAACCCACTGGGGGTTGGAACAGGGTTAAAGGCATATTGATAGACTATAATAGCTTCTTTAGTTAGGCACTAAATTATGAGCAGGTCTAGACAGAATGTGTGTACTTTTCTGCATTTTTCTACACTGATTTTGGCTTTTAAAGGATTTAGAATTGTATTAAATAAAGCTATAAGTACTACACACTTATTGCAGAAGGCATTAATCAAATCCGTACAAATATTTAATAAACAAACACACAAAAAAACACCCAATGCTGGGGAAGTTAAGCACTGTGATAACAGGTCGCTGTCTGCCATCTGCCCTGTACATTGAAAACCGGGATTCATCCTTGAAGAGAACACCTCTACAAAGTGCCAGATGCCATCGAATTTGAGCATTTGCCCACTCAAGTTGGTTAGTCGGTGACGACGAACTGCAGTCAGGTCGAGAACCCGATGAGGACGACGAGCATGCAGAGGAGCTTCCCTGAGACGGGTTCTGACAGTTTGTGCAGAAATTATTTTGGTTATGCAAACCGATTGTTGCAGCTGTCCGGGTGGCTGGTCTCAGTCGATCTTGGAGGTGAAGATGCTGGATTTGGAGGTCCTGGGCTGGTGTGGTTACCCGTGGTCTGCGGTTGTGAGGCTGTTTGGATGTACTGCCAAATTCTCTGAAACGCCTTTGGAGACGGCTTATGGTAGAGAAATTGTCATTCAATTCACGGGCAACAGCTCTGGTGGACATTCCTGCAGTCAGCATGCCAATTGCACGCTCCCTCAAAACTTGCGACATCTGTGGCATTGTGCTGTGTGATAAAACTGCACATTTTTAGAGTGGCCTTTTATTATGGCCAACCTAAGGCACACCTGTGCAATAATCAAGCTGTCTAATCAGCATCTTGATATGCCAACACCTGGAGGTGGATGTATTTTCTCGGCAAAGGAGAAGTGCTCACTAACACAGATTTAGACAGATTTGTGAACAATATTTGAGAGAGATAGGCCTTTTGTGTACATAGAAAAAGTCTTAGATCTTTGAGTTCAGCCCATGAAAAATGGGGGCAAAAACAAAAGTGTTGCGTTTATAATTTTGTTCAGTATATGTTTCAGCACATGAAAAGCAACAGTGGCCACTCAAAGCAACAGTGTGCTGCTCCAAATGTGACTATGAAAAATGTCACTTTCAAATTAATTTTCCATGTTTGCTGTAAACAAATTTTTTTTTCGAGAGCAGCAGCAGTCCTT
Source organism: Sinocyclocheilus anophthalmus (assembly GCA_018155175.1). Classification (NCBI taxonomy): domain Eukaryota; kingdom Metazoa; phylum Chordata; class Actinopteri; order Cypriniformes; family Cyprinidae; genus Sinocyclocheilus; species Sinocyclocheilus anophthalmus. Next base: position 279,239 of record JADLZN010006831.1, read on the forward strand.
ATGTGTTTGGAGCGTGTCTGTGCCGTATGTGGCTGTTCTAATTTTAAATGCTCTCTAAACTGTGCCTGTGATCTTACTCAAGGCAAAACAGAAAAGCAACTGAAGCTCCAAACTGTAAGGGAAGGTGAAACATGAACATTTGTGTGAAAAACACAGGATAGAACTAATCAGAAAAAAATATATATTATTTATATATAACCTCTCAGGGTTTTACAAAATACAAACTTGAAACTGGTGAAAGCACAGCATGATGTATATGTATATATACACACACACACAAACACATATATACATAAGGCAGACACTCTCCCTGTCACACATACTGGCTGGAGGCGTTGATAGGACTTTAGGACTTCAGGGAAACATGGCGGAAGAATGAATGTGAAAGAGAGCAATGCTTATCGCTGAACTGCAGCACCTCTCAGAAGGAACTCAAGGAATGTTCCAGAAGCACAAGTACAAAGTGACTTTGGAGGGAATAGAGGAAAGCAGACAGCTAAACTGATGAAAGTGTCCTATTACAGCACTGCTCTGCCTTCAATATTAAACATTAATCTATATTATCTTTCATTAATAAGCTAAATAAATGATTTTGAGTATCCATATATAAAAAATTTTATTTTTTATATAGCAGCATTATTATTCTATCACTTTATGTAGAATAATATAGAAATGTTTCAGATTGTATATATATCAAATTTTAAATATTTGAAAATGCAATTATAGTATTAATATGACATACTATCCTATTTCTGTGGAAATGTTTGGTCCACTAGGTGAAAGAGAGAGGAGAAAAAGTATCAACAGAGCTGTCAGTGCATCCATTACTATGAAACATCACAAGTTGTGCAGATTTATTCAGGGTAGGTGAGTTGAGAATGAGCACATGCCAAATCAATTTAAATGGTCAGCAAACACAGCCTTTCTTGAAGACCAAGATGATTCAAAACACGTCAGTCCTTTAGAGAGAATAAATAAAATCCAAAAATAATTAAGGATGTAACATTAAGAATAAAGCATTATCATTTAACCTATAATGTCTGAAAGATGTGATGGCACAAAGAGGATGCGCATTTGCAATCTGCCGATAGATGCAGATGGCCAAACAGTTTCCCAGCATAATAGTTTTGTCGATGCAGAAAAATATTGAGTCCTGAGGCTTTGAAGACTGTATGAACTTTGTCCTTACGGACTTCCCTCAGTCCATTACAAGAAAGCCTATGAAAGAGGATTAGTTGATGAGCTAGAGTACTAACAGACCCATTTTCAGTCTGAAATGTTTCATTCTCTTTTAAATGCATCCACTGAAAC